>VWZP01009941.1:1067771-1420406 GCA_013396995.1 Dicaeum eximium | reverse complement strand
TTGCAAATAAATAAAGTACAGAAAGTGTGGGAAAAAACCTAGAAAATTTGGTTTGAAATGTGAACATATTAATATATTACTTTTGTTTATATGACTTTCTGAAGACTTATTTTTTTGTAAATTTTAAGCATTTTTGTTGACAGAGTAAAGCTCTATATATTCATGTTCTTTAAGAGGCAGATATTTCAATGCAAAAGTATAATCTCTACTTTATTTACTATTATGGGAAGACAATGGGCTCAGAGAGTTGTGCCTGTTTTTCTTGGGAAAAGATGACCAAGAGGGGATCTTATCAATGTATACAAATATCCTAAACACAGGTGTCAAGAAGAGGGGGCCAGGCTCTTTTCAGTGGTTCCCAGTGGCAGCACAAGGGGCAACATGGGCACAAACTGACACACAGGAAGTTCCATCAGAATGTGATGCAGAGCTGCCCAGAGAGGTTGTAGAATCTCCTTCTTTAGAGATATTCAGAATCTGCCTGGATGTCTCATTATGGTGAACCTGCTGGAGGGAGAGTGGGGGATTATATGATCTACAGAGGTCTCTTCCAACTCCAACCTTTCTGTAATTCTGTGAGAGTATAGAGATGCAGAAAAACAGAAGATAATTTCAAGGGGTTTATGCACGCTCTGATAAAAATATGATTAGCCTATTACAAGACCAGTTTCCTCCAGTATCAGTGAGCTTGCTCAGATGGACACTATTCAGGGATAGACCAATTGGTTCACTATGATATATGGATTTATATCCTCCTTCAAATGTGCCCTTTTGTCCTTTGCTATTATTTATTTATCCCAGCGGTAACCCTGTTTCATTTTTCATAAAATACTACTTCCCCAAAAGTCTGACTGATAAAATTATTTACTGTAAATTTTGTACCTTTGTAATCCTTGTTTTCTCTTTGTCAAATAATTTATAAAATTATTTCTATCAGGTGATTAACCTTTTGCAGATGCTGAGAGCTATCCAGAAGAATTATCTCACAGACTGTAATGGTGCTTCCCATGTCTGTGAGTGTTCATAAATGTGAGCAGGGAATATACAAACTGACCTTGTGGATGTATTTATTTGTCAGTTTGCATAAATGTAGTTTAGGAATATACTTTTGCAAAATTGTCCCTTTTACTATCTTCCATCTGTGATATGTTGTCATTATAATGACTATATTTTAAATAGCAAATGCATTATAGGTTTTAAAATGTGCATGAACTTTTGCTTCTGTGAGATAGTAAGAGAAAGCAAAATGAAATCTTTCTTGTAAGACATAAATTTTTCATGGAAAAGAGTTATTAACATTTTTCTACCTTCTTTGCTATGAGGTCTCTGAATAACATGATAATTTGTGTCATATCTTCCCTTTACTTATGCTATTATAAAACTGAAAAATCTTGGCCAGATCCAATGAAAAACTGAAACTGGAGATTTGTAATTAAATTTGGATACCCACACTCAATATTGTAATTTTTTTCTTTTTCTCCAGGTATCTTTAGAAGAATTAGGATTGTTCAGCTGAAAAAGAGAAGACTTTAGCCTTCCAATACCTGAGAACAGCCTACAAGAAACATGGAAAGAGACTGTTGGCAAGGGCATGTAGTGACAGAACAAAGGGAATGGATTCAAACTGAGAGAGAGTGTGCGTTGATTAGATATTAGAGGAAAATTCTTTGCTTTCAGGGTGCTGAGGCACTGGAAAAGGTTGCCTGGAGAAGTTGCATATGCCTCATTCCTGGAAGTGCTCAAGATCAGGTTGGCTGGGGCTCTGACCAACCTGGTCAAGTGAAACGTGAACCTGTCCATTGAAAGAGGGTTGAAACTACATCTTTAAGGTCCCTTTTCAACCCCAGCCAGGCCATGATTTTATGGTTCTAAGATATAGATTAAAAGTCATCTCAGTTTAAAACATGCAAATGTTGCAAATATGACAATGTTGCATTTAGTTGAATCTTCCACTTTGCTGCACCCTCCAGCTTTTATCTCATCAGAATGATGGCTAAAACAGAAGAACTGTCGATCAGAATGACTAAAACTGAATATTTTGGAATTTAGGTTAGTCTTCAAAGAACAAATTATTTTTGACCACTATTAAAGATGATAATTGCCACTTTTAAACATGCATTATTATAAATTCCTTATTTATTCTACAGTTTTCTATTCTGATACAGCATGAGAGTAGAATAATATCTTAAACAGGTATAAAGTAAAAAATGGACCTTCAGATTTTCCTTCAATGAAAACTTTGGGATTTTTCCCCCAATCTTGGCATGCACTGAAATCCTCCCTTGAAGTTAGACAAGAGGAGACAAAATCCAAGCTAAAATATAAGATAAAAATCTATGGCACAAGTTCTTAGATTTTTTTAAACCCTTCTTCCACCCCAGGGACTGGTTTCTGTTAAGCAGCTTGCCAGGGCATCCTAAATAATGAAATTTTATGGATTTTTTTTTTCTCTTACGGCAAACTATATTAAGTACAAGAATGAGGTAGAATTAGTGGATTCGTCTCAAAGGCTGAGCATAAAGCTCATATACAGCATGAGTTACAGTCTCCCAGCAAAACTACAGTGAATCACAGAATAATACAATCACATAGACTATTTCAGAAATCAGCAGTACTACTTGTATCTGACAGTAATCATAACTCCTCTTCAGCCTCTTCAAATCTTCACTGTTAAGCACAGTGAAAAATGTGTCTAGGATCTGAATGAGAATCTCTCTTTCTTTGGAATAGATTGTAAAATGAGTAGCAGATAGCATCATTACTGCAAATGATAGACATTTTTAATGCTTGGTTATTTCCTTACATCAAAATTCTTATGCAGAATGGATTCCTCTTTATCTGTTATTTTCTCTTTCTCTAAACAAGACAAAAAGGAAAAGAAAGCTTAACATAATCCATTAAAAAATTAACGTATTTGCTTAAGGAAAAGTATGTTTTTGGAAAGTTATTCATTAAAGCATTCTGTGATACTGCATCAGTCAATCACATCCAAACAATGAGACGTGACAGCCTCTGTGATCCAGCAGTCCTTCAGCTGCATCCCCTCAGGTACAGGGAGTGCAGCCAATTGCACATGGCCTTGAGTATCTTCATGACTATGATTAAAACCTGATCTAAATTGATGAGGTTGTTTTCTAATGGTAGAAAGTAAAGATAGAAATGCCATGAAACTGTATGACACCTCTGCTTCAAAGAGTCCAAGACTGGGAAAAAACTAGTTCCATCAAACAGTTCCTCTGAATTAACATTTTGCAGTAATGAACTAACAATAATTGCAACACACATAATTACGAGGAGGATTCCATTGGATGAGCAGCTGCTGCATGGCCAAGTTCTCTGTAGGTTAATGGAGTGGGAGAGCAGCTGGGCTGTGACTGCTGGATGCATTTACCATTATTTGTACATTAGGAAAGTATAAATAAAAGGCACAAAAAGGATGGAATTGGCAGAAAAGAAGATACAGTGAAATCAGAATTTTTTTTGTCTTGTACAAGAGAGGAAAGATGTTAAGCAATTTACATAGATAAGCACATAACATATTCTTAGATCTTCATATTATGTTTCATTTTTTATGTAAAACATTTTTGCATTAGTTCAAAGTACTCAGTATAGGCTTTATCTGTTAGAAAAAGTTGGAAGTATTTATCCATTTTGTTTAACTAGTTTTCTATCTTTAAAAAGTTCTGTTAGATATCTCTTTGTAGCTTGATTTTTAATGTATCTTTGATGGAGCCTGAAGCAGGGGAAAAATCTAATTATCGCTCTTTCTTCCTTTCTTTCCTAATTTCTAATAATAAAATAAACTTAGTGATTAAGGCCACAGAAAATTTGCTGAAATTCATACCCAACTCCATCCTTTCTAAATTAGAGAAAACATGCTCTGTACAATCCTCATCAAAGCAGTGCTTGAGCAGTCCTACATTTCTGGCTACGGTGAAAATCTGGTGTAATTGGGAAACAACAGAGGAAGATGACAGAATGCAGAGAATCTACAGTACACATCACATCATCAGATGGAAGCTGGGCATGCTGGTGGTGCTCTTGAAGAGCCTGTACCCAGAGCAGAATCTGCACCCAAGGGCTGGATTCCTGAGCTCATCACATAACACCAGCATCAGCTTGTAGTTCAACAGAGTGAGAAGGCTACTGATTGCCTCAGGTAGACATGCAAAAACTTTCCCTGGTATCTCAACTTCTCCAGATCTCTGAATATTAATTCTGTATTGACAAGAGGCAACTTTTCCCACAGCTCTGTAATCCTCCAGACAGTGCTTGGTTAATTTTTCCTTTACATGAGAATATATGTAATGAGAATATAAGTAATTTATTTATATTAATAAATGGCTGGCAAAATAGTTCAGGAGGATGGCACTGCTGCTTTTCCTATTGAAACTTTGCCACTTGGTGCACAGATGTTTATAAAATTTTGGGCCAAGAAGAGGATATAGAGAAAGAAATATAATTTTGAAAATAGTAACGCAGTCATTCAGTTAGAGTCCAAATTCCAATTTCTGTTCTAAAATATGCAGAGAACTAAAATTTATGCAGCAGCACGTAAATTTATTTGAGAGAACTAGATGGTGAATGCCTTTGTGAGTTTGCAGTTGTTTCCAGTCACATTCCAAGCATATGAGTGACATAAATTCCATGTTTGATAGATGTATATAAGCTACTGCAACAATGGAATTTATACAGAAAGAGTAAAACAATGTCATTAAGAGATTCTTATATCATAATACAAACCTACATTAGCTCAGCTGAGCCACTAACCTTTGAAAAGGAACAGGGATGCACTGATTCTCTCCTGGAGAGACAACTATAATTCACACTATCAGTTTTGAGTCTATAATTGGTCTTTGTGTTTCTGAACATATATCAGGGATTGCTGCAGCTATTGTATGCGGTCACATGAAGATAAGGAAAAACATTCTCAGTTTCCTAAGCATCCTCTATTTTATTTCTCAAAAATATCAGGAAAATGGAGTCCCAAAGAAATGATATTAAAGCTGTCCAAAAAAAAAAAAAAAAAAAAGAAAATCAACCTTTACATTCGCTTTACATTTCCTACTGCTATTGCTTCTTAAGCTCTCCATAGTGACTGCTACATTAACATGGATTTACTATTAATATGAAATATATCATATAATGCTGGCTCCAAACTTTGTAACAAAACCTCTTTATTTGTGGTATACTTAATCTCAGATGTCCTGGTCTCCAGTAATAGATTCAGAAGCTTTCTTAACCCAGTCCAGGGGGTATTCTAAATATTGAACCAACAGAATTTAGGAAAACACTGCCTCTCAAAACGTTCTTCCTATATAAAACTGAGCTGGTTAAATTAATGATAATGAAATGAGCTATTTCCTACTATAAAATAGTTTTTTATTTGATAAACAAAAAAGACCCAATTATATCACCTACTGAGTAGTTTTAAATTTCATATCACATCATTATCTAGTCAAGATATACCAAATAATGCAAGACTTTGGCAAGATTTCTGCACCTATCATCTAAGAATCAGATTTATCAGGCAGTTTCTTTGATGTATCTTCATAAAAATCTTCAGCATGAAGCACACTTCCTTGCTGTATCCTAATGATAGTTTTGCTTTACAAACAACAGACTTAAAAGATTCAGTATATTACAGTGCAGGTTTTATTAGTGTCACATTTACTCTGGATTTCATATAAACACCTTTTTAACAGCAAAGTTAATGTTAGCTGGTAATGTCAGAATTAAGTAGGAAGATTTTTAATAAACTCAGGTTTTTATATACTGACATGTTAACAAAGGATGTTTCAACCTCTTGAACCTACAATGCAGCCCAGAATCACAACAGGTTGTGTATAAGACCTGTAGTGCAGCCCTGAACTCTGAGTTTGGGGCTTTTGAGGTTTGGTTTTGGTTTTCAGTTTGTTTTTTTTTTTTCTGGCACAACCGACACTATGCATTAAACTGCGATGTCAAAGAGCAATTATTTTACAAAATGTGATTGAAAACAACTTCTTAGGTGTCAAGAAGTCTTTGTCTAATCAAACTTATTACAGACAGACAGGAGCCAGAAAGAAAAGTTGTCTTTTAATAAGTGCTGCAAATCAGCTAATTAAAAAGTACAACAAGAATGCTTTTAGTGATTTATAACCAATTTGTGTCTCCAAAAGCCTTTTTCTGGGACAGATAATTACTGCAAGGGTTGATGAAGGCCAGAAGACTTAGTACAGTTCATGGCATAATTTTAAATTTTCTTAAAAGTAATTATGTCATGTCATATACAAGGAAATTTGATTGTCCTATGAATTACTTAGGCTTTAAGGAGCCTCTGAGCTTGAGAAAATAAAACTTTAGTATTTTAAATTAAATTCTAAGCCTTCCAGGCTTGGTGGGAACAAAGACACAAATTCTGAATGCCTTTTAACAAGCTTGGAAAGAAGCTTCTAGCTATTCAAATGAAGTTTTTAATAACTTCAAAAGAAGTTCTTAACTTTTTTGCTACATAAGCTTCTAGATGCATTTTTAAGACCTCTGCTCTAAATCTTCTAGTCTAATAGTTTTGCTCTTTTCAAAAAGACAAATAGGACAAGTTTCAGAAAAGTTTTTGTGCTGCGAATCACAAAGATTGCACCTTGTTTTAAATATACAAATAATGACAGATAAGCTGCAGTTTCTTCATTATTTCAATTTTTTTCATTGATTTTTTTAATCAGCAAATTTTTGTGCCACAGAGCAGTCAAAGCCGTCCTCAAAAAAGACATGAATTTTATATGAAAAGGTACCTGCTACCTTCACATAAAAACTTTTAAATAAGACTACTACTTCCAAGGGCTCTCTTTTTATTCTTCTTCAATTAAAATGCTTTTTCGGTGGCCTTCATACTTATGTAAAATGGCAGTTGTTGTACTCATTTCCCATATTTCTGAACACTCATGTAGACTCAAGTGTTGCATACAGCAGTCAAGGGCCTCATGAGGCAACATTGTACACAGGAGCAGGCACCATAATATCAATCTCAATCCCTGGGGTTTAGACTTTGACTTTGTGGGAATGCAGATGTATTTGTTCTCTGAGGTTCAGCATCACAGGATGTGGGAATTGTGAATGCATCATGTCATTTGTCCTCTGATCACACGTCACATCGTGTCATCGTGATGTATTCATCACCCAGCAATGGGGTCTGGTGAAAGGTGTCCCTGCCCATGGCAGAGGGGTTGGATCTAGGAGGTCTTTAAGGCTCCTTCCAACACAAGCCATTCTTTGGCTCCATGACTCTTGTCTCATATCTGATTAATGCAGCTGCAGTGAGGCGCTTGCCAAGCCACTCTTTGTAAAGAGCAATCGTTCTGCATTGCAACACTTCAAAACTGTACTATAGAAACTGACTTTTAGGAATAGAGACAACATTGTAAAGCCCTGTTTAAGGCTTTACTACTGGGATATAGACTCTGCAGCATTTCAAGTCTCCCATAGCAGGGAATCACACCCAATTCAAGGACTCATTATTTATTTTCTCCTTTGCCAATTGCGACTGACAGCTTCAACTGCTCTTTAAAAGGAGCAGCACAGTGAGTGAATTTTGATCCCTGGAACAAAAGGCTGTTTCCCTTTATAACTCTGGAGTGGTGTCATACAAATTAGAACAGGAAATCAAGGTCAATCCATCATCAGTAATCAAAAGAATCACACATTTATTAAAATTTTAAGGTACAGGTTTTCTGACCTCTTTCTGTGTTTATGTTGAGCCACAATTTCAGAGACATTTCTCAGAGAGCTCTAGAAAGAAATAACATCCCTTTTCACTGTCTCTTTCCTGTGTTAAGTACTCAACAACTGTACTTTCAGAATATATCTAGAAATATGGAGTGCAAAGTTTTGCAGTGGTTTTGTATGCTGTCTCTGTCCCAGAAAGGCTTTCCAAGATAGAGCACAAATTTTTACAGGAACATAATTCTTTGCATAAAATTTAATAATTAATAATTTTAGGTCCAATGCTTAATTTATTTGAACTCTATTTTCTTTTTAGAACAAAAGAAAGCATTCTTCATTATAAGCTCGTAATAAATCACATTTTCATTTAATCTTGGTAATCTGTAAATATTTTTAAGCATTATCCATTTTAGAGACCTGTGAAACCAAAAGAATTATTACTTTGTTTATGACCCAGATCTTTTTAAAGGAAAACCTGTCAAAAATCATCTTTATCTGCTACAATCTGCAGACTCAGCTGAATTTTACTAGAAGCTGAGTATGCTCAACAAAAGAAGAAAACAATCAATGTACTTCAAAATCAGTATCTAGGTATGTATGCTTAAATCCTTAATACACTTCTGTGAAAATCAGTGTTTCTCTCTTCTCTTTCATTTTCAAAAGGTACTGTCTTCACCATTCACCAGAACTAAATTATGCACTGGCAATTTCAGCCTAATCAAAAGGATTCTGAAGAGCAAAAGGAACCCCCTTCCGAACTGTTATTGTTATCCACAATGGGGCACTCAGACTGCAGGAGTTAGATTGCAGCACTTCAATGCGATCACCTGCTCTTTTCCAAGAGCACACCAGAGAAGAAACGATGGGACTAGCAAATCTGAATGCATATTATGAACAACATGAAGCGTGGTAGGGTTCAGAAATAAAGTTAAGGCTCAAACTTAAAGAAAATACAACTGGTTGCAAAGTTCACATCTGACTTCAGAGCACTAAGCTTGTCAGAGTTTAAGAAGTGTTTGGACATCACTCTCAGGCACACATTGTGATTCTTGGGGTGTCCTGAGCAGGGCCAGAAGTTGGACTTGATGATCCTGATAGGTCCCTTCCAATTCAGCATATGCTATGATTTTATGACTTTAGGTGGCAATTTTCAGGGACATTTTAGAGGCTTCCAAGGTTTAATCTTGGTGTCAGGCTGTAGTAGTTTGAAATAGGAGTGTTATACGAAGTGATAAAATTTCTACATTAGCCAACAATTACATTACATTAGCCAACATTATAATTAGTAATTAGCCAACACTAAAACCCACCACACTCAGTAGTGCATTGATTGACAAAAATTCAAAATTATTAAATTCTAAAATTAGTGAACCAAAACCACTACGCAGTCTAATAATATTTCAAGAATTATGAACCATTGTATGGATACTAGTATAAAGAGAAACACATTTAAAGAATACATTGAAAATCAGTCAAAACTGCCTAAGTCACAAATAATATAAATTAAATATCTGTTAGAAGGTCTTTAAAGAAAATCTCAAGTATAGTTGGAAAAAATTAGAATACTTTAAAATTATTAGAAATGTCTGTCTATGCTCACATAATATTTGCATCCATGTTACTGCAGTTCAAAGATTTGTTTGATGCTAAAAATTTTCATGTGCCACATAATTCCATTTAATGGAGTGTAAGACGTAGGACATCTGATGCCTGTATACATACAACTATAATTAGGAAATAATGACATTTTTTGGCTCTCTTTATCCTGATGGCATTCAGGCAGTTAGACTTCTATGAGTTCTATCTTCATTCCCTGTGGGGCACTTTCAGATAGGGAATTCCATACTCAAGAACAAAGAAGGGGGAAAAGAGAAAGTTA
This sequence comes from Dicaeum eximium, assembly GCA_013396995.1. Lineage (NCBI taxonomy): Eukaryota > Metazoa > Chordata > Aves > Passeriformes > Dicaeidae > Dicaeum > Dicaeum eximium. Next base: position 1,410,826 of record VWZP01009941.1, on the reverse strand, counting down.
GTAAAACTCTTTTTTTCAAAGAATATAATTTTTCAAGATGTTTAAATTTTCATTGTCAGAAATGAATATATAGTATTTTTACCTAGAGAAGAAAGAAAAATAAGCATTATGTGACCTGAGCTTATTTTGAGTATAAAGTGAGTTATGTAAGCTGACTAACATTTCCTCTATATTCCAGATTTTATTTTTGCCTTTTTAACCCCAAGTTTCGTATACCAGCACAAGTAGGAGACTTTCCTTGCATTATCACACATGCTTTCCAAAAGGCATGATTTCCATAGGCAAAAAATGTTAACACACATGAGAAAATAAAATAGAAATAAAATCCTCTGTTCTGATAGTCTAGTTCAGGACGGGTTAGGATTTTAGGCTACAGCTTCATATGACTTCAAACTCATTATGTCACTGTCACCAATCTCTCCTGTTTTGAGCTAAAGTTTGTTTTTTTTTTCCCAAGCATTTAAGAGACTACAGGATCTCCGAGCAGCTTTACAGCATCCCTTTGCAATCTATACATCCATTAAAACTGAAAGCTGTCATAGATTTTCAGTGTCTCTTTATTTAGGGAGAAATTCTGTACAAATTGTAGTTCCAGCTTAATATTTTCTTTCTTTGAAAGAAAAAAATATTTTCTTTTTCTTTCTTTTTTCTCTATTTGAAAATGGCCAGTGAATATATGTGGTGCTAAACTTGTACAGGGAAATCGAGACTGTGGTAAGGGGAAATGTGAATTTCTGCTTTTGTGATCTTGAGCTGGTCCATATAATGCAAAATAGACTTTTCTTGCCTCTTCTGCCAGGTAAAATGAGATGAAAACAAATGGCCTCAAGTTGCAATTTAGGAGATTTAGGTTGGATAGATTAGGGAGATTAGATTTAGGTTTAGAGAGATTTAGGTTGGATATTAAAAAAATATTTCTTCCCTGAAAGTGTTGTCAAGCATTGGAACAGGTGCTCAGGGCAATGGTTGGATCACTGTCCCTGGAGGTATTTAAAAGATGTGTAGGCACTTGGGGACACAAGTGCCACATCTTTAGTGGTGGACTTGGCAGTGCTGCATTAATGGATGGACTCAATAATCTAAGGGGTCTTTTTCCAACCTAAACAATTCTATGATTTTATGACTCCATGACTTAACAATAAAACAGAAGTGTATAAGAAGGTTGGTTTCTTGAGGGTGATGAACCTGATATGTTTTTAAAAACAAAAGTCTTAACTTCAGCGGTATTAAGTGGGAGCTTTGCCTTCTTGGGTTTTTATTTTCGTTATTGGTTGATTTTTTTTTTAACAATAGAACACTACTGTGAATTCGGTGCAGTTAATACTGGAGATAAAACTGGTCCTGTTTGGAATTGATGTTATCTAATATGTTTCCCTGGGACTAAGAAAGGTATTAAGGAAAATAAAAATGACACCAGAGCCTATTACAACCCAACTGCAAATGATTTGTTCATAGAATTATGAAAGATGAACCAAGCAGTCTGAAATAAAAACATTTCAGTTCTTATCTGTGGAGTGATGTTACCATTGCCAGTAGCTTCCAGAAGATTTTTAACTGCAACATAGCAATTTTATGAAGCCAACCGTAGAACAATTTATACATGATATATAGCTCAATTTTTGCAAAACTTTTGTCAGATGACATGTCAATCACAGCATGCTAGTCAATGTTCAGAAGGAGGAACTCAATCTTCATATCTCAAAATATCACAAAGAAAGAACAAAGGAAGATGGATGGGGGAAAATAAAAGGATAGGAATGAAATTTCGCAATGAATTATTTTTCTTTGCTTCATTCTCTGTCTCCTTTGTTTCTCTTTTTTTCATGTACCTTTCTTTGTCCCTTGATTTTTCCTTCATCTTGCTGTTGTATTTTTTATTAATAGCATGCTATTATTGTGCCTGAATCTTTCCAAGTTCTTTCTAGAGGCTGTTTCTCATAGCAATAAAAGATAAAAGCTAGCTGTGTTGCACATTTCTTCTCTGATTTCTTTCATGTTTGCACTTCCTTTCAAAAATATTAATAATTATAATGCTCAACTAACATCTCTATCTTGTCTATTCTTTGTCTAATTGTCATCTTTTTTCTCTGACTTCAGAGATCCAGAAGTCCAAACTGATATCTTGGATTTTTAAAGACTGTATTTAATTCCCTGGTCATGAATCAGTTTCAAATTAAAACAAGGAATTTTATAATACTGCTTTCAACTGCAAAATTTTTAAAGACTTGAAGACTTTGGGTGACAAAACATGACCCCATGGAGCACAGGTCCTCATCTATTGCATGTTAAACAGAATTCTTTGGAAATGTCACATAGTACCAAATCATTATCACAAAAACTGTTGGTAATACTGAGACTAGTTAGAAGAAAATGAATCTCTGAGTCTCTGAAATGTCTGGGCCAGTAAGTGAGTCAGATATAAAATCACATACACAAAAAGGGTTTGCAATGAAGCAATAAATTTTAGGAAAGCTCTATACCCAGTAGCTGCCACCAAAGCTAGATAAAGTGACTAGTGTAGTTTTACAAGAGAACAAAACCCAGTGACAGTGCAGTTAATGCACTTTGACATAATAGATTAATTTCTTATTAATATATATCTTCATTATGCATGTGAACTTGCAAAATATCTCAAGTGTTAAATTCAGAAGTCTTGGACTTCCAGTTTTGTCCTGTGGCCAATTTCTGTTGTGATTCTCAATGTAGACAGTCAAGTTTTAAGGCACAGTTCTGCTTTAGTATCACTTCTCAATAGTTAATCATCTTATGGTTTGAGAAGGCAAAATTCTTTTGAATGCATAAAGAGTACAGATTATGAGGATACGTTCTGATGTGGGTTGCATATGCATTTATATGAATTCCTTTGACACGAAGGACTCTCAGCTTCCTTGCAGTCTTGTACATTCATTGGTGCCATAGCACAAACCTTCGTTATTGGTTGATCTGTGCACAGGTAGACCAAGTGACCTGTGCACTAGACCAAGGTACTGTCATAAAAAGTTTTGTCACCTGGTATCAAGAACAAATCAGTTTTTAATTTCTAAATATACAGAAATCTATGCTTTCTTGATTGCCTAGGCCTTGATTCACAGATCTGTTTGCTTCAAGAGGTACATTTGTTTTTCTCCTTTGTGCTTTTGTTTCCCAATTTCTGTTCTGCATTTCTGTCACTCCCACCTATGTTATCAGAAAGCATTTCTGACATTTTTTAGATATGTCATCACTAAATATGTCAGATTCAGCACTTTCTTTATCATCCTGATGTCTCTTTTGATTTTTTTTTTAATATGAAGTTCAGTATTTCCTGAAATATTTTTTTCATATATATGAATTTATTGCTGATGGTTTCCTTTTCTATCTTCCTATTGTAAATGCTTCAGAGTGAGTACATGTAGCTACTTCAGATCACCACAGTACCTTACAAGGTACGTAATTAAGAGTTTCTAATCTAGAATTATGTACCAGGACACAGTTACTGAGTTTTACTGTGTTTCTACCAGATGCAGCCATGATCATTTTGACATTTCTTTTAAGTCAGAATTTTGTAACTTTGGAACACCCACTAATGCATCATATCCGTTGTTTTAGTGACTCGTGGAGGTTGCTATTGCAGAGCTCTGTTGTGAATGCTCTTTCCCAGCACCTCATTTTCTTCTTTTGTCTGTTGTGTGCCAGCTTCTGAGTTCCCAAACCCACTCACTTACTGTAGCCTACTGCAGCAGATGCTCCTAGTATTCCTCCTTCTCAAACTCTGAATGTTCTGTGGCAGTAACCAAAACACTTTGTCATTGCTGCTGCTTTGCTTCCTTCACCCTAGGTTCTGCTGTAGTCCCTCTTATTGCAGCTTCCTTTCCCCTGCTAGCATTCCATGTTCTCTACTGACTGTGCCTCCATGCATTTGTGCTATTGTCCTCAGCTAAAAACAGCAAACCCCCATCTTGCTACTATTCAAGTCTGGATGTTTTTATTGTTCCTTCCCCAAAATGCGTTAAGTGAGCTACTTGGTGTTGGCTGAGGTCTCTGTTAATGGCAGCTGGAGAGAAACCTGGATATTTCTTTACAGCAGGTGACAAATAATGAGTTTCCTGGAAATGTGCCTCCTTAAAAACTCTGGTTACTCACTGTGAGATTCACAGTCCCTCCACAGGTTAAGAAAACTGATCCATAAAACCAAAGTCTTGGTTCTCTGCATAATAAATGGAGGCAGATTCCTCCTCATTGAGATGCTCTGAGGTGCCCTTTGGAGATGCTTACTTTTATTCTTTGGATATATAATGAGCCTAGGCAATTAACTGTCTCCCAAATTAGGTGTCTAATGTAGACACCGTGAAAAAAATCCTCTTCCCCTTGTTACAGCAGAACATTATGCATTGCAGTCTGTAGGTCTAATGAAAGTCTTTGGGAGAGGCCCCAGCTGGAAAGAAAAATAATGTTTTTGAACAGCTCCAGTTTTATATTCACATAATTTTTTTCTTTTTTTTTTTTTTAATACAACAGTCAGTGAATTTCCAGCTAATTTGGAATTCTGTGTAGTTGACTACCCATGAATCACTATCATATACATATTCTATAAGATACCTTTTATGTCTCTACAGAAATTCGTCTTTTTGAAGGTCATCTTTTCTTCTCTAATGTTCTAAATTATTCCTATTTCCATTTAAAAGGGTCATTATATTTGCATCTGGGGGCTAAATTATGTCTAACATGCTTATTCTATCTTGACCTAGATTTAAACAGAAAAACCAACAACCCAATCTTTTTCCATTAACAATGCCAATTATGGAACAATCCTGTTTTAATGCAGTATGAGGTACTATAGCTTTTTCTGTGTGATCACTGTAATTCATGCATCTTCCAAGTTAAATACATGGAAAAGGCATAGACTGCTACAATTCAGGAGTTTTGCCAGGCTGCCATGTGGAGGATATTGTAGGTCAATGAAGCACTGGTGCAAAGGGCAGTCATTTAATACACTCACTGCTTCTGCCATCATCTAACCACATATCTTAGATGCAAAATAAACACAGCTTCTGTCCAGGCTTGATCATCATGTCTAAAAGGCTGTAAATAGTTTTCTTCTAGCTTTTTTAAAAAAATAATGAATGAGAAGGAATGATGGATATTTTAGAAATGAGAAATAAATAGTAAAAAATAGGCTAATAAGACATCTAAATTAAGCTAATTTTCATTCCACAAACATATTTCTATATTGATTAGTAGAAAACGCTAATGAGCTCAAAAAATCAAAGTTGGCCTGTAGATATATTTTGTTCTTGAGATGTATATATATGTCTGTTAAAACCTAGCAATATTATATTACCATAACCAGCTTTCCACACTGTCAATATTTAAGTTCTATAAGACACCTGCTTTATTAATTAATTAATGATCTTAAAATTTGTTTTGGCCTTTTTAAGCTACTGCTTAAACTGAGTAAAAGAATGTGGGATTCTATTGTTTTGGTTTTACACAGTGTTTTGCCTGTCATAGTAAGTAAATTTAATCTGCATTATTACTAACTGTCAAAAGCATACTCTGAACAGAAGGCAAATACAGCAGGTGGTATAAAAAGAAGAGATGGCTGAAAGCAGAAAAGCAAAACAAATGATTGCTAGAAACTGCTAATCTAGTTATGAATAAATTTAAGACAAATTGAAATGCATGCAAAGCTTTCACTGAAGGTGAATACTTGACAGAAAAGGAGATAAACTGGCCAGTTTTCTTATAACTTTCTTGTTAAAGGACTATTTGTCAGGAAGTGCTAAGAACCACTGTATATTCTAATTGCTTTAATGCAACTTGTATAAACTTAACCTGTCAGATTTTTGAACCTCCTAAGTGATGGCTCATCAGACAACAAATTTAAGGAACAGAGAACTGTTTCTTTGTTTGCTAACACAAAAAATAGGTGATCCTTTGAGTTTATTATACTTTTCAGTGGTCAATTTTATTTTTTCTTTGCAGATAGTTAGCATTTACCTGATATTTCTTGTGATAATTAAAAGGTAATAGAGAAAACACTCTCAAAAGACATACAAAGAGTTAAAAAAATTATGTTCTTGGACTATTTTATATTTTGTAATCATCTGTTTTTCAGTGATATATCAAAAAAATGGTATGCAGACAGTTAGGACTTTGCCAAAGGAGCAAAGTCTGACAGGTTCTTTTTTTTTTTCCTTCCATTTCTGATGATGTGTGTAGATTGAGAGAAAAGTGCCAAACCCTTCGGCAGTTCCACAGAGCCTGGAGGGGAATCTGCCTGGAGTCTGGTGCACAATTTCACTTCTCCCAAATCTCACTTATGCCTCATGCTGGGTATTCAGTTTTTGGCACTCAACAGAAACAACTTCAAAATAATTGGTTATAGAGGTGGTTGAAGACCACCACTTAAGCCATTAGGTGGCTGATGCTAAGCAGTTCTTAGAATTCCTCTAATCCCAGTGGAACAATTCTCTCACTCTCTGGTAAAACTCTGAAATTACTTGGCCCAACTTTGTTAAAAAATCAAACAACAACAAAAACCCTCTAGGTTTCAAATTCTAAAGCATGTTAACAGAACCTGAAGACACAAGAATTTCTTTGTTCTCTCTGATGTGTATCTTATCTACCTAGCAGGCAAATAAATGTACCTTCAAAGCTCAGTGATGCTTAGATTGTCTACAGCATGATTTCTCTCTCCTACTCACATGATATGTATACTCCTTGCCCACTTATTTCTTTATTGAATTCTTCATAATTGCAACACATGAAAATGAGAGGGAAGAAGGTATTTAGACAAGCACACAGCCTCCACACAGATAAAATGCCTCCTGAGAGGAAATTCCACCTTCAGAGAGTTATAGCACCCTACAGACAAGACCCCAAGCTTAATCTTTCACCTCAGTGGTGAACCAAAGGTGTTGAGTGACCCTTGGTAGTACAGGGCAGTCAGGTCACTTCATCAAGGCTGCAGCTGCAGCCACCAGCTACACTGAGCTGGAACACCAGTTACAACCTGCCACTGGGGCCACCGGGAGCCAGGACAGCCAGCAGCAGCATGGTGGGGACAACGCCAGGGTCCTTCAGAGCTGCTAAACTTCCAGGGATAGGAGTTACAGGAGAACTACAAGGAACACTGCAACACACAGGAAGTTAGTGTTCAGATGCAGCAGCATAATTGAGGCAACTGGTGCACAATGTTTCACGTTGTTTAGAACAAACTCCTTGATAAAGTCAGTCTTTGCTTATGCTTTGCACAGATGTTGCTCTTCCTTTGGACAGTTCTATAGGACAGATGGTCTCAGAGCTCTTTCAGTGTTATGCAGAGCTCTGTAGAGACATCACTCTTTTTTCACCAGTTTTGATGTCTAAATTAGGTACATTTTTTAATTTTCACAGTTACAATTAATAATTATACTTAAGTAAGTCACTTTATTTGAGGAGTGAAAATGAAAAGTTTTCATCCTGCTAGACTTCTGAAATCAACTTAGAGCTTACCTTTAAGAGTTGTAATTAAATTGAAGAGACCGTTATCTTCCTGCTCTTTTAACAGATTTTTTTTTTTTTAAATGAGAACTGTATAGGCCATTCACTTAAGACTTGGACTCGATGATCCTTGTGGGTCCCTTCCAAATCAGATTATTCTGTGAAATCCATGAAATATGTTTTCATTCCCAGTTGCATCTGAAGCATGAGCAGGAATGTCCTGCTCTTTTTAATATGTTCCTCCATCTTTTAAGGTGTAATTATTTTGATTCTGTCTAACTGGAAAAAAATTAAAGACTCATTCTATGACCTTCCTACTCAGTTCTGTTATGGCTGTTATGCCTTGCAGCACAAATTTTATGAGATAGTATAAATCTCTTGTATTACAGAAAAACAAAAAGGAACACTCCTTTCCTGCGATTTAAAGCTAGAGAACTTGAAAGAAAAATAAAGCAAAATAAACTGCTGTTTTTTCTTTTGTTTTCATTAATAAAAAATTACTTCTGTTTGTTGACCTAGATATGTATGTATTCCCCTATGCAGTGTGCTGTTAAATTCTAAGATTCACAACCATAAGTGGTCATTAAAGGAAAAAAAAGGACTTGACTTTTAAACAGAATTAGCAGTTTTATGACTATTAGCTTCTGCCTTAGCAAAATACACCCCGATAAAACAGAATCTAACCTTACAGTTTAAAGTGTAAATTCTCCTTTCTGCCATAGAGAATATGTCCTGTGCAAGCAGGTCTGATAATAATTACACATGATCATGTGGAATAGAAGGGGAAGGATTTATCTTTCTTTACAGCAGCAGGTATGTCTCCTTCCTCTCATAGTGTCAAACCTAGATGGAGATAGTGATCAAACATGGTGCGACAATTTCCGCAATGTCTCCCTGTGGGAACTATTAAAATTCAACTTATGCACAAAAAAACTCTTGAGTGTCTACCCTGGTAAAAAAAGTATGTTATCATTCAGGAGATGAGGTATTATATCTTGCCAAAAAGTAGAAAAATATTTCATAGACAGTTTTGTGAATTCCTCCTCACTGAAATCTTTTTTTTGTCAACATCTTTCTCTTAGCTAGTTGAAAGTGATGGGTAAATCAGCTCTCCAGGGTCTCAGGCGGGAGCTTCTTTTTTCCAGCATTATACAGGCATCTTCAGTTCTAAAACCATCAAGGCCCATTCGTTTGCAGAAAGCACAAAACAAAGTAAAATGCTGGGAGATACTAAAAGAAGCAATATGGCATTGCACAGGACGAGCTCCCATGACCAACTTGCTAGATCAATAAAAATTATTCAACTCATATTCCAGACTTGAAGTAGTCAGCTGGAGTCTTTAGTACAGGTTTCATGAACCTGCTTTGAATCTGTGTAATAAGTTAGTATTCTTCATGAAATGAAGAAGGTTTATAATGAACAATAATTATTAAGAGTTAACTTATGAAAGGCCTTTTCCGAATTCTTAGTAATGAGGGAAGAGTTATGCTGTGTTCTACAAGGAATATTTCATTAGAATACAATCCATACATTAAAGGTTATTTACATCAAAAACAAGAGGAACTCAACAGAAGACACAATATTTGAGAATTTCAGCAGCAGATTTATGCATGATATTATGCACTGTCCCAGGCTGAGTGATAACTAAGTGTCTTATGGCTGGAGCACAGGGGCTCTGTATCTTCACAATCAGAGGAAGAGGGTTCAGGAAGAAGGAGAAGAATTAAACAAGTAAATGCTTGGCTGCATGGCTGGTGCCATACTCAATGGTTTTGACCTCGATGATTATGGACTGACCTTTGAGAAGTGAGATTTTTTGGGAGATGATGAAATTCACATGACAAAGTGGAGCAAGAGGTTTTTACACCAAACTGGACAGACTTATAAGGAGAACTTTAAGATAGATTTAATAGGGAAAGAGATGGAATTTTGAGTAAACAGAAAATCTAGGAGTTGCCCACATATTGGAAACCAACAGAGAAACAACAATGAAATGTCTCAAAGGAATTTTGACTTGTAGCTTTAAAACTTTGACATGGTTGATAGCCCAACTGGATTCTGTACCAGTACATGCAGTGTGGATTACAAAGAGGAGGGGTTGGTATCACCATGCTTGCAAGCTCTGATACAGCTGGGGGCCTTCATTCACCCTAACCCCTTCTTGAAAAGCAGAGAAATCTGTAAGGAGTCTGGGAGTCTCTTGGATTCTGTCTTGAATAATGACTTAATCTGAGAGACAGAAAGCCTGACCAGAGGAGAAACATTGCTGGACCTGTTGCTAATGAACACAGATGAAATAATTATAGGGGTCAGGATTGGTGGTTGCCTGAGCTGCAGCTCTCATGACTGTCACTGGAAGTGTACAACACCAGGTTGGATGAAGCTTTGAGCAACCTGGTCTGGTGGAAGGTGAACTTATCCATGGGAAGGGTTTGGAATAGATGGCATTTAAGGTTCCTGCCAATTTAAGCCACTTTATCATTCTATGACCCACTGTAATCCATTATGTTGGTGATGATTATGCTGGTGGTATTTACATGTTTTATCATTGTGGTATTTACATGTTTTCTCATTGTATTGAAACATGAAACATTTTCAGAGCTGCATCATTTAAATGTATGCATTTTATATTTTAATTTAATATGATTAAGAAAAATAAATAGTAGGGATTGTGGCATCAGCATGGTTTACTGAAATGACAGCAGAGTATGAACAGCATGGCACTTTTTAGCACTAAATAGTTCTGAGACCGTCATACATTTGCTAGAAGATAAATAAAGCTATTCATTTGGAATGTTTACTTGTTAACTTAGAGGAATACATACATAAACATTAAAATGCAAAACTGTACTTGAAACTTTGATCCAGAACATGGCACGCTACTGCAGTGAAGTAAGTCTTCCTCAGCATGACATTCAACAGTGTGTTCTTCTTCCAGATTATTCCTTAGTTAGCAGGCTTTTCTGTGTGAAAAATACTAGTGGTACTCCCAGTTATTGCAAAAATATTGGAATTACTGTTGTATACTCCTGACAAGTTTATAAAAACTGAAGGCTTCTGGCATTCTGCTGGTACTCTCAAAACCAAGGACAGCATAGATTTATATATATATAATATATTGACCACAATAAAAGAATTATTTGTTATAGGCATTCTCTATTAATTGTGGCTAGTTTGGAGTTACTATTTAAAGTATCTCCATTAAAAATGCTCTCTGAAGTTATTTACCATGATATTTCCATTTTTCTCTAACTCTTTAAAACTGGAAAATGATACAAGGTTTTAAAGTTTTAGAATACCTTTTTAATTTTTTAAATAATTTAAATTTTAATTTTGGTATAACACTTATTTCTATCATTGAATTTTATTGCCTCTAAGCCGTATAAGCAAAAATCTTGCAAAACCATCATTCACATTATTAATATCTGAAGATGTATCAATAAATCATCTTACATGGCACTGCTCAAGACACTTTTTTGGTCTTCTCTTGGCTAGACCACACAAGACTTTTTCAGCAGATGAGCTTCTCTCATCTTTCTTCCTGTTAGTGAAACCAGGGATTCACCCAAATCTCACCTGCAGGACTAATAAGAACTTTCTGTATTTTAGCAAGAATTTGCAAACCATTCAAGGACTGAGAAGTCTGTTTTGCATCAATGCACACAATCAATTTATCATTAACATATGCTAAGAGACTCTGACTTTTAGAAGCAATCATAATGCTACTGTAGCTCAATGCCTAAAACCTTTAAAAGTTCATTTGCCAAACATGGTTTTCCAGAAATCCTAGGTCAGTTAACCCACAAAAAAAGCAACATATCACAAGACTACTAATAGTAAGAAGATTTTTATTAGACATAGATGATTTTTATTCTGATTTAAAAAATGGAAGTAAGTTAAGATTTATTAAAGTTCATTCCATCCCTGAGTATAAATGTACTATCTCCAGACACTAATGATACTCATGGGAGCCCAGGTGGCATACTGGAGGTCTAACAACAGTTCTGAAACTGAGGTTTTAAATATCATATTTAGACCTACTTTTAAGAACTTTAAAAATTCATTCATCAAGCTTTTTAATTAAAGCTTAGCAATCAAAAAATCTCATTGATCTAAAGGAATGGTTTGCCATAAATATTTACCAACATAAATCAGATTGTGCATCCAGGTGCTTTGGAACAAATGTTGCATATTTAAAATGTGCATCATTATCAGGGTTCTCTAAAGTGCTTTAAATAGTGCTGTAGCCATTTCTCCAGTAATGCCACAACTGAAATCAAAAGAGACATCAGCTTCATTTAATTTCTATTAATTTGTCTGTAGCTTGAGATGATTCTAGAACATGACAAATTTGCAGGTTTTGGATAGCTTCTGACTCAAATATCACAAGGATAATATCTGTCTAGAGATACTCTAATTTTAATTGAAATTGAACTTATTTTGGGAACAATCTCATGTTAGTTTCTTAATGTCAGTTCTGTATATTCAGAAAATATTTTGAAATCTATTTGACTTTTCTAATACAAAATAGCTTTTTGTATTTTTTAACTAGCCACAAATATTTAACTCGCCTCAAAAACATCCTACTTCTTTCTCACTGTTATAAGTCAAACTTGCACAGGATTTTAAGGTTTTTTTGTCTCTTGCATCAAAGAACTTTTTGGAAATTTTGAACGAATTAAAGAACTAAGCTAATGGATGTTAAGTCCTTTAAAGGGTAGAAAAACTAATGTACATATAAGGTGACTTTCCCAAAGTCTATTCAGGAGATCACTAATAAAATAGAGACTAAAGCCAATAGCTTTTTATTTTACATTGTATAACTTAATCATATCTTCACAAACAGCTTTAGCTAGCTACCTTTTAATAAAACTAATCACATTATTCAGAATATTAATAAGCACTTGGCTCTGAAAACTTGTTAGGGATTTGAAACTGTTGGTTCATTTCCTTGGCTCATCATTTGCCTTTACCCACCTTTGCTTTAAATTGCAAGGGCCATTAATTTTCATCACACAATTTGATTATTTTCTACTTCAAGATTAAATTAATAAAATTTTCCAAAATTTTCAGAGAAGAAAATTTTAGTGACAAGTACAGTAAATCATTCACTAGGACTTTTTGCTGCCTGAAAGATTAACTGAATTATTATTCTATACAAATTTCTGGGAAGGAATCAACATAAATGCAAGCCATTTTTGCATTTAAAAAACTACAAAGAAGCCCATCTTTTCTGTATGCAAGTCAGAAAAACGCAAAATGGAAATCCAATCTTTATAACATATTTACTATTTGAATGAGCAACAATAAAGCTGTGGGAAAAATAAGTTTTACACACACAGCTTTAAAGAGGATTTGAATGAATGGCCATTGTAAATTTTGATTACTAGAATTAATCTGTAGGTATTTTATTTGGAAATGTCAGGTAAAAATGTACTGTATTAGAAAACATATATAATTATGGCTACAATCAAGAATCAAAGTATCAAAGAATTATCACTGGGTGTGATTTACTAATCAGTGGAAAAGGACCAAAGCAGGAAACAGAGACCTAAAACATTTTCCCCCTTTTATTCAGGTGAATAATGCAAAGTGTTCTCAGTTTCGTTCATCTTATTTTTCTCTCATTGTCCACTAAAATTGGCCACTAAACTGCCTCTTTTGGTAGGTATCATATAGAGAATACCCAAAGTAATAAAGATGTTTGGGGAGAAGGTCAGGGCATCTACCCATATCCCTGAAGGAGGACAGGCTGCTCCTTGCCATAATCCTAACTAGAGCATTTATGAATTTTTATGATGGGACAGATATGAATGAGGGACATATGATGGAATTTCCTCAGTGTTTGCTTCTATTTGGTGCTGACACAGATTTTGAAAGCAATGGAAAAAGAAAGAATAAAGATCAGTGATCATTTACTATTGTGCAAGCTTTCCATCACTGATAATTATTAAGGCACAAGAAAATAGACTATGAGTGGTATCACTTTCACAGAACATTATTCCTAAAGTCTAAAGGAAGAAACCTCAAACCCAAACCAAACTAATCAACCAAACCTCAAAACCAACCAAACTAACAAACCCTCAAAACACCACAACCTCCGTTGCCTTCCCCTGAACCTAAACTTCAAACAAAATGAAAAAAGAAACAAAAAAATAAACCACCCCAAAAGAAAAAACCCTCTGAACTTAGTTGTTTATGGATGACTTGAAAAATGAGTTTTTCATTATAATTTTTAAATATTTACTTCTAGTCCCACTACTTAAGGCAAAGTTCCTTTATTCAGATGACATTCAGTTGTCACTGGTTCTACAATTTTGATGTATATAAAATTAAAAGATATTTGCTAGTCTCTGTTTTAAATGTCTAGGAAATCAATTGCAATTTCAATTCTTTCTCTAAATTGAAACATCTAATACAAGAAAAAGTAAATCTAGAAATCAGTTTTTATATTTTGCCTTTCTATATCATGTTACTTTTCACAGTGATATCCTCAGCTTTCAGACTGTCTTTACAAAAGCATATTTCCAAATTGCTAATGTTTATCATCTGTAAGAAAGGTGCAAGATGTGTCTCACCTTTTCAGCTCTTTCTCCATCTTATACTGTGTTGGAATTTGTTTTTTATTTCAAGGCAAAATGAAGAACTGACATTTTTCCACATATAAAAGGAAAATTCTGTATTTTCATTAAAGGGCAGATATGATTTAAATAAGACAAACACTTTGTACTGTAGAAATAATCAATATAATATAGATAACCACATATATTCATACAACTGATGCTGGTAAAATCCAAGCAAACAAGCTTAAACTGATACTCATCTGATGTGAAAATACTAGATTTATTTTTAGAGGAATATCTCTAAAATTCTTTTTTGGAGATTGCAATCTCCTCTTGAAATAAAGCTGTCTATACAGCTGTATATTTACTACGTATAACATATTTTTCAACCATGTCTAAAAAATACTTCCCCTTGCTGTTCTAGGGGATATATCATTCCCATGTTACTTGCTTTTCAGACTCCAGGCAAGAACCTGGAATGCTGTTCCAGCTCCCTACAAGACCAGATTCCATGCCTAGAAAATATCATCTTAATTCCTTTTAAAGACATATTTTTCAGTCTAGAAATCTGAGACCTTTTTTTATGCATATTTCTTTTTTCACTGCATACTGGAAACCTGCTGGTGGAAGAAAATGGTGACAAAGATGTTTTCAACACAGTTACATGGTGCAGACACATGCATATTCATAGTAAGAAAAGATCATACAAAAAAAAAAAAAATTGAGGCATTGCTTAGATTAAAGAATGTCCCTATAGGTAATATCTAGTTGCATGGAGTATGCAATGTACCAGGACTTAATCGTATTCTTTCAACATTCACAATAACAATACAATTTGTTATATAAAGGAACAATGATTATATGATCCTCCCAACCAGTATCACTTTTTAAAACCATCTGTATCAATATCTGAAAGTTAAGAGTTCAGGTAAAAGTGGCATAGGCAGCCCCACTTTTTCTGCTAAACTGGGGTGCACCTTTGAGAATTTATTCCCTTCTAGGACAAAACAATTATTTCTTGCTGACATAAATTCTTAACAAGGCCTTTTTGTCCTCAACTATATGCAACAGGGTTGTGCTTATGCTAATTTGATGTTATGGGATCATAACCCCCTACTGATGAAATGAATTTTAAAACGTTAACAAAATTACTTGTCGGCATTGCAGAAAATGTAAAATAAAAGGTTGCTGTTTTCCAAATATGCCATTCTTGAAGGTATGCTGTGGAATTCTTGGTGTGTGCATTCATCTGTTAGCAACTTACTTTCAAGATAATTATGCAACTTAATAAAAGAAACTCTGCAGGAATATAAAAATTACCCTTCCTTCTTTTATATAGAAACAGTTAGAAGGTGCTTTTGTTTTCTTAACCGAGATTTACTGAGCTTTTCCTATTTAAACTTTGCAAAGCTTGTGTTCAACCCTAAGGGGACTTACAGCCAGCTTAATGCTCACATTGTAAGAAAATGAAGATACTTCAGGGACAAAATAATAAAATAAAGCAAATCTTTCCACTACTCTCAATACTTTCTTCCCCATAAGTCACTGATACATATCCAAATCAGTTTATAACACTTTGGACTTTTTAAAATTACAAACGTCACACTTGTCTTGATTTAAATTGAAATAATGCACTAAATAATTGTAATTATTTTCCCCCTTCGCCCTTACAATGAAATATATACTGTTTCATAAAAGAGTAAAGTACTGTCTGCTCTAAACTGAAGGATGGTCAACTCAAACTCCATCTCATCCAGAAATGGGTTATCTTTATGCAAAGAGAGGCAATGAAAAACATATGAACTTCGATGAAGATATTTTTTTCTTCTTTTCTTAAAAATTGCACTGAGTCTAAGCAAGCACAGAGAAGTAGTTTTAAGTGACAAGTATGGTATTTCATTTCCTCCAGCAAACTCTGCATGTGTTTTATTTTCTCACCTATTTTGTTACATGCTCTTAGGTAAGAAATGAACAGATAAATGGAGGTGCATTCCAATAGGAATTGTGGGAGAATCAATTTTATTTTGTCTGCAGAATTCTGTTAGCTTCATGTTGCTTATTATTTCCTCAATGTTGTTTATTACTTGCATTCTCCTGGCTCGTATCTTCTAAGAGTAATCAAGACCTCTTCATAGTGTCTCTAAAAGCTTATTAGAATAATAGGTCAACAAAAGGGATTTATATACATGGGTTTCACAAAGGTAATCTTTCACAATTCTCTAACAAAAATTATAGTAATTTTGCTATTTAATTATGAAAAATGTAACCTGATTTTAGCCTTCTGTAGCGTGAAACTATTGAAACTGACACTTCAATTGCATTTACCCATGGGTTGATGCACTTTGAGAGTCAGGCAAAGGGCTACCATCAAAGTGTGGGCATCTTCCCCAGTTCTTCGTACCTAATTACTACAAGTAAGAAGTTTCCTCCAGAGAGGGACCACTTTTATTCCATATTTGACAGGTAGAAATTAGCTGCCTAATGGAATGGAATAGTCCTGCAAATTGAAGGAATTAAGTGAGTTTTTTTAATTTGGGCTCCTTTTAAATTAGATTTTAATTTGAATTCAAATGTGAGGTTGGTGTCACAAGGCAGTTTATTTTGGATGATTTCCAATAACTTTATAATGCCCGCTGTTGACGTATCACATCTTGTTTTAGAGCCAATAGCGAAAAACACTCTGACTTTGGTCTACAAGCCAAAGAAATTAAATGAGCAGGCAATTTTCATTTGCACAAAAACTCAGAACTGTTATTTAACCATTGTAACAATATCACTCAACTAGCTGCATATGACTAGGTACTACTAAAGTGACAAAGTCATCATAGATTAAGAAAAAAATTAATAAGCCTGATTCTACCTATTTTTATGAGTCTTCTTTTGGAATATAATAGTCACAGATAACCTGAATATGTACAATATGATAACCTGAACTGCACAAGCAACATTAATCTTAGTTTCCTTTGCTTTTGAGACAGATCCCTGACTTACACATGATACTGGAAAAGCTCATGACTCTACCAAGATATCACCTCTTTAAATGAGATGTTGAAGCATAACTGGTGTTATTATTTTAATTTCAAAGAATTGGAAAAGAAACCATCCTTTTTAAAAAAATTATTATTTTCTCTTTTATATACTGTATTTTTCTTTTATTTCTAATGATTTTTCCATTTATCTCTCCTGTTAAAAATTTTCTGAATTAATTTCAGTACTTTAAAAAAAATATGTAAGCTTTGGACAAAAAAAAAAAAAAAAGATAAAGAAAAGAACTTGAATGTTACCTAAAAAGTTTCCTTATTTCACTTCTTTTGGAGTTTCATTCTCCTATCTGCAGGAAGAGCTGACAGGAACAATATTTTAAAGTAGTCAGTTCTGTCATAATCCTCTATTCAGTGCTGACTACAGTGGCATGTCATTTGTGCTTTCCTGTCCTATTATGGCCTATTCCAGGGAGCTTTTCTCCCTCATGAATCTCTTCTGACCTCATCAATATATTTGAAGAAACCCTTCTTACCTGTGAGATATGCAGTTGAAAGGAGACAGTATTGCACTCAGCATGGCAGAGGAGGAACTTCTTCCAGTGACATTTTTGTTACACAGACTTTGTGAAGGTGCTCAGCTCCTAACATTTCTAATCATCTCACTGGCAATATTTAGGGAATTAAAAGGTCTGGATTGTTCCTTAAACAATTGTTTAACTTGGTTAGGAAAAATCAGTTTGCTGTCTGTAAACCAGCAGAAACTGGTAAAGACTGTAAAGCATTTGAATTTCTACTATTGTGTTTTCTGATCAGAATCCAGAGAAAAATAATCACCTTGGCATTATTAAAAGCATCTAAACAATACTGCTTTTGTCTTGGGAGTTTCTAAGTCATGTCATATACCTGGCTGTATCAAAAAATTCAGGCTCAAAAATATCCTTATGCTTGGTTGTTTTGTTTTTATAAGCATTATAGGCCAAAGAAATTATATGAGCAGGACATTTCCATTTACACAAAAACTCAGAATCATCATTTAATCTTTGTTATGATACCAGACACCCAAGGAAACTGTTGGAAAATGTAGATATCACTATCTGTGCATTGATGTTTATAACTATATATTTTTTTGAGCCAGAGTTCAGAATGGGAAAAGTCAGAGGAAACAAGTACTGCTAAAAAAGTACAAAATGTAGAAATATATTCCTCTATGTTACTCTGGCAATGCAGGAGTCTCCTGAAAGAAGAAAGTGAAAAATAAAAAAAGGAAAAGAAAGCAGAATAAAAAATTAGAATTTGTGCAATATTTTCAGACACACAATCTAGTATGAATTTGTGCCAAGATTGATACACTTCATGTCCCTGAGACAGGGAAAAAAGAATTCTTTGGTTTTCCAAACATAACAAAGCTAACAGAAAGGGTTCTTCAGAATCCCTAATGAAAAAAAATTAACCAGCTAAAGTGCTGGAAGAAAATGAACTATCCAACTATTATTTTGCAAAAAAGCAAATAAATGTTTAAATAGGGCTGTTTCTGATGGCAGAGAAAGAATAAGCACATCCTCTGTGAAAGAAAATGTAGAGCTTCATGATTTAAGCAAGCAGAGCTAGATGAGGAGTAGGGTGTGAAGAAATCTTTGTCTGAAGTAGTAAAGCTAAAACACTTGGGGAAAGCAAAGAAAGGAAATAACATGCCCTGAGGATATTTGCACGTTGTGAACAAAAACAATCATGAAATGAGAAAATGAGGACAGGCAATAGTGATATAAGATCTTGTGGTTAGTGATTTAAGGCTCACTGACACAGGGAATAGATATGGGAGGGACATTGCCAGGAGAGGGTGGCTTGTTTAAACTCAACACAAGAGACAGAAAATACCCTAACTTCTCCAAACAGCTCAGAAAACTCTTAATAACTTATTGGCAGGTATGTAATTCACTGTACAACATCAAATGCAATATATAAACTTTAGTGCTTACTGGGGATGGCCTCAAACAGAGTAAAACAAGTGAATCATCTGTCACCCATCCCAGTCATCACCTAGTCCTTCAACTTTCCCCACTGAGAAAAATCCAACAGCTCTTAGAAAAGCAAGCTAAGAATAGTGATTTTGCCAGAGGGGAAATGGGAGATTGACTTTGGAGTGATAATGTGTAAAGAGATTTAACCCTTTAATCTCCTTAACTTACCCAGTGCTTTTTTGAAATTTATTTTCAAGGAATTCAGTTTATGCAACCTTACATTATAAAGGAGTTTATAATTTATTTAATGTTAACCTTTGTACAAAGGTGATGTTTAAAAGATTTGTTTGTTTTCCAAAAAGCTAAGCTCAAATGACAACTTTTCAATGTGTACTTAGCATTAAAGGTATTTCAATATAGCACTTGGAGTAATCAAAAGGAAAGACAGCCTTGCTGCTCCAGACCTTCTGCTCCTTCTGCTGGGTAAGCACAGCACAGCTTGTCATAGAAATTAAGACATCAAAGTATTCCAGAGTAACTGAAAGTCTTATGAAAAAATGAAGTGTTTTGAATGTGATATCTTTTGTATAATTTCTTTTTCTCAGAAGTACATTGCCAATAAACCACCATTGCAAGACAGAATTGTATAGTCTGAAAAAAAGAAATTTTCATCTCCTTTCAATTTCCATATCTGTGCTACAGATTTTGAGGCTTACATACCAAGTGGAGAAACACAGAAAGTCCCTAACTACATTCTATATATCCTGTCTGTGCTTTGCAGAGTCCCTCAGGTATATTCAAGCTCTGCCAAAAGCAGTGACACCCTCTATGACACAAATTGTGGTGTCCCACCCTTTTGAGGGCAGGGAACACTCAAGAATTGTGAATGCAGGTGGGTGAAAGGAATGACTAAAGTGAGAGGCTTTTTATTTTTTTTTCCTCCACAAAATCTTACAGAGCATTATTAAAAAACTACACTCTTGACACGGAAATTGATATGTTAGTCCCTGACCTCCTGGTATAAACATACGGCAGTGGATTTTGGATAAAGGGGAGTCCTAAATAGGAATAGAGAGAGAGAGATTAATTCCAGAGAATGAGACAGAAAGGAAAGAATACAAAAAAAGAGAAAGAGATCACCAGTCCTGGTTCCAATATCAGTCTGGCTGGCGCTGGGGTATCCAGGGTCCTGGGGTCTAAACTCAGAGCAAGCATGCACTTGCACAGTATGGAGTTGTGCTTATCCCCAGAAACTAGGACAAGCACATTTGTCCCAGAAAAATGATGCCCTGCCTCTGTAGGGTCTGCTTCTCCAGCCACATCTTGTTCTTTCTCCCAGAGTGTGATTAACCACCAGCAATCCTTGGCTGACCCCACAGTTACCCAGCTCTCAGTGGGTACCCAGTGACACAGGGGGTTCATTTCAGCCACTTGGGCAGTGCCTAGGAAAGTGTGGGCTGCTTTCTTTCTGCACTTTTCCCTCAATTCTCTTGCATAAATTTCAGTTTTAAAAGAAAACAGAGGAAACAGATATGAAATCTACCTTAATGGATTGATGGATACAATATCTTTGGACACCAAAGGGTTCTGGAAAAGAAGCCCAGCAAGGTTCCATTTCCATTCTTGTTCAGCCATGTCTAGCTGCTGAGACAGGTCAGCATCTCCCTGTGTCAGGGTTTCTCCAGGACAATGATTAAGGAGAACTGGTGAGAAATAATATTTCCATCTTTTTTTTTTTTTATTTTAAATTTCTTTATAACTGTCAGGTATCTTACAAGATCTGAGTACTACTACAGCTTTTTCTCTTCAAGTCCCTTCAATTTCCATTTAATTTTTTTAAATTTTCAAAAGGAGATTTCCTAAAGAAGAAACACTGCAGCTTTTAACATGATATAAAAATTAACATGTTTAATTAACATGATATCAAAATGTAGTTCAAATAATATTATTTCATGAAAGCATACAATATTTTTCTGGTTGGGATTTTTTTCCCTACTTAAACAGGAAACTAGAGATGATCTAATAATATTACCACAGAAACAAAATATTTAATATTTCAAAATATATAATTTCTGCTTCTTTCTTTTTAGAAAAATATCTTTCTTCAAAAGCCTACTGAGTTCATGACAAAAATAAATGTACAAATATATATATATTTACAGATACTTTATAAATTCATAAAGGCAAACTTTAAAAACTGCAATATTGTGTTTCTCATATGGTTTTATTTTGTATAAATAAATGGATGTATTTCTTTTAATACATCAATTTATTTTATCTTTTTTATTTGGAGAAGGTAAGTAGAAATTAGCCTTCTTAGGCATTCTTGACAAGAAACAATATTTCTATTGTAATGGAAATGAAAAAGGAAAGAATACTTTTCTTTGGATATAGATGGCAGCAGTTTTTGGGAGGCTGTTTTATCTTTAGTTTTCTTGCTAATTAGGGAAATTTTTCATTTTCTCAAATCACATTGGGCAGCAAGACCATTTTCACATTAGCTGATGGTTCTTTTGTAGCACTAGAATAATAACAATAAAGGCTTTGATATAGTATTTCTGAAGTTACTTTGATGTTAAAATATTTTGTTAAAATATAACAAGGTCACTGCAAACCTAAGGAAAACAAATTGACATTTATCTGAAAATGAAAAGTACTAAAAGGCATGGTAAAGGTAAGGTTCTGTGGGGCATCCCCACGTGATATCTGCTGTTCATAATTTTCTGTTGAGCAAGAACATTGTGAGCTGTGCCGGTAACTAACTACTAGAAACAATTAATTTTTTTAACCTTTTTTTTTTTTGAATGACATAAGAACATTGACTTTGTCCTATAAGCAAACTAAGCAAAGGCTCCTAATAAATATAGAACAGCTGATCACTGGGGCTCCCAGTACAAAATAGATATGGACCTGTTAGGGCAGGTACAGAGGAGAGCCACAGGAAAGAGCAGAGTGTTTGGACACAGCTCCTGTGAAGAAAGGTTGAGCAAGTTGGGGTTGTTCTGTCAGGAGAAGAGAAGGCTCCAGAGAGAGCTTAGTGCAGCATTCCAATTTATTAAAGGACACCTGAAATGATGGAGAGAGGCTTTTTATCAGCACCTGTAGCAACAGGTCAACAAGCAGTGGTTTAAACGTAAGGATTTAGGTGGTGAGCAATGGAACAGGTAGCCCAGAGAACCTGTGGATGCCTCACCCCTGAAATTGTTCAAGGCCTGTTTGGATGTGGCTTTGATCAACCTGGTTTACTGGAAGGTCTTTGAAGGTGTCTCCTAACTGAAACTATTTTATGATTCTATGTTCATTTGTACCCCGCTAAGAAATTTTGTTTTACCAGATGTGCTTAATATCAATCTGACCCAGCAGCCAGCTGCAGCACAATGTAGATGCATAAAGCATTATAGAAAAGGGCCGTGCCTAAAGTCACACATTTTAAGTTCTCAAATAATGCATGATAAGCTTTAAATATTATTTTTTAACATCTATTGAATACTACTACTATACATGTTATTATTATCTGGTACTGATAACACTATATTCCCAAAACCTCAAAGCTTTTGGGTCAATTGTATCTCAATGATATTTTGCGTTGTGTCATACAAGTTCAGATTTTTGCCAGAGGGCTTAAAATAAAAGATAATATGCTTTTTCAACCCACTCTCTCTATAGTTATGTTTCAGAAGAATTACTTTGCCTTCTCTCCTTTTCATCTACACATTAATGAATGATATACCACTCTTCCCTTGGAGCCCTCCTAGATGTAAAACAATGTTGAGTTCTAATGTGTTTGAAACAGTCAGGCTCCAGCCCCTCCACCATGAGAGATCATGGAAATGCTCATCCCATTGAGTACTCATACCCTGCACGTTGTGGACTCCAAGTGATGGTCTCTGGAGAGGTACCCCACTGCTAGAATTTGTGAGGTCTCATCACAAATTTGCCTTAAGGAGCATTTTTTCCAGGCTACACTAGAGCACTATGAAGTAATGATATATTTAAAAATGAGATACACATGTTAAAAACAAAAACAAATACAAAAACAAACCATAATCCCTCACTGAATGGCAAAAAGGCTTCTAAGTTATTCTGAAGCAGGCAAGTTTCTTTTCTGTGCCATTGCTAGTACGAGGAATACTAGGCTGTATAATGTGACAAAGGACAGCAAAGGTTATGTCTAAAATCCAACCTTTTATAGACAGTCTGTCTATGTATTCAAAGTATTTTGGTTCTTTTGAGGAATTTCATTATGTCTGGTTGAAGAGCTTTAGCCATATGACATAAAATATCTCTACCTTTTATTTTAGTTATTCTTCAGTGCTTTCTTCATCCTGTGGAGTCAGAAACACTGAATGTCCTCCTGATAAGAACTGTACATGGCAAATAAAGGAGTACAAATAAAACTGCAGAAATCTGAGTCTTAGCAGAGTACCAATAGATTAAAAACTGTTAAAGGAAAGTATTAGTGTGGGATGTTCATGTGACAGGGTCTTCATCAGCAATGGATGTCTATCAATCAGCCTCTTAGGTAAGAGGCTGTCCCGAGCTGGATATTTCTAGAGTTTTTGGTGGAAACTGAGAGACAGTGAATAAATAGAAAAGATTCCCCTCTTCACATTTCTTCATGTTTGCCCATGTTATTAAATTTCTCCTCATAATCTAAACAAAGCTTTAGGATTAATTTGACCTTATAAAAGAATTATCCATGTAATTTTCAATCTGCTAATTACAACTGCTATAAGATTTAAAAATTCATGTTACAGGCTCTCAAAATAATTTTCTTTAGAAATATATATGTACTTTTAGGTATATATCCAGCTCTTATCTACTCTAAATTTCTAAGGAGCTGGTTTAGAACATTTCTCTTGCAATTATGGTCTCTTCTGCAACTTACTTAAGAAGGAAGTATCTGTTTTTCTTACAAAAATTCATGTGTTGACCTTAAAAAAAATGGAAAACAGATTTTAGAGAGACTGAGCTTCAGCTGACTTTATCTTTGAGATTTTAAACACTAGAATTGCATATTACATTTCTTTAAATGAACCTGTAGTCTGCCTAGAAAAATAGTCTTTAAAAATAAAGTATTTAGCAATTATTTTTGTTAAAAATCCTACATTCTCAGATAAGATATTTAACTTGCAAGGATAAAATAGAATCTTGAATCACAGACAATATTTATTGCTTTAACTTAGAACCTATCAATTTAGTTATTAAGCTTATATATTAGAAAAGACAGATGTAAGTTTAGATTTTCAACTACACTTCAGGCTTGATTATACTAAGAAAACTTGATCAAGCCTGGGTATTTCACAATTTATCATCTATGTTCATCCTTATTCCAAATTAAAAGTAACTTTATTGCAAGGGAAAAAAATTATCAAATTTCAAAACATCTGAAATCATCATGAAAACAGAATAGAATGTTCACATGGAAAAATTAACTGAGCTATTTGAGCACCCAGCACAGGCTTAGCTAATAAGCTAAAATTCAAAGAAACTAGGCAAAAGTTATCTTGTGAATCAATTAGTGTTTCTAAATTTTTGTCTAAATGTTTTAGACAAATAGATGATTTACAAATACTGAAAAGTTATTTTCAGTATTTCACTTTGTGGGAATTAAACTATTATTTCTAGTTCTTGTTTGCTTGAGAATGTTTGAGACAAAGCATACTAACTTTTTTATTCTAAATCACATTAATTTACCTAACCTATACATGCATTCAGTGGTGAAACTAAAGCATCTTCACCAATAGGTGCAAAAATAATTTTTAAGAGATAATAATTAAAAAAAAAAAAAGATGAAGGAAAGCAACAGCTTTGATTACAGACAGCACTAAAATACTCAGCAAAGTATTTTAGTATCACCTTTGTATTATTTCTGAAAGGAAAACCAAGACTTTTCAGGAAGTGTAAAAACTAATTTTATAGAATGTATTTTTGATGTTTGGACATTAGTCAAGCTTCTGCCAGAAGCAAAATTTCATTGCTGTGTTAAACACCTGAAAATAGAGGGGTTTATCAATGAGTGTTATCTGAGCTTCAGTTCAGTCCTGCAAGGAGCCTTATGATTGTGCATTTAATGGATTTTAAGTGAAACATGTACTGTTCTACACGGAACTATGTCAGCAGACCCCTGGTAATGGAACTATATTAAAAATAACTAGATCGTGAAAAATCAGAATTCGATGTCTTGTGGTAAATCTTGCTTTCCCGATCCCTTTCCACTCAGAGAAAAACACAAGCATGCTTTTCTTCTCACATACAGTACACACGATTTATATCAAAATTCAATCATGCTCAATTAGCACTCAAAATTTTCCAATAATTATGCTGAAGGCAACACCGGCACACACAAAACGCTGAGGGAGTCAGAGACTAAGCTGTGCATAAATTCACTAATAAGAGAAAAGGTCACAGGCTGATATTACTGAAAGTTGATTAGATTTCAGATCCATGTTAGAAATCAATGTTTTTCTGGCTTGGGCACTTCTGCTCTGGAGTCAGCCATTCTCCGGAGCCCTGTGTCTGATCAGAGGCTGTAGCATTGTTAGATCCTCTCCTGGGCACAAAGACAGCAAGAAATGAGAGGGGCTCTGCAGGTCAGAACAGACAGGCTCTGCCATTCCTGGGCTGAGGGGTTTGGGGAGCTGAAAGGGAAAAGCTGTAGCTACAGCTGTGAAGTGAAACCACTGTCATGCTGGGCAATGCCCACAGGAAAGGTAAAACCAGTGCTGGGGATTTTATGGCTCTTTGATAGCTTCCAGTAGCAATCTAGTCAAACCAGGATGAGTCCACAAAGAGCTCTTCACATAAACACTTCTGCTGAGTGGCTACAAATGCGGGAGCTACAACCTGAATTTAATCTCACAACTAAAAAAGGCCCCAAAACAGGCTTTAGATATATGCTGTTCCTATAATGTGAAAACTGACAGATAACAGGAAATAATGAAAGTTTCTCAACTCTCTTGAGAATCCATATGTTCCATATGTTGTTCTGGGCATGAGTGGAAGTCTGTCAACTCCCACAGCCCCATTTGTGTTGCCTCTGCATGTCCAACTGAAAAATTAAACAGATTGCCAGATGTATGGCACTGAAGTAACAGCTTTTCATGGAAGAAGAAATAAAATGATCAGATGAAAAAAACGTAAATACGAAAAAAAATTAATTTCCAATTGGAATTACTTCTGACTTGCACCACCAAAAGACTGTGTTACAGCAATGCAAAATTGATGACGCAGAAGAGAGGATTTAGACCTATGATGCCCAGGAAAAAATAATCAGTTACAAAAAATCATCAGGAACAAAAATGAAAAAGAAAATTTTTCCCTGCAGTCAAAGTCTCACCTGTTTTGGCAAGACTGCCTTCAATTGTTGAATGATCAGAACTGGCTAATCTGAGTGTAAATCCTATGGCAAGGAGGTCTGGAGGCAAGTGATGAATTGCAGCTATCTTTTTGGGAGATGGAGAGAGAAGCTATGACAAGACACAATAAATAAAACATATATTTATTATTGCAAACAGAAAAGAAATAAAACTGCAAAAGGCAGCCTAAAAAAGTAGTCTTTTTCTCTGATTAGAATTTAAATATGGAGCAGGATTTGGTCAGATAATTTCTTCTCCCTGGGGTTGAATTTCTTACAGGAAGATCTGGTTTCTGTTCAGACATAGCAGAAGTGGTCAAACACTTGAATTGACTATTAGCTGGCTATTATTAATAGCTTAATAGCCTTTAAAACTTAATATTCAATTAAACCAGAAAATTGAATTTTCTGCATAGCAGAAATAAGTAATTGTGGTGTTTGTTCAAGTAGAACACACAGGATGAAGTCTGTTCTGACAAACACTGCCTTTGCTTTTATTTGATTTATGAAGGAGATGATAGGACAAAGCACATGTTTGTAAAAATTTTCTTGGATTCACTACTGAACCAGTAGTAGGTTGGACTCCAGTCAAGCTACTTGAAGATATGTTTCAGAGAAAGACATTTATGTGTATTATAGTGGCTGAATCATACAAAGAATATCTTAGTTATTCTACAAGATTGTACAGACCAAAGTTCTGCTTTAATTATCTACTCCTAACATCAAGCCAGAGGTGCCTCCTGGGCCTCATGCTTTAACACACTTCTAAAATTTTACCCACCTCAAATTAGTAAGATGATATTAAAAAGAAAAAAAAAAGATAAATAGAGGGGAAAATAAGGTTTATATTTAGCATTAAAGAACAACACATTGACATAATTTGGAAAATTAAAAAAATTAAAGTGTCAGATGCATTTATGTTACAAACCTGAGTGTATTCCTTCAGCTCCTGCTGCAAAAGCTTTAAAGGCTCACTGCAGCTCTTTATTCCTCCATAATGTACAGAATAAACTGCTGGAACCCAGACATCTACGTAATGATTTCTGACTTGGTTTTTTATTCCTGACTACAGTTAGCTCCTTACAGAGACAGATTTATAGTTCCTAAGTCAATATCTGTAAACAAATATTTTAATCTTTTAAAAGGCATTATCCTTAGATTTACCTTTTGTGTGTGTGTGTGGACTACTTCATTACATTCTTTATATTAAGGATTTTTTTATCAGACCCTTACCTGAGGAGAGATTAACTAATGCAGTAGAGCTGGTAAGATTTTAGAAGAGAGAGTTTTTTGCTTTTTTTTGGGTGATGGACAAGAGGGCAAACCCATCACTTTTTTTGCTGGGTCATTTTCTGTCAGCTTGCTTAAATTTCTGCCATTACAATTGCATGAGATGTATTATGCCCATTAGGAAAACATAATGAAGCCATGCCTTCTGTTTAATTTTTTAACCTCTGACATCAAAGAACATAGAGAATAAATGATCCACCAGCAAAACTCTGATAGTTGTTTCCTGTGTCTACCTGACCTTGGCCAAACAAGTACATATTTACTATTTCCTTTTTTACACATCCACATTACATATCTCTCCAATGGAGTTATGAAATATTGCAGTGATTCTCAGTTTTTGGAAAAACCTTTTCTGAAAGTTCAGAATCAAGACTTGAGGCAGCATCTCCATCATTTTACTCAACTGCACCTGGAGCACAACTGAAAAATCTCTTAATTCTTTGATTGTGATTTGGCATGTGTTCTGTGGGCAAAACTGAGGCAAAACATTTTAAATCAGGGACACCTCAGAGGAATTAGAGCAGCAGGCTGCTGAATTTTCTGGCAGGTTGGAAAAGCTATGGAAAGGTATATTTCCTACAAGATAGTTCATTGTAACTTAAGTATTTGCCCTGGAAAATAATAAGATATTTTAATTTAAAACACAGGTATTTCCCCTTATGTGTTTTAAATAACATAATCAAAGGTAGAAGAGCAACCCCATTTTTTCCTTTCAATTTGCATACTATTTTGAATTTTTTTATTATAAGTTTGCTTTCAAACCCTAGGCTGCTGGTGGGGATTTTTAAAAAAAATCTTCAAATGGAAAAGATACATTGTTAAATATGTACATTAAAAAAGAAAAAAAAAAGTCAAATAAGAGGAAGAAAAAAGCTTGTGTTCCTCCAGTTTCTGACTGATTAGTAGGAGAGTTCATGGATGGCTACAGATATTCATTAGAAGCCCAAAAGTTAGAACATGTGGGTAAAGTAGATGTAATACTCCATGTTGGGCCTTTTGTCAGGGTGGCCTGCGCTGAGTCTTCTGAAGCTTTTTATCAGATGAATCCACTGTAGTAGAAGTCCAAAGGAAAATACTCTTCATTTCAGGATGACACTTCTGACGGAAAATCCTGCTGATTCAGACATGCTACCTTCTAAATTCCACCTAAAATGAGCAGAAGGATACCCACTGTAAAGCATGCTTCAAACTACACTTTTTCTATTTTATTTTAATATCTGAGGATGGGGAGTCCCTGTCAGGTCCTCACCTTTAAGCAAAGTGTGATCTGTGCAAACAGCTTTTCCTGGTAGGCAATTCTGTTTCAGATTATGCTTGTGTTTTCTCCTCCAGTGTCTGCCTGCCCAGGTGCCAGAAACATGAAAATGTTTCCAGGTTTGTTATCCAAATCTCTTCAGAAGTTATTCCAGGTTCCTAAACTGATGGTAATTTAGATGTAGTGTATTTCAAGGTAAACTTCACAGAGCTTGTTAAAGCTTGTTATGTAGCTCCTTTTGGCCGCTAGAAAAGTATAATCAGGGTGAACATAAGAATTTGAACACTAGCAACTTTCTTCTTTTCAAATACTATTAACATCAAAGCTATTAGCAAATGCTTGCTGCAATCATTTCTTTCATGTTTGCTTCCTGATAGCTTTCATGTGCTTCTAACTTTCACTACCATTTCCTTTATCAATCACTAGATGCTTTTTAAAGTTTCCCTTACTGCTTAAAGCACAGAGATGAAAAAACAGCAAAATCATAAATGCCATAGTTATGTATAGCCACACTCAATAGTTGCCATACTATTTTAAGCACTAACTAAATTTGAGATTTTTTTTCCAAACTGAGACTGATTCTTCTCACTCACATGTCATCTTGTCATATATGTCATTCATTTCATCGTGGTATACTGTCCCTGGATAAAATGCATGAAAGAGTGGCATAGGGAACATTACAAATCAGGATTAACTGTAGCTATTTTCAGCACTGAACAAGCTTTCTACTGTTTTCATAGACCACTTGGGGATTCTACACAGAGGATATTACCTGAAGTCATACAGAATTCAAATTTGCCTTGAGTACTGTAGAATCACAGAATCATTAAGGTTGGAAAAAATGTCCAAAATGACCCAGCCCAGCCTTTGACCGAATGCCACCGTGTCAACTAAACTACAGCACCAAGTGCCATGTCCAGGCATTTCTCGAGCACCTCTGGGATGGCGACTCCCCCAGTTCCCTGGGCAGCCCATTCCAGGGCTGAACTGCCCTTTCAGTGAAGAAATTCTTCCAATCTGAACCTCCCTTAGTGCATTTTGAGGCCATGTCCTCTTGTCCTGTCACTGGTTGCCTGGAAGGAGATTCTGACCTCCACCTACACCCTCCTTTCTGATGTTGTAGAGGATGATAATGTCACTCATGAGCCTCCTTTCCTCCAGGCTAACCAGCCCCAGCTCTCTCAGCCACTCCTCATAAGATCTGTGCTCCAAGCCCTTCCTCAGCTCCGTTGCCCTTCTCTGGATGCACCCCAGCCCCTCAGTGTCTTTCTTAGAGTGAGAAGTCCAGAAGTGAGCACAGGATTCGAGGTGAGGCCTCACCAGTGCCCAGTACAGGGGGACGGTCACTGCCCTGGTCCTGCTGGCCACACTGTTGCTGGTACAGGCAGGATGCCATTGGGCTTCTTGGCCACCTGGGCACTGCAATGTATTTACATAAAATTACATTTTTTAAAAAAATTAAAATATATTCCAGAGAAAAAGGCAAAAAATATTATGCTATTCATCACTTATGGTCACAATATACATAATGGTATTAAACCAGGTAATTTTGCTTGATTTCTTTTTATCCACAGTATCTATTTAGCATTAGATTTTGATGATATTTGCATTATTTCTTTCTAATTATGCAATCTAATGCAACATCTTAGAATATCATAAAGTATTCTACATAATTCAGCATCATTCTAAAGCAATATGTATTGCAGTTTTAGGTGAGGAAATTAAAATATGTAAAATGAAAGTTTTACAGACATGGCTTTCTCAGACACCTGTCATGTACTTGGCCTTATACAAAAACCAGTTTTAAGAACAATGAACAAGGCAGAGACACATTTATGTTGATGCAGACAAGCAGCTATTACAAAGGTTGGGAGAAAAGGTTTAGAGCACAGTACACGTGGTGCTCTAAGTTCAGTTTTAAAGACTGTCTTTAAATTACAACATGCTTTGGATTTATTGAACTTGTACTTTTGCTATATTGACTGCATCTGTCCTCTTTCTCCTCCTGTTTTCCTATCTGACGCTCCCTAGGACACTGTTCTGGCGCTGTGGAACCACAACATGGCACAGTAACAGATGGTGATGCTACTTTAGTTTAATCTCAACATATAAATATGGAGCTCTTAAGGCAGAACGCCTTGTAATTTAAAATGCAGCACTTTTCATATACTAGGGGTAACAGCAGTTAAGTCTTTGATCTTCTGTATGAACTATTAAGGGCAGAGATGGTCTCTGCAGAAAGCAGATGGCTATGCAAATAAAACATTCACTATTGCAAAGTAAGTTTGAGGGAGCTTGTTGAATGTTGGTCTTTTTTCTGTGTGTTGGGGTNTGCTTTTTTTTTTGTGTTGGGGTTTTTTTTCTTTTTTTTTTTTTTTTTTTTTTAAGTTTCAGTGTCCTCTCTCCTTGGTATTCATAAAGCTTATCCTGTTCTTTGCAGGCAGCAGCTACTTCCATGACTTCCAAACACAACTTGGAACTGTGGCATCCAGGCTATACAAGCCCCCTTAATATAGTTAATCTAGCTCTAGGAGGAGGTGCAGGTTTCCATGGGTTCAGACAGACATATTGTTGTTTACCACAACTAAACATTACTTCTCACAGGACAAAACATTACCCACAAACCACAAGACTGTCAATTACAGCAATTACAACAACTGGAATTAGAACAACCTGCCTCCAGTGAATTCCTAAATAAGGATCTAAATGTCAGCTGTTATTTCTATAATTTCTATCCACTTAGTTTGGGAACATTGGTAGGATATTGCATTTAAATTGTAACTTCATCCACTCTGCAAAAGATTCTTGCTTGAGGTAATTTGGCTCACCTCAGTTGAAGATAATATTTCTCTGATGATTTACTGGAGGTTCTATTCCAAAGTCACATTAATTTAAGCTGTGGAGAAAATTACTGTATTATCCCAGAGGAAACCAGGAGACAGGTCTCAGCTCTGGAATTTATTCCAAAATAAAATTTAAAGCAGTTTAATAGCAGCATAAACTATCATTTCCTTCCAGCAATATTTTTAAAAACCCTAAAATATCTCTTTTTTAGTTGTTTTCCACATAGAGGCTTCCAATCTGCAGACATAGGATGCTAAGGACTGAGATGTTGATGGATAATGGTGCATGCACCTAATTCCACCTTACCCGTGTGTGGCAAATCTTAATTTGAACCAGGCACCCACCACAGACATGGCCTTCTGCTCTTGAGACTCATTTAAATCACAAATTCACACTGGTTTAATTTCTCCATAGTTGTTTTATGTGAGCTTTAATCACACACTACAGTTATATGTATTTAAAATCGTGATAGAAACATTCAGTGCAATGCTGCACCCTGTTATGTCCATTGTTTTACATCCTCATACAAAAGGACTATTTCATTCAGTTAGTCTCTCAATATTTTTTTACTTTTGTGTAGTCTCCATATAGGAAAAAACACACACATACACAATAAGATATATATTCCTATATATTCAAATGGGTTTTTCTTTTTTAATAATTGTTACATAAAAGAATGTTTTATAACTTCTAACTTTTGAATATCTTCATTCACCACTCTACAGATACTGTTAATTTCCCCAGAATGAGGCAAATCAGGGTATTTTTCAAGGCACTTTAAGCAAAAAACAGGAGAAAAAAAATTGTTTAGAAGGTTTCTTAACACTGCAAATATCTTAAAATCTAGAATTATTTCTATTTGTATTTCCCTCCAGTCCTTAAATTTTATTTACAAATAGCAAAACATTTTTATGACACATATGCAGTTGGAAACATTATTTTTTTTAAATTTTCATTAGCTCTATATGAGCTGATGAATGACCAAGTATTTTGAGTTTTGTTTTCTTTTTTTTTTTAATTCTTTTTAACAAAGAAATTCCAATGATGCCTTTCAATAAGAACCTCAAATGTACTTGATAAATTGTTTGACATTGAAGTGACTGGATGTTAAAAACCCACAATAAATATCCTGTGATATTAGAAAATAATACCAATAGATATATTAGAAAGCAAGTAGGTGAGAAACTACAAAAGTTTTCCAATTTCAATGACAGCATAAGACTGGGAAATTTGCCTGAGAGAGTTTCACTCCTTCATAGCTGATACCCACTGTTCTTCTAAGGCAAAGAAAGAGCTTCAGTCTGGACACATAATATGGCATCCTCCTGTGGTAATAGACGTGGTCTAGTTCTCTTTATTTTTTCCCTCTTGCTATTATTTATTCATAAGTAAATATTTATTCATTCAAGAAAGGACTTGGGAAAGAGGCAGAACAAGAAAATTGAACTTGAAATTGCTTCCTTCTGTGCCATTTATTTGGTCTGTTTTTCTGCTCATCTTTTCCCCTTCCCTGTTCCCCCAAAAGGGCCTATCCTAGATCTGAGAGCTTCTCCTTGAAATCAGTCTGTTTCTAGAAGAAGTGAGCATTGCAGTAAAGTAATCACAAGGGAGAAGAAAGTTATCATCTCTAGTGTTAACTGAAGCATAATGAATTACTGCAGTGACTCACTAAATTAAAAGTGATGTATTATGCTGAAAAACTGTTTGACCAGCTCTGCTCATAAACCTAAGATTTGAGGTAGGAATTATTTTTTTATCTGTACATCTACCATGCTAAATGTACATTCCATATTTAACACCTGGATCCAAAAATGTACCTGTGACTTCAAAGCTAGGTAACTTGTTCTAAAATATCTTTTCTGAGCAGAACTTGAATCTATTATTAAAACAGTCATTTACACTCAAAGAGAAGTGTTCCTCTGAGGATATCATCCCTATACAAGCTGTAGGAGTGTGTTTTTGGAGTTTATTCCCAAACCCTGGGTTTCTCCTGTGTCCATACTCCCCTCCTCCCCTTTTCCCTGTCAGAACCCATCCCAATATACAAAGCCTGTCTGGTAATTGTTCTCTTTATCTGGAGACATTCCAGAGAGGTGTCTGTGCATGGCCAAATTCAAAGAATGCCCTCCTAAAGGTATTGGGCTATCCAGGTGTCCACTTCCCTTGAAACCCGCTCCTCCCTTACCTGGTTGGTGGGTTTCCTGCCCCTTCCCATCCCCCTTCCCCCTGGATAAAAGCGAGGGGGACTGTAGGTCAGGGGAGAGTTGGCAGGGACTGGTGGGAGAGGGCTGGTGGCAGTGAGAAGCCCACAAACTGGAATAAAGACTGAAACCTCTCACCAGGACCGGCTCCTTCTTCACCGCCATCTAGGAGGGATTCTCAACTGAGGTACCCGAGGGAGCTGATCCTTGTGAGGGGTAACTCCATCCCTCTGCTTTCCAGAGCTCTGTAAGCCTGTCCAAGTCCCCACAGCCACAGCTGCTGGCGGCAGTGGCTCCTCTGAGGACAAGCCCCTCAGCTGGAGCTGCTTGAGCCAGCCGAGACCTCAGGCAGGTTCATCTGGTCATATTGGGAAATACCAATAGCAAGCAAACATCCTTTCACAGTTCAAAGTCAGTTTTAGCCACTTCTGAGCTAAGACAGAGAACTGCTTCTAGTGCAAAACTCCACCAGGGCACTTCTCCCCCCGGGTCATTGACACTCCCAAAGTGCTTGCCTGCACAAACGGGGTGCAATGCACACTGTGGGCTTGCAGCTGCTGTCAGCCCTTGAGAAGGAACCTGTGGAAGAGCAAAGCACTGAGCCTTGGCCCGTTTCCACAAACACCAGATCATCAGCCTCCCCCACCACCACTCCGCAGATGCTCCTCGATATAGAGATATTCCACAATTATTTCTCCTTTTTAATTTTTTTTTTTAAACATAAAAATAATCTCCCATGGAAAACAAGTGCCTTTGTCAAAGACAATTCCTTGCATTCTTTGATTCATTTTTCCTTGATTTCATCTTTTTTTTTTTTTTTTTATTTTCTGGTAGGGGCATAATATTATATTGATTTGTTTCAGTATTTTCTGTTGTAAAAAAACTATATTTTTATCCAGCTCTTTTTTGTGCTAAAATTGATCATAAAATTCTTATGCCCTTTGAAATATTCACAGTAATGCTGTGTGTTAAGCCCTTCCTCCTTTGTAGCAAAATAAGTCCTTAAAGCACATTTTGTCTCTGCTAAGTTTTCTTGTACCTCAGTCCTTTCTTTCTTGTTTATAATTGAACTGTGCCATAGACCTTTGTGGGAAGAGATAAGGAATATGAATAAACATCAAGCACTAGGAAAGCTAGTGAACATTCCCAAATCTCTTTCAAAAAACCCAAATAAACCAAGCAAAAAGAAACCACCACAAGAAAACAAAACCCTCAGATCTGGCAGGGTTTTTTTAATTTTCAACTGTTTTCTGATCAATTTTCATAGAGCCTTTTTTTCTAAGCAGAAGAGGAATTATGTATTTTCTGAACTGAAAAATGATTAAATTCTGATGCCTTTAAAGAGAAACACAGTCTTTCAGTCTGAATCTTACCTTTTTTCCTGTTTAGCAGCTGGTGACTGAAGTACCTAAAACAGAGAACCCTATTAATTATTGTTGAACTGCAAAAAAAAAAAAAAAAAAATTGCAACATCACGTAGAAAATTTCATCAGAAGGGTTGAGAATGTTCAGAACTTATTTACCCTGATACCTACCCAGAAAGTAGGAACCTAAAAGCTTTCAAATCACAGATTTTTCCATACCGTTAAAATTTTTCAAGGCAATGCACAGGGAAAAGGGAAATAATAAATCTTTTATCTCTTTTGCATTCCTGTTTTGTAAGCTCTAATTATTTTAGTACTAGAGGTAAATCTCTAATAATACATATACACCCTAATGAATCAGCTAAGCTCTTAGGAACTGCCTTTTAGGGAAGCACAACGCTGTAAATCTCTGGCATGTACCATACGTACAATAAAAATAAACCATAAAAAGCTTCTGTTTAGTGCTACTAGCAGCAGCAAGTCTAAAAGGGGGTGCAGATGAAATGGGGTCACGGTCTCCACTCAGTAATCACCAGAAGCTGCTGGCTGTGGGAGGAAGCAGCAATTAGGGAAGGGAGCAGCAGGCAGTGCTCCATAGCTCCATAGCTGCGCAGTGTTGTGCTTACCGGAGGCAGAACGCCTCCCAGAGCGCCTGCGGGAGGAATGTGGAATGTGAATCCTCACCGTCCCCAGCATGGCCCAATACCCTAAGGGCTCGCTTAAGCCCTTACTGATTTCCAGAGGCACACAACTGAAAATAGATTTAAAATAATAATAATAATAATAATAATAATAATAATAATAATAATAATAATAATAATAATAATAATAATAATAATAAAGCATTCCAAACTTTTATTTTGGTGTTGACTTACTTAAAAATGAAGGTTTTTTTTTTTTTTAAACACCCAGGGAGAGGCAGGCTTCAAAGCCAGACAAGATACTTTCCAAAAAAAGTGTGACGAACAAAACCACAGCTTCTTTGACAAAGCCCTCTCTGTGTGCGCAAGAAAAGCTGCAGAGCTGTTAAATGACAAAGTTTGGTCAACCCGAGTCTTAGATGATAAGAAATAAATATGGTAGTGCCAATCTCTAGGGGGAAGAAATTTTAAAAAATCATTTTAAAAAAAGGACAAGAAAAAGAAAAAGGAGAAGGAAAAAAAAAGGCTTTTCTCTGAACCAAAGACAAGACAAAGAATTTTCACAAGTGAAGATTCAAAGGGACTTGAAACAAACAGGTGGAGCTTTCTCTTTATAGAACGAGAGTTGGCAGAAGTTGATAAGCAAAATATGAGCTTACAGTGATGATATAATTTCTTCCCTAAAAACAGAGTTCTGTTTTTAAAATAAATCACTTGTATTTAGTTCTTGCTTTTTGGTCCAGTTGGGAACAAAAAGCTTGTATCTTCATTGAATATTATAAGCATATTCTATTTCATAATTAAGCATATTCTATTTCATAATTAAGCATATTCTATTTCTACCTATTAAACTAAAAAAAGTCACTGATACGAGGATTTTTTTTTTCTAATATATGACACACATCAGCTATTCAACGATGCTGAAGTTATCTTTTGCTAGCTCTTATGAACAAATTTACTGTGTTTAGAAGTGCAGGTTGGGTTCTTCATAACCAGAAATCAAACACTCAATGCATTAATTAAAAAATCTTTAAAAAAATAAAGCATAATTCCATTTTGAAAATCTCTCTCCTTTTAAAAATTACTTAACTAGAATGTTAAATATGCTTTGGCAGACACAAAAAAAATATTTTCACAATAAGAAATATGGTTTAGAAAAACATAAGAGATGATGTACTGAACACCACAGGTATCACTACTGAAGAAAACACAGTTATTGAATAAATGTTTCTACATATAGTAAACCATTCCATGGACTGCAGTCTTCTGTTAAAGAAAACAGACTTCCAGCATAAATCATTCACAGCAAGAAACTCTTGCCTACTGCTATCTTATAATACAACAGCTACTACACAAGAATGGTCACATTGCTCGCAAAAGATAAATCCAAATAATTATAATTCTTTTTTTCTGTTCACATATAGCTAAAATATAAACTAAAATAAAAATAAAATAAAATCTAAGTGAAGTTATGTACAACCAATAAGTGAAAACAAAATTATTTAGAAGTAAATATTGCTGAAATAATTTGCATGTGACACAAATATTGGTGGTAGGATAAATGACGAATGCAACATGAGGGAGTGCATTTGGTAAAAAAACTCCCAGTCCATAGGAAAACATTTTGATTTCATGAAATACAAACTGATAGAGACAGAGAAGAAAAATGCCAGCCCTGAGTCCAGAATGGTTTAAGGGAGGGAGCTCCCTACAGGAAAGCAAAACCTTTGGATATTACTAGCAATCTCAGAAGAAATTAATGTGCCAACCTAATGATGATTAGGTGGGGAAGCCTAACATAATCCTTGAGAGGATAAATGGAAATCCCAAATAACAGTGTGAGAGTGTCCATGAAGGTGATTTAACACTTCAGTAGGAATATGCTGAAAAAAATTGCAAAACCAGAAATCCTCTAACCATGATCACAAAAACAGGGTAGAGCTTTTGCATTGTTGCGGGTATGATTGTTGTAAGGGTACTTTTATCTACTGTGTATCATCCTCAAGTACAAAGTTATGTTTGCCTTAATCAAGAAACAGTCAAAGTGGTTTTTATTTCTAATGGAACTAACTAGCTACTCCTGGGCACTAACCAAGTGAATTTCCATGATGTAAGCTCTGGTTTTCTGCTAATGACCAACCTGCTGTATACATCATGAGCTCCAGTATCCTCCTCCAAAGGTGTCTTAGATTTGTGACTAGACTACATGTCTAATCATAGGAAAAGGGTGTCTTAATTATGCCCTCAGTCTCCCAGGAAAAGAGAGTGAGAATAATGAAAAAAGTAAAGTTCCTCCAAAACTGGAGAGCCATAGCGTTCTGCACACTGCTGTTGATTCAAACAATCTTGTCACGAACTCCCTTACCTCTCATTAAAAAAAAAANCCCATTCCTCCTAAAAAAAAAAAAAAAAAAAAAAAAAAAAAAAAAAAAAAAAAAAAAAAAAGAAAAAAAGAAAAGCCACCAAATTTGCCGGCCCTTCATTTGTTGAGGCCATCCTGAGAAGTGATAATGTCAGGCTTACTGTGACCTACCAGCTTTGACTAACTTCTGCCTTTAGTATCTTGTTTCCTTTGCAGAGGGAATGAGGAATGTGTGTGCCAGCCAGCCCAGCCTTCTGTTAAATCTGGTTTTGCTCCTACCTCACCACTGGGCCAGTTCAACTCCCAGGGCCAGCTCAGTACACCTGAGCAAGTGGAGCATGGATAGCTGAGCTCAGCCTGAACTTCATCCTTTATGCTGAAAATAAAATTTCATAGGGGGCAAAAGAAGTATGGAGAATATATTATTTTCATCTGCTTGTGCAATGTATTTGCATACCTATTTGGAAGTCAAAGCTTTGTTTGGCGAGCATTTTAAAAAGAAATTATTTCATCTTAATAAAAGATTGACACTGACTGTTATGTTTTGGTTCAGGGTTTCTCTCAAGGGGGAACCACTATTTGGAAGCTCACTCTCTCTTACTGAGAGACTGGAGACTTTGAAGAAAGAAGATATCTTTACAGAGTTGCTGTGATTTCTGACCATTTTAATTCTCAGGTTTTCACAAATCAAAAACTCAGAACACAGCAAAAGATTCCCTTTGAGAACTACTTCCCTGTTATACATTCAGATGTCAA
Organism: Dicaeum eximium; assembly: GCA_013396995.1. Taxonomy (NCBI): domain Eukaryota; kingdom Metazoa; phylum Chordata; class Aves; order Passeriformes; family Dicaeidae; genus Dicaeum; species Dicaeum eximium. The sequence continues at coordinate 1,371,786 of VWZP01009941.1, read as the reverse complement.
AATTCTCAAAAATGAAGTGTTGTTTTCTCAATTTAAAAAAAAAATTTCAGGAGCACTCCATTTCATGGATGCGAGACAGTATTTATCTTTCAGTAACAGCTCATCAAGTGAGCAACAAGAGATTGCTTCCATTATCCTCATCCTTCCAGAGTTAGATAAACTTGATATTTATTATTCACACTATGCTATTTGCAAACCTAAGGACTAAGTAGAATTCTCTGTGTACTGCATCCTGACAGTTTTAAATGGGTGTTTTACCATCCATTCAGTGGTTTCTATGCATTTCATAATTACTTCTGTTGCCTCCAAATCTCTCTATGCAAAGCAAATGATACTGACTTTTAAAATCTATCTTCATAAACAGAGTATCTTCTTTACTTCTAAATATTAAAATACCCATAAGATTTGCCATATGGAGCAGAATCTCCTAATAAAGAGTAAAAAATATGATAAACAGGTATTTTGGGGCAAATATGTTCTTCATGATAATTTAAGAGGTGATATGGTCTTGTGGCCATGTCTATTTGATTGGAATGAACTTCCACTGAAGAACAATATTCTGGAAGATAAAACCAACTCCCAGGTGTCAGGACAGGAGAAGTTTAAGATTATTCAGTCATCTCAAATCTAGAATGTATATTCTAAACTATTTTGGAATTGTGCAAGATCAGCAGTGTATTCATCACTTCTTCCATCATTACAGTAGTTTTAGAAAGTTTCAAAAATATATTTCAGAAACTAATCAGTACCTATTCTTACTGCTCACCCCACAAATATTGAATTGTCAAATGTATGTCTCCAGTTTAAACTTTTTTTTTGGAGAAAAAGCCATACAATTTATTACTTTTATATAATTCTTATCAGTAGAAGAGCTAAATAGAAACAGACCATGGTGGAATTGTATTGAAAATTAAAATTTCCTTGGGTTTCAACTACCATCCCTGTCTCCCACCATATGAATATCTTTCCAGTACTGAAGTTAGGCTAACCACTTTATTTCAGTGGTTTCACTTAGTGTCAGTAACCAACTCTAACTTAAATAAATAGATCCTCTTTCTAATCCTAGTTGGCATTCTGTTGAAAGATTTCAATATATTGTTCTAAGAGTCAAGGTGGGTCTGGGGCAATAACAAATCTGGTCATCATAACACAGTTTTTCTAGTGAAAATAGCATTGTTTAACCTATTATTTAGGTTAAATTTATCCTATTATCCTATTATAATAGCATGTTTAACCTATTATTTCATGCATTTTTATTTATTTCCTTTTGTAAATTATGTTTAACTTAACTCGAAGGTAACAGATCAACTGAAATAAATAAACAACCTCTCTAATTGTTATTGCATGAAAGTCTGATACATTCAGTTCTGAGACTCCTGACCTAGGGACACCTGCTGGAGTGGGTCCAGAGGAGGTCCAGGAGAAGGATAAGGAGGCTGAAACAGATGTCCTATGAAGACAGGCTGAGAGAGTTGGGGTTGTTCAGCCTGGAGAGGAAAAGACTTTGAGGACCTTAAAACACCTTCCAGCGCCTTAAAGGGGCCTCAAGACAGCTGGATAGAGACTTTTTACAAGGGCAGGTAGTGATCAGACAAGAGAGAATGGCTTCAAACTGAAAGAGGGTAGATTCAGAATAGATACAAGGAGGATATTCTTTGAAGCACTGGGACAGGTTGCACAAAGAAGTTGTCGATGCCCTGCCCTTGGAAATGTTCAAGGCAAGATTATGTTGTGGCTTTGAGCAACCTGGTTTAGTGGGAAATGTGCCTGCCTATGGCAGGATGGTTGGACTAGATGATCTTTAAGGTCTCTGTGCAAGGAATAATTACATTAAAACACAGTTTCACTGGATACTCATCAGCAAGTGAAAATCTCTTACGATTTTTTTTTTATTTCAACAAGTCCAACTTGAATGTAAAAATTTCTGCAGAATGACTATTTGAAGCAAATATTTCCACAAAGCAGCTGCTCCTCAGTGAAAATGACAGATTTTGAGCAAAGCAACAAATTTACTTTTACAGGAGTTTCCCTTCTATACTGCAGCATAATATGACAATAAAGAAGCAACACAATATTGCTTGGAAGTTTCCCTGTGGATTAATAGTTTAATTTCAGGAAAGGATTTTGAAACATAGATGGTGAGCCCTTCATTACAGACCTGTCAGCAGCAGAGCCTATAGAATACAGAAATAGCAGGCTTCACACTGAAATGGAAATAATCCTGCCAGTTCTAAACAGGAGGCAGCTCTCTGTCAGCAGTTCCTACATGGCCACTTGTAGGATGCATACTGCTGTAAGAGTAAAATCACACACTGAAAATATGGTGGCATATCTGACATAGATTGGGTAGATTTTTAAGTCTCAATTTAATAGTTTTTATATGGCATAATTTCATATTTGTTTAAAGCAGTGTTTTTAAACCTGCAAGACCGAGTAGTCAAGAGATTCAGGGCATTATCTGTGGCTCACAGAACTGAATGTTTTATCTATGTGAATTCAGTAATAGAAGAACTGAATAGAAGAACTTTGTGTATGTGTTAATAACAGGGTAGATTTCGAGACCAGGAGCAAGTAATGAGCAAGAACAAATCCTGCAGAACCATTATGGAAAAAAAAAGTGTAGTCATGGTATAAAAATAAATGCCAGTGATTTAGGGATTCAATTTACTTTTAGTTAGTATCAGTATATAAGTACAGCTGTTCCATTGGGTTATAGAGGTAGACACTGTCCTCTCTATAGATGAAAACAAAGTGAGGTTTTTGAAAGAGAAAAAAAATCTTGTTTTGCTATGAATTATACTACAAATCATTTTCCAACCAAGTCCTCCACTTTTTTACTCCCTACTTTTTCCCCTACTTGCTGCTTCGACATTGAGGTACAAGAAATTCTCAGGAGTTAAACTAGAGCAGATGAACAGGATTTCCCCATGCAGAAAGTTCAGAGATCAGCCTTAGGCATGTTGTAAATAATTAGCAAATAGATGATCTGATATTAAAACAAACATTGTGATTAATGTTTCTTGTTTGCAGAGTGTCATTCATAAAGCTTAGTGAGAATAACAATTTCAATGCACGGCAAAATAGCAGAAATTCTTCATTAAAAATGTTTACAGTGGGTGCTGTAGAATTTAATAGACTGAACTTCTAAAAATATTGATCAGATCTTTATCAAACCATTCCTACAATGCACAGCAAAATTATTCAGAATCATCAAACACTGTTTCTCCCTTTTGATCAAAATATAATTACCCAACTGGTGGTATTGCAATGATCTGAAAACTGTAGCTCTTTCAATCTCCATTTACAAAAGAAGTAGTGCTGAGCACTATAGAGCATAACACCAGAATTAAGTGAGATCTTCTCAATACTTCATGATAATGAAGTATATATTCAGAGAATTTCTTGGAAGAAGGGGAGGGAGTGAGAGGTTAAATCAGCCATGCCAGGGATTGCCACCTGCAATCTTGAGTGATGAGCAAAGGTCATATCAAGAGTAAGCATTCTGAATCTCCAAAAACTTCTGTAAATTCTGTTCTCAACGTTATTGCTGTTTTAAAATATTACTAGTCTTTTAAGTGAAAAACAAGCCAAGGAAATCAAACAGAAAATGACTCCATGTCTCTTGCATCTGTGCCAGAGAGTGCTACCCCACAACAGACCAAAAGCCTCAATCTTCTCAATGCTGAATCTCTGCAAGCCACCTGGACCAAACCATTAGGGAAGGTAGTATGAGCTGAGCCAACTTCTGGTGCCACTTTCACAAAATGTTTGTTCTACCTACATCCACTTGTGTTTTAGGAGCCATGGGGGTGAATGTGTCAGAATTTGTGGGTTTGGCAGCATGGGTTTGGCCAAGGCAGTAAAGGTGGCCACGTAGGGGAATGGTGCTGGTATGGCCACGCTGCTCCAGGAGCTGCCTGAACAAAAACTGCAGCAATGCACTGAAGGATGAAAAGTACATGTCAAATTTGTTGCTTGCTCTTGGAATATAAAACCTGTTTTAGCAAAGGATGTGGACAGATAAAGTTAAAAAGGCAGGATTTTAATCCAGTTGCAGTCACGTGTCCTGGATAATCCAAAATAGCTGTTTGTCTTGTTCTCTGTTGCCTGTAGAACTAAAGCCATTTTATACCCTGGTGCAATGTGCAATTTTGTTTCTCTGCTGTGGTATTATGACTGAGCAGCCCTCATTCCAAACAGCCACAGCAGTTGCCTTTAATATACTTTTCAAATTTAAAAGAGCATTCAGGGGATGATATTCTCATCCACACCATAAATCATGCATGTGTACTGAATGTCATGCAACAGGACACGGCTCTTCTCTCCCTCCACATATAATACTGTGAGCTGATTCATAATAGTGTGCATCTGACATAATTTTTTAATGTATATAGATCTTTTGAGTAGCACAGCTTTGAAAAATATTAAATGCCTTAAAAAGAATACCACAGTTGTCTCCAGTGGATGCTCATGTAAGAAGAGACACAGTATATAAAAACATCTAGAGAATTGCTCAAATAGCAAGTTATAACCCCACTTTATGGAGCAATGATAAAAAATTGTTCATTCTGTGTTCTATTGACTACTACCATGTACCTTGTCATTTCAAAGCAGAACTTTCTTCTTACTCAGTACAGATAGAAAAGAGCTTAATCTCTGTGCTTACTGTAAATCAAGGCAAAAATGTTTTCTAATTAGTATTTGTTTTAGTGGGACATATTTTTTGGTAATATCTACTCTTGGGAATAGAAAAATTTTGATATTATATTTATTTTTGGCTGAGTTGTTATAAAAGCTTTAAAAACTGTTTTGAAAATAAATTCCTCACAACAAACATATGCGATAAATACTTTTTACTTTTAACAATGCATTAATAATTAAAGAACTACGAAATTTCTATGGCAACAGCGTACTTAATAAGCTCACATTATCCATCACTGCAAGTAGTCATATTAGCTGCTTTTACTGTCTCACACAATAATCTGTAAGAACTGGCCACCTGAGTCAGAATTTCCAGTGTTCTAAGACAGACAGTGGTATAAATTAGAACAAACCATAGCTGCCTGACCTTCCTTTTGCTGACTTCTACTCTCTGAAGACTGGGAACCTAAGCAACCACATATTCAGACTTTATCCCTTTTACTGGATACTCCATTTCAAATGCTATTAGCATAGAGGTCTCAAGGGAATAACCAATCAGAAGAAAGAGATGAGCTTTTTATAACCACTCCCTCTGTGTGACAAAGAAAGTTTTATTCTGTAATGAACAACTTAAAACATTAATGATACAATTATCATCACAAACTTGAGAGAGGAAGGATTGTTATATTTTTCAGATCTGCTACCAAAAAAAACCCCAAAAAACCAAAAAACCCCAAAAAATTAGAAAATCACTGAAAATCAGGAATTGGGAAGGTACCAGGAACTAAAATTGTCCATTCCCTTGATGCACATTCATTGAAGAAAATGATTTCAAAAGGAAGATTAGCAAGTAAGACTAAAAATATAGACCCTTGGATTTTCATTAAACCATTTCTTTGTGTTACATACCTTTGTTACTATATCACCTTTAATTGAGGCAATATTCCCAGCTAGAGACACAAAATGCTGTATTATTCACAGTTTCCTAGGCTTTGGAAGACTTCAAACTTTTTATTAGAGTAACCTCAATACAAGGTCAGGCTTGTTTGACATGGTTTGACCTTCTCTTGGTGGCACTGTATGTTGCCATTGAACTCAAAGTAACATTCACATTGTAACATTGTATTGCATAATGAAAAGTAAGGAAGGAAAAAGAAAAACCCTGAGTATGAAAATCTGTTTCTCTGTGTCTGAATACATTGGAAAAAACTCAAACCACAAAACATCAAACATTAAAATTCTTAAAAATATTTTAAAATAGGTGGTAGTAAGAAGGCATGTATTCACATTGAATCTTTTGCTTGCAGGAAAAGGAAGAAAATAAGTTACTCCATGTGGACTGAGGAATCACAGAAGCATTTGGATTTTTAAATAATAAAGAGAGGGGATGCCAAAATCATTGCTGTAACCCACTTCTAAATACATCCGAAGAGTATCAAAGACAATAAAAAGACCCACCCTTCAATTTGCTGCAATTGATCTGGAGGATATAAATGAGCACAGGAAGTTAAGTGTATTTAACGAGACAAAACCATGGGCAAACTCAGCCATCTGATTTCATTCAAATAATCTGAGTGCTAATATCATCACTTGAAATGAGATTTCTGAGATTACAGTTTAAATGGATGTGACCCTTCTAAAAGGTACTACAAGCTTAAGAGGCACTAAAAACCCCCTTATATTCTAGAAAGAATAGAGTTTGCTGCTGTGATAAGAAAATCCCACCAAACAAAACCATTTTTTCCTGCAATTCTTACATAGAATTCTCAATAAAATAACAGGGACATATCAGTTCAAAGACAGGCTAGTCATTAAAAATAGTAAAATAAACTAAATTTAATCAAAATTAAATGCTTGGAAGAAAACTACCTCTTGGTAGTGCTGGAGGTAACGCGCCAAGATCATCCTCACAAGGCTTACATCTATGATTCTTCATTTTACGCAAATCAAACTTTGGGTTTAAAATCCAGCAAATCCCTACTCTCAGAATTACACAAGCACAAAAGATAAATATAGTAAGGTACAGAGTAGAGTGGAGGGTGTTCTTCTAGTGAGCTGGTAGTTCCTGTTTTAAATAATCCATTTTATAGTTAAAACAAACAAGACAACAAACAAAAAAATCCCTGCACCTCAAACAAACAAAAAGATTAAAAATTTGATTAACACCAGTTGCCAAAAGCATAATATTACCCACCCCCCAAGAATCTATGGAACTCTTCAAGTGCCTTACTAGTTTATAGTAATTTCTTTTGGAGTTTCATGATAAAATGTGGCTAAAATTTTCCCTCAGCTTTATCTCAAATAATGATCTACAGCATATGTTCTTTTGCACTTTAAAGTGAGGGGAAAGTAGAAGCCTATGTTTTTGCAGCAGCTAAAATAGAAATAAGCTGTTTCTACAATTAATAGTGTTTCTTTCAGAAAAAGTTCATGTTTTTTGACTTGTTCCGGCCTGCCACACTAGCATATGTTGGTCAATTGCCAGCTGTGCTCTCAGTGCTGGGAAGAAATAGATTCACATAAACGTAGAACCAGTCTGAAATTCTGACTGTAGATAGTGCTCATAATTAGCCATTCCCAGGGGGCTGATGTGTGAAGAGGCACCAGTTTAACACTGTTTAAAGGATTTCCAAAGAGTTCCCAGCATTTTTACTGAAGGAATCAATCAAAAATGTCTTCAGAAGAAAATGTAATTGCTTTCAAGGATTAAAATTTTAATCAGGAATATACAATTAGAAGTTAATGTTGAGATCCACAGTTTAGATTTTTATGCAAATGAGCCATTCTTATATTCAGTCTTGAAGATAAAGGCAGTTCATGGCAAATACAGTTCTGTCTCTCAGCTCATCAAGTCAGTGATAATTTTCTTTGAAGAATATTTTACACTTGCTACATTTGGAAGTATGTAAATTAGTTCACTTTTGCCCCTTCTACTGTAATTAATCTTTGCATTAGTTATGTGAGATGGCTCACAGCATTTTCATTCATGTGAATCCTGTGGTTTCAAAAAGATTTGACCAATATAAGATAAATAATACATATCAACTGTTACACCAGAACTGAGGTTTGCAATAGCTTGATTACATTTACTCTTTAAGAATAACAATTTTGGAATAGAAGATCTTGAATTGAGAACTGCACAGTTATGAAGAATCAGATCTTATTAATTACTGATAAAATTCCTCTTCCCCTAAACCATTGCGTGTTCTGAGAGCAGAAGTCAGTGCAACTTGCATATAAGTAGATGTAGAGATATTATATTGAAAATTCCAGAATTATGACGCTTTCCTTGATCAAAATCCATCTTCAGTTGTATGAAATAGAATATTGAATTTATGATTAGAGATAAATTTCATCATAATTTATTTTAAAATTAACATTTTAATATTAACATTAACATTTACTTGTTTGAGATTTAACAATATATCAAAAATCTGTTAATTAACAACTCCCCATAAGGCATGGAAATGTATGAAACTATTTCCTAGCTTACATAAAGCTCTTCTATTTTCTGATATATATCTTATAATATGCTATTTTATCCTTGAAATTTAGTCAGTATGTACTAGAAACTCAGAGAAATAGTTAAATAATTTAGCTTCTCCTCAGAAACTGCAGGCAGTGACTGTTATAAATTACATAATCTATTCTTATGTAGCATCCAAGACAAATAGATTAATTGAATAGCCTGAACAAGCAAGAAAAATTCTGTTGGAATTGAAAAGCTTTAGAACTGACCATTCTTACCTATCCAAATTATATTTTAGTGTTATTTATGTCTTAATATTCCCATTTTTACTTGGAAATCTAACACGAATATATGACCAAAGACATCAAAATACACAAGTTAGCTTGAGCTGACAAGATTTTGACTTCATAAACCTCATTGTCTGTAAAGCTGGAACAGATAATCTGAGTTGGAAGGGACACGGAAGGATCATTGAGGTCCAGCTCCTGTCCTTGCACAGGACAGCTCCATGGCTGCCCCCTTGCCTCATCTGCTTGACTTCTGACATTCTGGAATTGCCTGCTCCTCTTCTCTTAGGATGTGGACTAGCACTGATGGACCCCAGCACCTTCAGAAACATTTTCCCAGGAGACCTTACATACCTAGATCCCTGAGCAGCCTGAAGTCTGCTCTTATGTCCAGGGCTGAAGGTTTGCTTGCACTTTTCATCCAGTCAGACTTGATTTAAACTCAGTTGTTCTGTGGTCACTGTGGCCAAGGTGGCCCCCAGTCACCACTTCACTCCTGAGGCACCCTCTTTCAACAAGCAACAGATCAAGAAGGGCATCTTTCCTAGTACCCCTAGTACCTATACCATGAAGTTATCATCTAGGTGTTTTAGGACTCTCCTGGACCTGTTTGTGTCAGGTGTATTGTGTCCCTAAGTATCATCCAGCAAGTGGAAGTCCCCCAAAAGGCAGTTGAAACAAGCTGAAATAAACAACCAAACAAGACATTTCCATAACCATTACTCAGATCAAATATCTAATTAAATATACATCAAAAGGTTTATAGAGCAATCTGCATTTGGATCACTGCCTTTTTGCTAAGGAGGTAAGTGCTTATAAGCACTAAATAAGGCTGATCAGGGGTGAGGCTCTTCTGTGCCTGGGTTTCTTTTGCTTTATGTAAATTGGACCTGATATAACAACCATCAAGGCTTGTCACTACCTTAACTAGATATTTAAAATACCTATGGACAAAACCCATAAAAGACTGATCTAAGGAAACATTACCACTATGTAGCCATGTACTTTTTTATGATCATTGATTTCCATAAGACCAACGTTTGAAGAATACTAGGTAAAACTATATGAACTCCACTCCTGATGGAGCCATGAAAATATTTTCAGAAACAATTACAAGAATCAAAGAACACATTTAACTTGCAAAAATTATTTCCACTGTATAGTATATTTATAGTATATTCCACCTATACTATCATAAGGTTATACTATTTTTCTTAGTAACAAGTAACCCAGTAAAAAAAAAAAAAGTCTTATAATTAAGATATATGTGTATATACACATATATAGTATACATATATGCATATATCTTATGAGAATATTCTGCTGTCCCATTAAAAAAAGTGAGTTTAAGTTTTCTATAAATATTTTCTACCTATGGAACCATTATTTTGTTTTAGAATTCAATAATATTGAAATATATTTATATATGTCAGATACAATTTCAGAGGAGTCAGAGATGTTTAATGTAGATGTATAATAAAATTCTATATTCAAAGTTGGGAGTAGTATATTTGAATTCTCATTAATAGCTCAATAAACAGTTAAAGTAAAGTGCCCCATTCTTGCTTTGTAAATGATTTTCAGGAGAAAAAATAGTTTCTTTTATATTTTTTTTTAGAGGTACTCTAAATTTATATTCTACATATAAGACAGCACTGGCCTAAATGATCACTTAGTGGAATATTGTCATAAATTTTGCACTAAAGGAACATTCTGCTATTCATTCTAATTTTGTTCTTTATACAGAAAAGAGAAACAAGGAAAGTAAAATCCAAAGCCACTTGAGAATTAAGATAAACAGGGGAATTAAAGAAAATAGAATTTAAAATCTTTAATGACTGTGTCCCCTAGTGTAGAAGAGTCACTAGTGTAGAAGAGTCACTTATTGAAGATGAACTATAGTAAGACAGGATACAGTGACAGGTTTGACCACAATATTGACATTGCCACAGCGCTTGAAACCCTCTCATCATAAATAAAACCACAACAATAATGATCTTCACTACTGATTTCCAACAATATAAGTATGTATTTATGACCTGTTAGTGATAAACTAAGACATATGAGTAGGAGAACAGAGGCGTTGTTTGGCCAGGGCCGGGTTTCTCTGATCCTCTTATACTGACCAGACAAGAGGCTCTGCTAAATATGCACCCTAAGTTTTCTATTCCACAGTTTCCATTATTTACTGCCTGGTACTTAGCAGTCCCATACAGTTCAGTCCTTCTGGGGGTGGTGAGAGATAGGGTGATACACTCAATGCTGCATTTCCTGGCCCAGGTATCTCAGGGGTTATTTCAGAGATGAGTCCCATCATAATTCTTTCTGGGGTGTCATCTTGCCACAGGATTTATGCAGAATGATGTTTTGGGCACTGGCATGGATTGCGAGGTTTGGTTTCAGCCACTTTGCGTTTGCCTCCATCACAGTAAGCATACAGTGATTTAATTGGTAAACTGTGGTAATGGTCCAGTGCAATTGATCTGCCAGACCTACTCATACTGATTCCACTCACCATCCAGATATACCTTTTTTGCTGAATTATGGTGCATGTTTCATAGATAACCTGTTGGGATCCAGGGCACAGAGAATATCTCTCTGCCTGTTTTAAGAAATTCTGACCCTCGGCAGAACACTGCTTTTAACCTTCATCCCTGGGAAAAATTGCCAAAACTTTGGGATGAGTTAGAGCACACAGGATTTTAATGTGTAGCAGTAGTAGTTTTTCACAGAGTGTATCATAGAGTGTAGAAATTAGGGTTTTAGGATTTTAATATGAGAGTGAATAGGACACAAGATGGAGGATTTGGGGTGTCACCCCTTCTTCCTTCTTGTCCCTTTTCACCTCCATTTCTTGTAGTACTTGTTGTAGAAGACTATTGGTTAGTGTGAGTAGTAATGTGGAAGTTATGTGTATGGGTTAGTGGGAGTTATTGGTAGAAAAGTAGAAACAAAGTACATATTAGAAGATAATTGGGTAAAATATCTTTAAAAGGCCTTGGTTTTGGGTGCTCAGGGTCCATTTTGTGCCTCGCTTTTCACATGCTAAGTCTGGTGCAGACGGTGCTGAACTTAAGATAAGATAAGAATAAACAAAACCCTGAAGACCAAGAGAGTATCCAGCTCGTTCTTCACCCCTGGAAAAGAACTCAGCAGGGGAGCTCCCTCCAAAGGGCCCAGGGGGTTGGGCTCCCATCTTTGTTGTGACCAAAAACCACAACAATAACCTGCATAAGTGGTCAGGTCTCCCCATTGATCAGGAGCCAAATTTTTATGCCACACATCCTGATGTCCACATATAGATGTCCTGTCCCACTGATCCAAGAGGCACAATGGCCAGCTCATGGTTGGGGCGCATAGTCAGTGCATAACAGCTTCCCATTGTTGCTTCTTCATTCTGACACTTTTTCTCTCCTTGAGTAAGAGTTCTCCATGGGCTATAATCCTTCAATTAAAGTTTGTTCCATTGTGGGTCTCCCTTATACTACTGTGAACATCTATTTTGCCATCTTCCTCCTTCTCTGTTATTGGAGTTCTCTCTGTTGTTTTTCAGGTTTTTTTCTCCTCCTCCTCTTTCTGAGATTTTTTTGCTGAGCATGAAGTATTATGGTAGGGAATATCCCTGTGGTCACTTTGGGTCAACTACCCCAGTTATGTTATCTTCCAGCCTCTTGTGCCAGCCTACGCATTTGGGAGGAGGAAATATGTCAGAATGTGAAAGAGAGAAAGTCTTGACACTGTGCAAGCCTTGTTTGACAATAGCCATAACACTGCTGGCTTATCAGAGCTGCTTTAGCCACAGACACAAAACACAGCACCGTATGGACTGCCATGAAGAAAGTTAACTCCAATACAGCCAGACTAAGACAGTCTCCACCCTGTGTTCCATGGAATTTTTCTTATGCTCGGGTCCCATACTAAATGATGCATTTATGTATGTTCTGATGTCTTATTAACATAGTTTCATTTCTATACTGTACTCAAATCTTCCAAAATATTTACCAAAACCACACTGCATTTCAACATCCGATCCTTCTGTTTCATACCTTTCATTTTCCTTTCCATTCTGTCTCGCTCTTATTCCCAAAATTCCTTCTTACCAATAGCAGTTATCTTCTTACCAATTCCTTCTTACCTTAAAATAGCATCAGAGTCTAGACATTGCCATGAACCACCTTCCCAGACATGCACACAAATACCATTCTTTGTTGATTCTTTGCCACCTTTCCAAAAGTCCACAAGGACAGCCAATGGGTTTGGCTCCATTGAAAAATTAACACAATCTCCTGAACGGACTGGAGTGGAGTCAGACAGACATTGGTATGTTCCAAGCAGCATCATATCCAACAGCATGTGCCATTATCAGCCAAGCAGATGAATAACACAGAACTCTGACAACGTGAGAGATGATATTACTGCATGGCATGGACACTTGGAAGTCAAACCAAGAAATGTGCACTGAAGTGTTCCAAAAACTCTAAACACTCAACAGATCCAAAGAAAATGTGAAGAAATATGCCAGTTGAAAATTACTATCACATTAATAATTAAATTTTTTGTGGTTCTTTTTATGTTGTTGTTGTTGTTTGGTTGGTTTTTTGTTTGTTTGTTTGTTTTTGTTTTTGTTTGTTTGGTTTTTTGTTGTTGTTTTTTTCAACATATTAAGCCATCAAATTTTCCAGACCATTATCTGAAGTATTTAATGACTTAAGAGGAGAAGCAATATTGCTAGCTATTTTTGTTTACTGATACTGGTAATGGTTCAGTAATCTAATAGATAACTGAATCATATTCTGTGCAGCAAGCTCATATAGCCTGACTCGCTGAAGTAAACCAGTTCAACTGCAGAGAGGAGGAGTTTGGTTTCCTACATGAATTGTTTGAAAGGGATTTGAATGGAGAGTAGAACAAGAAATTATATACAGTAATAAAACTTACCTGCCTTCTCTATTTCAGTCTATCTGCTATGCAGGTTTTTCTAGTCTTCAACACATGGCATCCCTAGAGAGGCAGGTGCTTTGCTCTTGGTTACTTAAGTAATTGTATAGAGAAAAATGGTATTGATTCATTTAGTTTTACAAATAGAAATCATATCTATCCTGAAGAATTCTGACTCACAAATCCTTGCTGGAAAACATTTACAAATATTTGAATGTATTTTTGTGGGTTGTTTCTTTTTGAACAGTGCATCCTATGTATGCAATTTTCATAGCTTCACAGCAGCAGTTTCTTCTAATCTATGGAAGGAATTCAGGCAAAGGTTGCATATAATGCTGACCAGTGCCTTCTACTTGGTAGACCTACAATAACATGTATTTTAATTTATTGAAGTGCATTAAAAAAGGTCAAAACCAGCATTAACATGTTTGTTTTAATGTTTAACCTGACATATAGCTGATTCAGTATTGAACAAGAAAAGGTCCATGGACAAAGTTTTGCTCCAGCTTAAACTGAAGCCATAATTTGACATGTGTGTGCATTAAATACATATATGAATTCCATTTCACAAGGCATAAATATATTCAGATACTCAGATCAAGTTTTTATCTAACATATGAATAAATGAATAAGCTACTTAATAAATAAATATGTTTATATTGTTAGAAAACACAAACAAAACAAATAAATGAGACACTTAGATACCGTTTTCCCCTGTGAAGGTCCTCTTAGTTCTGCATGACAGTTCTTTGTCCCTCTCCCTGCTCTCCTTGGGGCACCAGCACAGAACCCATGCAGCATGGGTTAGACTAGGTATGAACTCCAGTGAGTGTTAGTTCAGCCCCTCTGTCCCTCAAAGCTTCAATACTACTATCCATTTTCATTGTCAAGCAAATGAGAAGCAGATCCTAATCAAACATAACCAGAGAACAATGCTGCTCAAAGAAACATTGACAATTGAGATTAAAATTTTAGAGTATCCCTGGCTGTAGCTATGTTTTTTAGAAATTTCTGAAGAATGCAAATAACCTGTACTTTTCAGAGGCCATAAGTGGCAGGCTACTCATTGTTTCTAAGTCTTTGTTTAATAAAAATAACCCTTATACTAATCTCATGATTTTACATAATTTATGTAAGGAGTTCTTTTTTCTACCTATTAGATTAACTAATACGGCTAAAATTACCAGAGAATCACAGAATATTCTTGGGCTGGAAGGACCCGCAAGGATAATCAAGTCCAACTCTTAAGTGAATGGCTCATACCCTATCTTATTTGATACAGAAGACTTGAGGTTCGAAAAGTTTTGATAGCTAAATGCATTATTTGAAGAAATAAATAAAAAGGAAATGAAAACTGGTAAATGAAAGAAAATTTAAATAAAAATGAAAAGCTAATGAAAGAAAAAAAGAGAAAGAGAAAAAGAGAATAAGTGTAGTGGGGGATCTTAGTCTTGGCTCCTTTTGCTCTTCAGTGGACTGCTTCATGTTTCTTGTCATTGTCTGAAGCAAAATAGTTGCCTTTTTCTTGTCATTATCTACAGAAAACATTCCTTTTGACTGAGCTCTTGACAGCTAGTTCCTTAAACTCTTAAAATTATCTAGAAGCCATTTAGACACACATGGCACATCTCTGCATGTTGCAACAGATTCTACGGTTCCGTAGACCAAAATGTTTCTTGGCAAAGGAATTTCAGAATCTGATCTGAAAAAATAAATATTGTAATATTATCTTATCTGCATTCACCTCTCTCTAGAGCAGGCTGTTCAATAGTACATCTAACCTGGCCTTGAACACCGACAGGGAAGGGATATCCACAGCTTCTCTGGGCAACCTCTTCCACCTTCTCAATAAATAATTTCTAACCTAAATTTTCCCTCTTTAAGTTTGAAATCCTTCTATTTAAGCTTAGGAGTTCAATGGTTAAGGTAGATTGCTCTAGTAGTATTTTTTCCCATCTAAAGTTAAGTAATTAAAACGAAATATGATGTTAAACAGTTTTGGCAAGACCAATATTTTATAGGTGTCAACTCCCATCTATTTTTGATGTTTTTCACATCTACAAACTATATTGTTAGATACAACCCCTTCATAAAACACAGAACTACTACAAGAGCTTCAAATAGAAACAGTGCCCAGTGCTTAATGATGAGTTAGCTAATAGGACTAATATATCCCAAGATGAATACTTTCGGAAACTTGCTCACTGCATTTGACCAAGTTATCCGCAAGGTGTCAATATGGATTCGTAATAATTTCTGTGACTATAAACAAATAATTGTCTTGTTAAAAATAGAAATTTGGAAATGACAATTTACAGGTGCTGGGGGCATATCTTCTGTTCCAAGTTTTGAAAGAGACATATTTTCTTAATCTTTTTTTCATGAGCAATTTAATAACTGTAGAACTTTCATATTTCTTCTTTTGAAGGCACTAAAGGGTATTTTAGTAATGTGTTTATCTACAGCTAACAACCATAATTAGCTTAAGTTATGGAATGCCCCAAATAAATGAAAAGCAGTTTATAGTTGTTCAGAAACACAGTTTGTTCTGCTGATGTTTTGTTAAATATTTGCAGAAAACATGATTTGCATCATTTGCAAGTTACATAAACCTTTATAATTATGGCCTAAGGTATTATACAAAAGTTATTTAAGTAATTCCCAAAGATTGCTGCTCAGTGCACCAAGCATTAATCATCTGTTGTGTCTATTATAAATGCAGAAGCAATTAAGTAGATCTGTGGTGAGAACAGGTTATTGCCAGGTTTATACAACATTTTTCAATGGCATCATTACTGATGAAGGCTGTTGTGAGTTGTTTCTTTCCTAGTGAAGAATAAAAAGATATTGCTTTATGCCCAAAATACTTTGGGTTTTTTAAAATTAAGTGTGTAACAATAGAAATGTGATAAATCCTAGATAGATTTCAAATGCATCTCACGGAAAAAAATCCCCCGCCTTGCCCACAAGAAAAAGCAAAAATTAATTTTGATATTAGAAAATTAATATATATCAATGTCCTAAAATTTGAACAGGATTTGTTCAGAAAGCATACATAAGAATCAGCCTCACGTGCTGTCTTTGCCTTGTGAATTCACTGAAGGCAATGAAAGTTTTATTTGAATAAAATATAATAAAAGACATACTACCAGGAAAGTAAAAATATATTACATGAGGAAGCAAAGAGAATGGAGCAGAAACTCTATGGCAAGCTAACATGCTTGCATGCATATTTTGACAGCCTACTGCCATTCTACCATTAAAGTTTCCTTTGTTGATTTTGGGTAACTGATAATAATATGCTCCCGCTCTGTGAAATATTGTTTAACTGCCATATGAAGGTTCTGCCACCTTGGAACATCTTCAAATTATTTTTGCTTCTATAAGCATATAGATTTTCTTGAAATATTAAAAAGATTGGTGTTGCAAGAGCTGAGAACCACCTCTGAATATATCGTACAACATACTCAAAACTGGGCTAATCCTAAAAGATTAAGTCAATTTGGAGCTTTCATTAAATAGTCTATAGCTTGAGGATGCTCTGATTTATAGTTCCAATTACCTGAGGAAAAAAGGCCCCTTATAAATGTAACTGTGGGGCTGCCTCCTTTATGTGCTCAGTAACCTCACAAAAACCTGCATTCTTAAATCTGTCAAGTAATCCCAGATTATTTTGTGCTTTTAAAGTTTGGGATGCAACATGTAATTACATTTGAATTGCATCCTGAGCTAGCCAGCTCCCAATGAAATGGTATTGTTTCATTGCAGCCTTTGCAATGACTGAAAGGCACACCAGCTCCTCTGGCACATCTGGTGCTCAAAAGTAAGGAATTTAGGTGGGTCTTTTCATCTTTATTTTGCTATTCTTTCTTGGAAATACACAGTTCTGTAATTTGTATTGAGCACAGCTATTTAATACACTTAATATTGTCCAAAATGTTTATGTATTTGGCACATCTTCACATGCTAGTAGTATCATACAGTCTAATCTTTTGCAATGTCCTCTGAAAGTCTGCTCAAATATTCAACAGGAAAAAAAAACCCCTAAGTATAGCAAGAAAATAGAGGCTGTCTAGATATAAACTCAATTAAAGTAATACCATCCACATTCATTTTTACTAGTCATTATGTATAGTCAGGATCTCATTAATTACTGTAAGGAATTAAGAGACTCTAGGACATGCAATATTTAAAGACATAACATGACAGAGACCTTTATGTCACTACTGGCTCCAGGAAGCCATCTGTTCAGTTGAATATAATAAATTTTCCATTAGCTGTTGATTTCTTGGTCAAGGTACAATGTGTTAGCCATAGGCAACTTTCTAACTTTCTTAGTGCTATATGCAGCAAGCACATTAGCACATGAAAAATCAAGGCAATTTTCAGTTAAACATACTGGAAGAATCTCTCTCTAACTGCTTATTGAACATGAGACTGTTTTGGGACATGGGACACCTAAATTTGTATCACACTTATAATTACAAAAATAATTACTTGCACTTTCCCCTTTTGAGTTGTTTTTCAGGACTTCATTAGAAGAAATATCATACAAAACAAATTGTGAAAGAAGTTGCCCTTTTATAGTAAACTTTTGTAAGCAGTTTTACTTTTTAGGAATTTGTTTTACTTTTTGTTCTAGACACTCAATACAATTTTAAATATTTATTTTTCATAAAGGGAAAAATTTGTAAGGACAACCTGTTGCCTGTAATCCAAGTGAATGGGAAAATTTGCAAGAACCTTAATTTCCACTTGGGATCTTCATGTTAGAAATTAGTGAAAACTGTAAAGGTTAGGAGCAGTGTTAGAGGTCTATGTGCACTCTGTCACCAGGAGGTATTTAGGAACAAGATAAATGAGGCATCTCCTTAGAGTAACTCCTTGCAGTAGGAGATGCAACCATGAAGCAGGGGAGTGCAGTAGGTGACCTCGAGGTCCCTTCCAGCTCTCTGGGTTTATGTATTGGCAGAAGTAAGTTTATTTAAAGGGGCAGATTGACTATTCCTCTGTACTGCAGTGCTTCACCTCCATGCATTGCTCTTCTCTTTCAGGACTGCAAGCAGCAAAGAGCTAAGGGTAAACAGAGGCTGTTTACATCAATTACTGTTTTCTTTCACCCAGCAAACACAAGGAGCAGATTATATATCTGTACCTCGAGTCTGCACACACACAGTCTACAAAGCAACCTCAGAGGAGTGGACTGAGATCTTGAAGTGGCAATATTATGTTACACAAAAGGAAAAGAAAAGAATCCATCTTGTAATAACACAGATTCAGTGAATAGACACCCACATCTCCTAAATGGAAAACTATAATGAGATAAAGAAAATAAAGGCTGTTCCAAAGATCCATGGCTCAGACCTTCAGCTACAATCAGGGATCTTGGAATACATCCAACTTGAACTCTACTGTAGCAATGTTCAGATTTTGAAAAAAATTAGTATTCACTTATAAGTTTTTTCATTTAAAGACTTTACTAGAGAAAACTAATGATTTTTACTATTCCTGTAAGCAATTCCATATCAAGTGAAGTCAAAGATTAGTATTCTGTCACCAATGGCAACTTGACAGTATCCTGCCTTATTTTTCTACTGTGCAGCTATGAATTGCAGCGAAATTTATTTGGAAAAAAGAAACAAGCCCCCTCCCCTCAAAAAAGCAAATGACAAAACAAAAAAACATACAAGACCCTAAGATGAAGACAACGAATGTACCAGAAATGAAGTAGCTCTGGTATGAGAAAATGAGAAAAGACAAAATTAAGAACGGAGAATAAAAGGAAGTTTTTAACAACAACAACAACAATAAGTGGAAAATGCAGTTTATAGCTTAATTTTGTTTTTAATTAGTAAGGCAAAAAACTCTGCCTACGTTTTCAGATGTGGAAAGCAGGCAAACACAGGATGCATAGGCAAGGAAGAATTAATGTCTGTTTACTGAGGCTAGAAACTCCCAATTAACAAGTAAGCAACCTGTAGGGTTTCCCATCATATTGGGAAGGTAGTGCTGAAGTGCCAAATTAGGGCACTGTTTCAAACTAGATTACAGTGCCTTTCACAGTATTATCTGATTTAAGTCCTGGCCACCAAGTATATTACAATATTTCTTATTTCTTATATGAAGTATGGTAACTATATAGCTTATTATTCTGATAGTCTCACAGATATGTTAATATTTGTTCAGATTTTTTCTTGAATAAGCAGCACCTAACTGAACCCACATCACAATTTAATATGTCATATAAAATTACTCAGATTTCCCAGAAGATAATTTGTGTCCTTGAAAATAGCCACTGACATTCACAGGCTCACTTTTACAGAGTGAGTGCTGCAACTTTTGCTTTGTCAGTAAAAATAATTTACAGCAGTCTTTCATGGTTCTTGCCATAAAAGAACAGACCAATGGATCTCAACATCAGAAAATTTAGCAGACATCCTGACCCTGCAGTTATAAAGACTGTTCTAAGTTTATAAGTAGATATAAATATCCAAACAACAGGATTTAAATATCATACCTGCTTCTTGTTATGATCAAAGTAGCAGCAAAACCCAGTACTTCACTAAAAAGAGGAAGGGGAAACTTTCAAGTGCAGGTGATATCTAAACAACTAGAAGCATCTCCCTCAGCTCTTATTTCTTTTGGTAGTGTTTGATGTCTCAAAATAATTTTGGGGATTAAAGATATTGTAATTAAATAAATTTATAAAACAAATCTTTTACACTTGGCCTTCATTCTACCCACACTTACAGCAGCAAAATATCAGAAAAATGTCTTCTTTTTTTTGGCAAACATAAAATTTAAGACACTTGAGTCATGATTGGTAGAAAGAAGTTTGTCTCCTCCACATAATGACAACTATGAAACTAAAAATAAATACAATAAATGTCAGCACCCTAAAATACTGAAATTAACACTATCCAAAGAACTTCTAATGTTTTAGTGCTGTTTATTTTCGAACATAACCTTTGATCACTCAAAACATAGAAAGTACCAGGATCAAGACCCAATCCTAATGCCTCTCTTTACATTGTTGTTAAGGCACTGTACTTTATTGCATAAACACAGAGCATAAAACTTTCATACAATATTTATCCTAACACAGCAAGTTGACAGAGGATACTAGCAAAGCACCTTTCTTTTTAGTACCTCTTTTATCTATGATTTCCAGTTGCCAATGTTAGAAAAATCTCATGCCAGGATCTCCCATTCTATACTGGCAAAATAAGTTTCACAAGTCAGAAAAATAGGTGAAAAATAAAACCAAAAACCCATTTAAACTATTAAAGGAATTATGTAGATTTTCAATCACAATTGTATACTTATTTTTGAAATTAATTTGTGAGTGTTGCAGGATATTCTACATTGATGAAAATAACAAAAATCAAGGTAGTAGATGGAGCTCAACAAGATACAGGGTATTTGTATATACAGGAGGTGGAGAACCCAGGGCTCTAAAAAGGGTTTGAGAATAAAATTTTGGGTGTGATATTAAAAAAAAAAAAAAGAAAAAAGAAAAAAAAAAAGAAAAAACAAAGCAGTAAAATATGTTGATACTGGTAACACAACAGAGTATCAGTGTTTTCAAAAGGAATGAACTTTTTCATCTGAAATTTTCTGAATACCATGTAATGTGCAACAAATTTATTAGTGTCTAAGAATGGAACCATTTCAAAACCATGCATCAGCAATTTGGTATGAAATATAAGTGCATGGGAGCAAACAAGTTTTTCTTAGAGCCTGATAACTGTCCATTTTATCCAGTTTTGTAAAATCATATGCCCATTTGTTCCAAACAGTTCATAAGTTAAAGTGGTAAGATGAAGTTTGTGTAGAGGCAGGAAGCAGAGGAAATATTACATGGAGAAGAAAATCCAGTCTGGAGGCATGGTCAGAGCAGGTCAATGTTATGTATGGCAAGAGTGATGTACTCTGCAAAAACAGTTCTCTGTATCTTCACTGGGAATGTCTGGTGATTTTCTGGAGCTTTTAAATGAAACTAGCAATAGAGAGAGGAGAGGTGGCCATCTCTGTCTGACACTGCAGGTAAATGGCAAAGACAGGCTTAGAATTGGTGTTACTTGGACTGCAGGTGAATGCTCTGGTCTATATGAACAAAAAACCAAATGCATGAAAAGAAGTTGAAATCCTGGATCTGAACAGCAGCCCATTTCACATATGGTATCAGATTTAAAGTTTACTTGAACATTAGATGAATGTATTCCATTATGAGAAATTCCAAAAAATAAATTATTTCCAGTAGAGGAAGCAGAATTTCTAATATTCTCTGATAAGGAGATTGTATTGAATCAACTACAGACCAACTCATGCCATACAAAATAAAACAGAAGCATCACTGAGCATGTTTCTTAAGGTTAGAATCCCCTTTTTTCCTACCTCTAATTCTGTTCTGCAGCATTCCTTCAACTTTTTAATACAATTTGCTTGTTCATTTTATTCTTATTAGTTATTTCTTGCAGATTATGTTTTTATAATTACTAATGGCAATATTTCTGCCTAAGATAAGTGTTTTACAGAATTAAGTGTGTTGATGTGTGTGCTATAGTTAATTGCATTCTCTAAATTTAGGTAATGTTGTGGGAAATAATTTCAATTAGTTTGCTTTTCTTCATGGTTATTAAATTCATTTGAAAAACAAGGAGAAAAAAAACCCTAACAACAGAGTGATGGGAGTTCTGAAACAACAGGTTATAGCTTAGCAAATCTTCTTGAAGCCATTTGTAGGTATAACCATAATTTATCTTATTGATTTAGGGGAAACAAAAAATAAAAATACCCAACCCAAACAACAAAAAAAACCACCTCCCCCCTCAAAAAAACACAAAAAAAACAAAAAAAAAAAAACCAAACCAAACCACAAAACCAACACCCCAAGCCAAGATAAAACCAACAGCCACATAATAACTATAGAAATTTAATCTTTCTCCTGACTTGAATACAATAGAATACGAAAAACTTCAAATTCAATGTTACTTTTCACATTGGCCCTCTCTATAATATTGTTCTAATATTTAATAATATTATTATAATTTGACTAAGATTAAACAATTAAAATAATTAATATCCATCGTGCTGCAATGGCTCCAAGTCCCCTCCCTGAACAGACCAATTAAGAAGAGTAATTAATGGGATAAACAAAACCATACTCATGTTGTTGACAACCCTAGTAAGCCTGGTTTCTATCAGTGATTTTCAGTGCAAAATAAAACTGTAAATCTAGATGAAATTAAAAATTCAGGATGGCCAAGTGAGGAGGAAAGGCAGTTGAGACTGGGTTTATTTAATAAAATGGGATTTGATACCTAGTGAGAATCTGCTTCTCTTGGGAAAGTAATTATTTTAAATTTTGTGCAGAAGCCTGCAATTGCTCACCATGTACAGATAAAGGAAGCTGTGTAAAGCAGTTGTAAAGACTTCCAGTCAGAGACAGGGCCATGGTGTCACAGGGCTCTCCAGGCAGCCTCTTGGCATATTGACTCACCTGCTGCTGCTCTCTGTGACACTGATTGAAGGGACATTTCTTGAACAAAGCCCCTGGGACCCTTGCTCTCATCTTGCTTGCAGACTCTCCTCCAGGGTTTGCAAACCTCTCTCTTACAGCACTGCATGGCAACTGAGCACACTATCTTAATAAACTGAGCACAGTATCTTAATAAATTGATTGAGCTGGGATGGCTCTGTGTGCCTGAAATACAATTAACATAGCCAATATCTAATACTGGCAGCTGTGATGGGCTAATGGACATTCAAGTGACCTTAACGCTGCTCAAAACTTCAGAGGAAGTTCTGTGTGAGACTAGGTAAGTGGAATGAAAACCAGGACAAAAAGCCAAAAGTCTGCAAAATTAAGCTATCTTTTTCTAATAGGCTATATTTTGTTAACAGCTGTCATAAAGAGTATGAACATGCCAAGGCCATCACAGAGAGCTGTCATCTTGCTGTGATGGCAAGAAAACTGAAAGTGATGGAGTGACAGATACAAAGACACATCTAAGAACGAGGATCTGAGAAGACTAACCTGATATTCTGTTTTTAACTTCATCATTTGTTCAAATTATACCAGATGTTCTGGGTCTTGGCAGAGGGGTTGATCAAAAGCTGTGGGAACTGACAATGGAACAGTAGGCATGGGAGCTGAACGTGTGGCTCTGTACTGAGGCAGTACATGACCAGACCTCCCTCCTTGCTTTATGATTCTTGCAGAGTGGAAACAGGACCAGTCAGTGACACAAATCCTTCCTTCTGTTGCTTGAATAAGTTACACATGGCGAGAAAATGCCAAAACCACAGTTTTTGAATTCTGGAGTGGGGAAACTCCTGACTTCTTCTGTACACTGAATCGATAAATCAAGTTCTAATTTTAGGACAATATTAAATGCACTTCTTGCAGCCTGCCATCTTTGATAAATGGTCCTAATACTATTATGTCTTTGATATTTACTTAAACCTCAGCTGAATTAAATCTGTGCTCCATCTCTTTGACCACAGCTTTACTCAAACTGCACCTATACTCATATTTCTGGTTCCAGAGAACAGGAACAAGATTTGCACAAGTAGCCTCATACCCTGTCCTCCACTTGCCCTTGCAAGTGCCTTAAAACACTGAAGTTGGAATGTGATGAGATGCAACTGAACCTTGCTGCCTGTAAAGAGGGTACCAGTTTCTGCAGATATTTTCACAGCTTTGAGCACTGATCTGTTGGGCCTCCAGGTTACTATCAACAATCAGGCTAAAGAGAACTTTAGCCTGGGAAAAAGAATTGGTTCTGTTGCAATATAAGAAGGAGTTGTATTTATGCTTTCCTTTAAATTAAATATTTAAGTTGATACTTGGTTAATATTAATCTCATAGATGCTTGTCTTGCACATGATCTCTTGCTAATTACAACCTAATGAGAAAATCACATTTTCTTATAAGATAGAAAATAAAAAATCATAGTGCTTTTTTTTTTTTTAAGATGTTATAAAGGGAATAAAGATATCTGTGGAAGTGAAAGGCCACATTTCCAGTGGAACACTGCTGAAGTGGTTTAACTTTTGATGAAAGCTGTTCCATCTTTACATGTACAGGTAGAAAGGGAGAAGCCAGAACACATTTTCTTCAATGTTTGAGAGCTACCATGCTGAGAAAATGAGGGCTATTTCTAACTCATATCAGAAAGGGACAATAGTTATCACCCAAAACTAAACCGGAAACTAATTCCTAAGTCATAGTTTAAAATAAATTTGCATACTCCTTTTAAACTTTTCACTTTCTGCCACATGTTTATTTTATTCATTTTAAGTATCCATTAAAAAGTCACCAACAGAAAGCTATTATCAGTTTTAGAAAGCCTTCCATAAAATTTTTTTCTTAAGGCAAGTTCATTATGTGGAAAATTTTCATTTGGTTAATAATGTCAGTTGAAAGAGCATGCTTCTACATATACAAATACTAACAATATTTCAAAAACCAGTTATTTGTGTCTTTTGGTATCTCAATGGAAACCTAACTACAGAGTTATAAGCTTTTCCACAATTTGACCCAATGCATAAATTTAATGAGAAACATAACAGCTAGTAAAAAATGAAAGGAAGACTTTTTAGAATGAATACTACAACCTTTATAGAGAGAAGAGGCAGAGTATTTTAGATTATTGTCTACACTTTCTGATGAGAATTTTAGAGCTGATACAGGAAAAAAAATTGTCCCTATTCTGGACCCTAATGATCCATTTCTATACCTTTTCAGCACCTAATTGAGACCCTTTCCTGCTTTCACAAGAACATAAAGAAAGTTTTTGAACTGCTGAGAAAAATTTGTAGCTGTCCAGCTAAGAACCCATAGTTAAGTTTTTAAAGTTTTTCAACAAAAGATCGCTTTTCTTTCTTCTTTTTGGAGGCAGGTTTATTTTTAAATTAATTTTTTATGGATGCCCACACTTCACTAAAGCTTCTGCTCTGCAGAAGTGCTGAATACCATACCAAGTGCTGAATACCATACCAAGTGCTAATATTCAACCCCAAGCAAGGAAGGATTTTGTGACCAGTGAGGCTGAATGCTCAGTGCTGCTGGTGCATGCAGTTATCTCATGATCTTTGATATACAGACTCTGACAGAGGAAGAGACAATCCTTGATCTGCTGAATCACTGTATGGATGGCTTGTTATCACACTAATCTCACTCTACAGGATTTCAAAGACAGGAGGAGCAGTATTCCAAACATTCACAGGAAGGGATATTCTGGCTAAATATCATTCTTTATGTGCCAATCAAAATAATGGAGTTTTAAAAGGCAACTGAGTGTGATCAGTGCTCTACTTGAAAGTTAAAAATGGAACAGTCCTAAGCCATTTCTCTTGAACAGAATTATAAATTTGCATTGACAGAAAAAATTGAACATAAATCAAAAGTCAACCTCAATTTGTAATTTCAAAATGTCATTAGCTTCCATTTTCCTTTCCTAACTTTACTACATGATTTATCTTTCCTGTGCTTTACTCCTCTAATCTTTTGATGACACATACTTTTCATAAAACGTTTGTTAAAATCAGCAAATTTCCAGTTAATTTAGGTTCATTTATTCAACTTAAACTCTTTGCAGGTCAGCTTTCCATAATCAAGTAAATATAACTTTCCTTAATTTTTTTTTTTTTTAATTCAGAAAACAAAAATACTGTGCCAGAAGAACTGGCAAGTAGATATCAAAGAAATATCAAAAAAAGACCAAGTTGCTTTGTAGCAAATGAAAAGGAAGAGAAAAAGGGATGCAGTCTTCTCTCCCAAGACATGGCAGACTGATAGTCAGGGATCAGAAGTGCCACCCTTGTATTTAGTAATGCCAGTGGAATTTTTCACTGATTTCCATGATTTCTTAAATAATCTTTTAATCTATGTAAACATTTTTCATCTGCAGCCTCCTATAAGAAATAAATATATCAGAAAGAAATTTGTGATTTGAAGCTCTAAATCTCAATTCAATACCATGTTAGGAACAGATTTAGAGAAATCTAGAGCTATTTTTCCTTAAACTGAGCTTCTCAACTTCACTATTTTTTGCAGAAGTATATGAAAGCTAATAATCTCTGCAATTCTGATACTGTTAAACAACCTTGAAAATCTTTCTAGTGTGCAAGGGGTTGCATGCTCATGCACTAGAAATCCCTAAAGTCTCTGCTCTGTGCAGTGTTTCGTAGACTAACTGTAGAGTAACTTCTTTGGAATGGAAAAGATTTTTTGTGAAGTTTTGTGACATGTCACTCTTTAACATGGTAAGAGTACTAGGTAGCTATTTCCAAAGATATTTTCAAAGCATAATATGATCAGAA
Source organism: Dicaeum eximium (assembly GCA_013396995.1). Lineage (NCBI taxonomy): Eukaryota > Metazoa > Chordata > Aves > Passeriformes > Dicaeidae > Dicaeum > Dicaeum eximium. The sequence goes on along the minus strand of VWZP01009941.1, from coordinate 1,345,122 downwards.
TTATGGTGTTTTATTATTATGTTTTTTTTTTATTTTTTCATAATAAGAATGAATTATCCATAAAAGTTAAAACATAATGATGAATTGTTAAACTCTCCACTTTTAAATTTTCTCTTGTAATTAATCAGTATTTCTAATCTTTATTTGCTATCTTTTAAATTTATTTTAGGGTTTTAACACTTAATTTCTATCTCAACTGGTAAAGAAATATCTTCTCAAAACATTATCAAACTTCTGGCTTACACACTTATAATATATTCAAATAGTTTAAGGTACTATTAAGTAACTTACCATTATATAATTTATATCTATTGTGTGTATGTATTAAGCATATCTATAGAGAGCATACATATTAATAAAAGATTGCATAACTTACAATTAACTATAATCCTTTTAAAATTTGTATGATATTTATCATACAAGAAAATCAATGTAAAGTGACATCAATACATATCTTTTTTTCTAATGATATTAATTTTATAAATTCTTAATCTTTATATGTATAATATAAACATAGCTTCTAATTAGTTTTATACTTTTTGTTTTAATGCCCACAACATTTAAAAGGGATATAAACCTTTAACTTAAGACCTTACAAAATCTTTGCTTAAGAAAGTACACAGTTATGAATGAACAGCCACGCAAAACCTCAAAAGACATCCTAAAGCAGCATTTCACTTCTGCCTTAGGAATCACCAACTAAGTCTTCTCAACTATGTGTAAAATAGAGCAGGTATTGATGAAGATAACTAAATTCCAATATCAGCATCAGGAAGATGCACTAAAAATTAGGAAGCCTTCTTCCTGCACTTAAAAGAACCCTCAAGCACTTTGGAAAGACTTAAATAAAAAGCACCATCTTGGTTAAAGTTTATTAGCTTAAAATTTCCTGATTTTCAAAATCAATCTGATACTTTATTGAGCAGCCTCTATTCCATAATAGTTTAGAATGTCTTTACTGAGATCAAGTAGACTCAGATTTTAAAGAAAAGAAAAATGGATCATATGTGTTTGAATAATGACCATTCCCTACTTTCATTTTTCCCAGTGTCTGCTTTGATCTAATAGGAAGAATAAAAGGAAAGATTCTACCACACAATGCCTTTGTATACTGTATACTTTGTGAAGATTTAGAAAACAGGTGAATTGTGTATTAACTTTTAGAATAAATAAATAAATCACAATATTTTAAAATAAATATTGTATAGATATACTGCATTTGATTTCAAAACACCACTTTAGAGTTCTCATGTATTTTTAATTATTCATGTAAACAGTGCAGAGTAATTAAAAGGTCAGATTTCAATGCTATATTAAAATAAAACTAATAACATTTTTTTTCAAGTAGCTTGTTTTTCATCATTTGCCAATATAAAGAATTGTTTATAAAGGAAAGTGTCATGGAAACTTTCTATCAAAATGTATAATGAAGAAAAAATGTTGAGAAAGAAATGTATGACAATAGTTATCAAATAGGAATTTTATCTGAACTTTTTTACCTTTCCTCCTGTATCCTCCTGCTACTGTCCAGCTGCTAAACTGAGTCAATGAACTTAAAACTCACTTTTTCTATTACAGTGTTTTGTCTAATAGTCTTATTACTTCAGAGAAATAAACAGAGAGAAGAATATGTATAATATTGTATATTTCAATTTCAGACTGATCATTTTCCTTGGCTTAGCTATGACTTAAAAACTCCCATGGTCCAGGAATATCCAGTGACCAGGTAGGCTGATGCAGGACTTTTCAAACCAGCATCAGTGCTGTACAATGGAGCTAAATGCTGATGTCACCCATCAAGTCACTCATTTAACCCTATAACTTCTCTGTAATAGTTCTGGTGTTTTGTTACTTTCATCTGTTCAGCTCTTTCAACAAGATGACCTAAAACGTTGAAATGGAAAAATGAAGATTCAGCAGTATTAGAAAAGTTGCATATTTGTCTCCAATTATCATGAGGCATTGGTGAAGTGATGATGAAATAATGAAAGCTTCAGAAAAATACTGTCAGGAAGAAAGCTGAGTTATCAGTGCAAATGCAAACCCAGCTTAGAGAAAGCCTGCTGGAGGAAGCTGTAAGTTTTTCAACTCTTAATTTGTTATAATTAATGCATTAAATTGTAAAGTGATTATTTTGCAGCCAATTTTTCTTGAGAAAAACAAAAGAAAACAGAGGAAAAAAAGCGAGAATACAAATAAACTCTTCAACTTTCTTCTGCCTAGCTGCCCAAAACAAGCATGAATGGGAAGAATCAGTGAGGTTTTCCTGTGTGTTTCAACAGAGAGGCTTGGCACCTTTGGTCTCCACCAAAGCTGCTGTTAAAGCTGACTGACCCAGAAACAGAGACATCATCCTGCCATGGGTCCTGTGGTCTATCCCAGTCACACGAGCTGATGCAATTTGTAGAGTGAGCTGTGCTTCCCACAACTGTGTAAATGCAGAAAGCAGAAAGAGCTTTTGACCATCTAGGCCAAATAGCATCGTAGGAAAGGGAATTCCAAAAGGAATCACACCAGAAGGAACCATTTTTATGTACTTTACCAGTACGAATAGCACTTCTGTAACACTACCAGTAATGTCTGTATATAGTTAATTCAGAAATTTCCAGTTGAGCCTTGCCTTTCAAAAAAACAGGAAGGCACTGAACTCAAGGATTAAAATATAAATTTATTGCAGTCATGATCCTTTCTATCTGAATGACTCTAAATCCAAGACATTAGAAATGACTTTGTTATTTACACAACATTTTGCAGTGCTCTAAACTTTAATGTATGTAAAAAAACTGTCAAACATACAGCCAGGTTATTACATTTTAGAACCTGTAATTACGGAGTGTTTCAAACATTTCTTATATTATGTCATTTTACGTACAGGAATTTATTGGATTTATAACTTAATGGAATATTTTCTGCATTCAAAATTCCCTGAATTTTGTCATTAACCACAAATAAATGACAGAATTATCAAAACGTATATATATAAAAAAAACACAGCTTTTTCAATTCAGTCATTATATAGCATGTCAATTGCTAAATGCTAGTAATTATTATTTAAATATTTCTTTACTCTAATTTTTTATTCTTTTTCAAATGTCAAACAAGTCTAGGGATTTTCTTACATTTTCAAGTGTAGATATTATTTCTCATATAGTTTATAAATGCTACTAATGTATTTTTGAATGAAAAAACCTCACACATGAGAGTAGAATTAGTTTCCTAATCTATTTACTATTTATCTAAAAATGTTTGTGTAATTGACTTCAGCAGTAGTGTACTCCTGCTCATGAGGTAGACTTTTTTAATACAAATAATATCTTTTAATGTTTGAGAGAATTTAATAAACTCAAGTACAGTAATCTATACCTGGCCAAGGCTGTAACAATAAATATTAGAACAGGGCATGCATATATACAGTTCATGTATATATTATATTATGTATTATAACATATACTATATATGTTATAATATATATTATAACATGAACTACTATATAACTACCTTTATACCTTCATAATAACGTATTTAGATGTTGTATGAACTAGAAATCAGGTGAGAAATCACAATATAACACTGACACGAAATGTTGAAATAAGATTAGACTCATGGCAGAGCAGGAGCCTAGTCAGGTAAGCAGATGCAATATCATCTCATTTAAAATTGCTTCCTCTTATGGAAGATGACAATTTTTTTTCCTATAAATGTCTCAAGTGAATTAAACATTTAAAATGTTTTAGAACAGTTAGGAATAAGAAGTCTTCATGTCTGATTAACCAGCTTTGAATTAAATGGAAGTCTCAAGGTATTATTGGGCAATATGTTACACAGATGACATATTTCTATCCTGTGGCTGTATTTGTTTACTAAAAAAGATATTGATGGAATATTAATCAAGCTACTGCAACTCCCCATATATTCATATTTGTCTTCTTCTGGAGTATCGCATGCTTCACATATTGCATGAAAAACCTCTGTATTCCAGAAAAGGTGGGGAAATACCAGTGCATTTTAGCTAAAGAAAAGGCAAACATGGATAAAAAATAGATATAAGAATACAAGGCAAAGAAATGAGTCAGTGTTTACTCATCTCGACACTGAAGAAAATTTTTGCTATTCATATAAGTTCATATAAGTTCATATCACTATTCATAAGATAGTGCATACAATGCTCAATTAAGAGGACATATGCATTAAAAGGTTTTAAAAAAGAGAGTAAAGAACTCTGATGGATGAGCTAAGGGAAAACAATGGCCATGTATCAGACAGAATATATAAGGTTTTAAGAAATTCAGTACTGGGAAAACAGGTATTGGACCACAATAAAGATGAAGATTGGAATTCATGTTTCAGTTCTTGAGAAGGGAAATACCTAAGTATACAAAACCATTATGCATTAACAGAAATATAAACATTTTATATATATATATATATATATATACCAGTAAGCAAAAAAGCCAAAATGGTTAGAAAGGATTCTTAGCTGATTTTGCTTTCAAATATATTTGGGGGCTTGCCTTAACGATGAGATATATACAATTTCTAAGCAAAGATTTTAGATCAGTACCAGATCATCTGAAAATTGACATTTGTTGAGAGGAAATAAAGATATATTTTAGTACTGAGAAAGATGCATAGGTAAAAAGTGAAAATGAATATCAAACATGCAGGAGTAATAAATCCAGACTGCTACTGAATTTTAAAAGAGAAAACAAGTTTATATTCACAGAACCCAGGTCAGAGAAAAGAAAAGACCAGGCAAGACAAAATGGAAATCTCATTATGCTGTAAAAGACAGGAGGAAATACAAGACACCATATCTTTTAATGAAAGCTATTTTACAAAACCCTAGTCCTTAGCTGAAGTAAATTCATTGACTTCAGAGAAGGTATATACACAATAAAATCTTGAATGCATCTATTTCAACTAGATGAACTTCATATTACATAGAATTCTATAGAAGGCAACATTTACCATTCTAATTAATAATAGTTCATACCCTACTACATTGTTATCTTCAATTACAATGGATCCAACATGATGAGAAAAGAGATTCTGAACATATTTAAATCCTCAGGAATCTGTTTTCTATGATGCGTTCAGAGGCGTCAGAGTGGAACCCTGTTTATATTTGTAATTTTCCCTGACATATGACACTGCTTCTGGTAAAAGGCTCGCATTTTTTTCTTTAATTTATTTTTTCAGTTTGTCTTTAAATGCAACTTAGAAAAAATTGATTCCATTTCTTTACATTTTCTATCCTCTCCTCATTAAAAGAAAGTAATTTTAAAAAATAACAAAATACCAATATACCTCAATTGTGTCATTTAATGTATTAATGAAGAATGCCAATTTTTTCAAAACTTTGCTTCAAGGATGACACTTTTCAGCCGCTAAAGGAGTATCTTAGGATACTTAGGTCAGGAATTCTTAATGTTGCAGGAATAAATGCATGGGTTTTGAGGGAAATTTTAAAATCAAGACACCTCAAATGAATCGTTTCAGTCTGAAGTGAAATAGCAATCCTTAATGAGAAATATCATAGAAGAAAAGTAAATGGTAATTGACGTGAATTTGTACAAACTAATACTCTACCTCCCTGAAACTGGAAAGCAGATCTGGATAATTATGAGAATCTGGGGGAAATAAGTTTAATTTTTTAAACAAATCTGAAGTTAATGTTTTACTCTGCCTCTTATTTAGCAGACTCATTTAAAATATTCATGTGTAATCAAGTATCATGATTCCAGATGAAGAGAATAAGGATTCTGGACATATCTAGTTGCTGGAATGGAGACATAAACTGTGTCCCATGAGAAAAAAATAACAACAACAAAAAACACCCAAACAACGCCCAAAAAACCAACCAAAAAACCCCACACCATGTATTCTTATCAAGATAAGCCATTGCTTTGGCTTGTGCCAAACATCCAGATGGAGATTTCTCTATGCTTGCCTCTTAATCTAAGAGGCAAAAAAACAAGCATCATGTATGTAAAGAAACAATATAGATCAAATTTCAGAGGACAGTGCTTGACAGTCTTGTTTAGCTATCCTGTTGTTCTCTGCAGTCTGGATGCACTATCTGACTCAAAAGGTCAGAGTGCTTTTCTTATTAGAACAGCTAGTTTGTGTCAGGCAATCTTGTGAAGCCATAGAGTTTGAGATATCCCACAGATTTTCATTCTGAGAGCTGGGCCATTTCTACTTTCAGGGGAGCTATTTTTTTTCTAGGAAATAAGTACTGGTTTGTGATGGTACAGTTGTGCATCACACTGGTCAGGCAACGGGGGGTAGGAACTTCAGCACTTCAGCATAGCTTTTTATTTGAGTGTAAAAATAGGTGTTTTAGATCAAGAAAGTTCAAGAAAAATTCATCAAAGGGACAATGTGTCCCTCCAAAACTTTGACAGTTCCTTGCAGTTGATGTTATTTATATAATTCAGACCATTTTACTGCTTCTTTTTTACTACTTTGTGTTTATTGAGACAAGAATAAGTTGGTGCACCTATGAGTTTAATAAGAGAAAAGTTATCCCTGAGGTTCAAAATAATTCACAACATTTTGCCTAATTTAAAACTCCCAGTAATCCCTGACATCTCTCTAACCCCATAAGCAACACCATGCATAGAGCATAACCTCCCTTGCAGGGCTCTTTTTGCTAGCATTACCTTTCAGATTTACTGTTCAAGTGAGGTAATTACAGAAAACATATTCCTGCTGTTCTTGCAAGCAGCCCTTGTTTATGTTTCTGGAGATGGTACAGATCAATTTAATCTATATCAGTTGTTTTAAAGATTATTATATTAAAAAAAAAATCACAGCTATTTACCCCTATATGTGTATTAAGAGGTTATTTGACAACTGTGCACTGAAATACAGATCCTAGAGAGTAATTTGAAGAATGGCAATTTGACTCTTCCCCTGCCCAGAAGACACATCACTGGAAACACATAATCACCTATAAATTTGAAGTTCATAACCTACAGAAACAAAAACTAACAAAAACATATTAATTGTACTAGTTTTGTTTTACACCCTCACAGCTCAGTTAGCCTCTTATCCCTGTTTTTTGTTTTTACCTTCATCACTGACAAGTACAGTTTCTGTAGCAAGTTGGCTTGGCTATCGATTTCCCATAGATTTTGCCTAAGTGTCCTTTTCTCCAGGCTAAACAACCCCAGCTCCCCCAGCCACTCCTCACAGGACTTGTGCTCCAGACCCTTCATCATCCCCACTGCCCTTCTCTGGACACACTGCAGTACACCAATGTCCTTCTTGTAGTGAGGGACCCAGACCTGAGCACAGGATCCAAGGTGTGGCCTCACCAGTGCTGAATAGAGGAAGATGATCCTTTCCCAAAATCTGCTGGCCACACTAGTTCTGACTTTCTTGGCCCCTTGGGCACACGCTGGCTCACGTTCAGATGCTGTTGGCCCCGATCGTTTTCTATCTGGCAGCTTTCCAGACATTCTGCCCCAGACTGGGGAGCTCCCTGGGTTTGTTGTGACTCATGTGCAAGATTCATGTGCACTTTTCCTTTTTCAGTGTCATACAATTGGCCATGGACCATCAATCCAGCCTGCCCAGAACTCTCTGCAGATCTTTCATCAGACCAACTCTCCTACCAAACATGGAGCTGCCTGCAAACTGAGTGTGCTCTCAATTCCCTCATCCAGATAATTGATAAAGATATTAAACAGAACTTGCCCAATAATAAATCCAGGGAAATGCCACTTGTGACCAGCCACCAACGAGTTGTCACATTTGCTAATCTCCAATCAACTGGCACCTCCCCAGACATCCAGAACTGCTGAAAGAGGATGGAGAGTGGCTCAGTGAATACTTCCAGCTCCCTCAGTTTTCTTGAGTGAATTCCATTTGGCCTCATGTACCTGTGCCTCTCTCAGTGGTTTAGCAGGTAACTGACCATTTCCACCTAGATTATCAAGACTTCACTCTGCTCCCTGTCGCTGTCTTCCAGCTCAGGGACTGGGTATCCTGAGAATAGCTGGTCTGTCTAATAAAAACTAATCAGACTGCATTAAGTATGCAGTCTTTTTCTCATCCTTTTCCCCCCACATTCAATAAAGGATGGAGTTATTCCTTAGCCCTCCTTTCATTGCTAATGAATTTATAGAAACTATTTTTTTTCTTTTAAGGCAGCAGGCAGATTAAGTTATAGTTGGGCTTTGATCCTTCTAATTTTTTCCTTGTGTAACCTCACAGTATCCTTGTAGTCCTCCTGAATTGCCTACTGCTTCTTCCAAAGGCCATAAATTCTCTCTGTTTTCTTGAATTCCCACCAAATTCTCTTTTCAGCCTGGCCAGTGGTCTTCCTTGTTTGACTTTTGGTACATGGGGGTGGCCTGGATGCACTTTTAAGAGTTTCTTTTTTGAAGAATGTCTAGCTTTCTTGGACTCCTTTGCCCTTCAGAAATGTCTCCCAAGGGTCCTGTCAGACATTCTTCTAAAAAGGTCAAAGGCTGCCCTCTGGAATTTCAAGGTAATCGTTCTGCTGATCCCTGCTCCTTACTCCTCTGACATCAAAATCTCTCATGCTGTACCCAAGTTGGCCTCCAACCCATAAGTCCTTTTTGGTTTGAAAAGTACAGATTCAGTGGGGAACAATCAACATCTGTGCCAGAGAAGTCTCTTTCTGATGCTGCAGAAACGTAGACTGTTTCCTCTCTTCTGTACTGCATTTGCAGCAGCATCTTAGTAAATTGAAGTACCCCACAAGAACGAGAGCTAGTGAATGTGAGACTTCTCCCAGCCACTTTTAGAATATTTTGTCTGCCTCTTCATCCTGATGGAGTAATTTATAACAGATTCCCACCACGATACCTACCTTGTTGGCCTTCTCCCTCATTCTTATTCCTGAACACTCAATCATATCATTACCATCACTCAGATCCAGACAATCAAGATCTCCTTTCTTGCCTACCCCTTCTGGAGAGTTTATAGCCATCCATTGCAGCAATTGTATAAGTCAGCTGAAGTTCTCATGATGGCATTGTTTTCCTGCTGCACAGAGGCTTCCAACTCCTCCTGGCTTTTGCTCATGCTGCGTGCACTTAGTCAAAGCAGTTCCTCCCAGGATTCACTAAAGCTGTTATTTTCTATATAATTTGCAAATCCAGTCCTATGTCTGAAAATAACAGATAATGAGACAGATTTCAGAGATGCCTTCAAGTTTTTCAAGGTCTGTCTTGGGAGTACAAGTAATTGTGCTACAGCTCTCAGTGGGTGAACAACAGGTTCTTACAGAAACATTCTGGAGTTGCTGCTTTACATGTTCATTAATTCCCCACTGTTTTCCAACTTCAGATGACTTGGCTTTTTTAATGTGGTAATCCTTGTTTCAGTTTTCCTTCTGAAAAATGTCTCATCTTTTGATGGGCTTTTTAGTCAGAAAATACAATCAGCCCCCCTCTAGGATTAAAAAAGGAAGCAAGGGCTCCAATATAATTCATATAAAAATACTACACCCCTCTTTCAGATCACTGAAACCTGCCACTGTCCACCTGAAGCACCATGTTTATCTCCCCCAAGGAAAGGAGTTGCTCCCTCAGAGCACAGCAGTCCTTAATATTGCTGTTAGACCTGTGAACATCTTTCAACATTGTCTGTTTAATCCCATCTTTAATATTCTTAATTTGGCAGCTTTAGGACATATTCATTCAAAAGTTAATTTGAAATAATTCAAAAGTACTTGGCTTTCCTGAAGGTAATTTTGCTTTTTTGCTTGGGGTAGAAGTACCAAGAGAGGTGCTCTACTAACTTTTCTGGAAAGAGCAAAAAAATTATTTCCCAGAAGAAAAATATCACCTTTGCACTTTATTTACCAAGATCATTCTGGATGCATATTCGGATCAAGTCGCTTAAAAGCTTCTCACATTCCCTGACAAAATTATTTATAACTCATCCTAGTCTAATCCCCTTCTCCTCTCAACTCAAACTTTACAACCCCACATAGACAAGAGTATTTTACAGCCCTATGGTCACGAGATTTCTAATGACCATCCTTCCTATACCACATTTCCCAAAATACCTTTAACTTGTAGTATGGAAATCAAAAGTTTTATTCATGCAATCAGAGAGGAACATTCATGTAGAAAGAAGAAAATCCCATAGATTGCCACTTATATCTTCAGTTTTGCAGGACCTTCTTCGTAGCACCACCACTTTGGAGATACATTATGGAAAGCATCTCTGAATCATCAATTTGCATTTCAAAAATAAAAGTGATTTGCAATATCTGATAATCTTCACCACTTGCTCTTCTATATTGTTTATAGAAAAGCAATGAATGATACATCTAACGTGAATAAAACAAGGGGAGATATTTCTTTAATATGAAGTTTTTTCTTTACTCTGAAATGCCCTTCATTCATGCCAGTCAGTTGTCCATCCATTCATTCTGCTCTCTCACATCTTCTTTCTCCATCACTTACAACTCATCTTTATCCCTCTCAAAATGATCTGCATTATATTATCTGCAATTTTCTGCAATAATCTGTTCTTCTGCTCCTAAAAACTCTATATTATTCCAATCTTTCATAATAATTTTCTCTTTTCAGAGCTGCCTAAGGAATCCCACAAGCAAGTTTCCAAATGCAAGTTGATTTTGTTTTAAGTCACTCAAGGTTATCAGAATCCAGCTCATCCTGTTGCTAAATATTATTTTAAAACTGCAAAATTTGAAACAAACATGATTTGACTTTTTTATTTTTAGGTCACAGGTTTTTTATCTTGTTTTGAAAATACCACTTGAAAAGAAAATAAACTGGGCCTTCCTAGAAATGGAAGTGGTATATTCCTAAAGCTACAGAAATATAGTCTGATTAACAAAGAGTAAGTTTTTAAAGTTTTTGCTGGATGTGGTGGAGACAGATAATCAGTAATGCACATCATTACTTCTATCACATATTTACAGGAATACACTGCTGCAGCTGCGAGATTGCATAACTGATCCTAAAATATCTCTTGACCAGATCTGTAAATCAGATGCTACTAAAACAAATCACAAAACTTGATCTGACTTCTGGTTACAAAGGGATGATTTACTGAAATCAGAATATTTAATGAAAACTCTCATCTGAGTTCAGACAGAAAGATTTTTAAAGTTTTTTATCTTCAGATGACAGACAATGCTTTGTAAGATTTGGAATGTTCATTGTTGTGAATTATACCAACCTTGGAAATAGTGGACCAAGTTTAATAGTCCAGTGTCCCTTTGAAACCAGGTATTTAACTTTCCTGGATTGTAATCTCATCATGGGTCTGCAGAATCAGCATCTTACACTTTACAGACTTCTGTAATTTGTATTAAGTATCTCTTGAGCCAGGAAAAAGAGATGGTGTATCTTGGTGGACAGGTAGCTGACATAATGTGAGCCACTTAATTAGGGTGTGAGAGTTCATGATTCTCTACATCAGTGAGTATTCATTTATTAAAATAGAAAAAAATTCTGACAGGAGACACTCAGAGAAAATTTGCATCAGTTGTCAAACATGAAGGTCTTACCTATGATGCAGGGTTGATAAAATGAAGGCTTTTGCCAGGATCAGTTAAAGCAGAAGCTTAAATATGTAACCCTTCCTTTTACAAGGGTAGGATGTGCTTAATCTAGTAGTTGGATCCCTCAAATAAAAGGCTTGTTTGGTTTTGAGATTAGTTTGTTTTTTTTAAGGGAAAACAACTATTTCTACATTTTAATTGCTACATACAATTTAAAACCAAATCCTGAGTACAATGCCAATATAAGACACTGATTATTTCTGACACTCTTCTGTTTGTATATTTTTGTATTTCCTTCCTCTTTTTATTTTGTCTCTCCCACCTTGCTGCATTTTAAAACTTGTGTTAATAAGGTTTACCCAGGCAAGGTTTAAACTGTTGTAACATTGCTGTGAATCTGTGATCATAATGATAGATAAAAGGAATTTTAAAACAGATCACAGAACAAAAAAAAGGGCCAAACTCCAAATCAACCATGACATTATGCTGGTTTAAATTTGCAGATTTTTGAAAAGCTGAAAATGCAGTTGTTTCGATTTTTTTTTTTCTTTTTAACAGATAAACTGCAAGTAAAGTAAGCACCATGAAAAGCATATTTCTCCTTTCTTATGGGTATTTTTTCTCCTTTTCTGTTTTCAGGGAACTGGGATTGAAAAAGAAATTACTCCTTCAGAAAGCTCCAACTAATTTCTGTTCTTTTCTTTTGTAAGGACAGCCATTATCCTATTTAACAGTCTAAAAAAGACTGTTAAATTTATGCTTCTTTCCTATATGTCTTTATAGATATAATTTGAAAAGAAATACGTTAATTCATGTCTTAATATTTTACATTGTAAATTATTTTTCTCATTCTTTAGGAAAGTAGAGGGGATTCTAGATAAAGTAGTTGCTACCCATTTAAGATAATGCTTGCAAATTGATGTCTTCATTGAGCACCCTAAATGGAAAAAAACCCCATTATGACTCTTTTTTTAAACACACAAAATTTAACAAAAGAACAAAAAAGAACAACTAATAAAAAAATAATTTTAAAAAAAGAAGAAGAAAAACGAATAAAGATTTTAAATGCTACTAGTTGCTAGCCAGTACTTGATTACTGAGTTTTCCAGTTTGCCACCCATAGTTTTGTGGACTTAATATAAGAGAAAGGATTAAAAAGATATATTTTAGTGTACTCCAACCATCTTAATAGTTCATTAGTCATCTATAGTGGTGGTAGCATACGGATTGGCATATTTAGGGCTTGGCCCAAAGACTTCCATATTTTAACCCCTCAGGGGATTTTAATTTTCTACACAGAAATCAGTGTGTGTCTTTTCAAGCAGACAGTTCACACCTGTTAAGATGTTTAAAAATAACAGTTTAAAGGTGTCGATGAAATGGGATTACTAAGCAATTTCAACAGTGGAGTAGAGGCAGATAATGTACATTACAAAACTTATTTTTTTCCTTGAAGAAGGAAAGAGAAAATCAGGATTTTCCCTGGGCTCTTTCACTCCTACTAAAGTAACTTTTTACTTATTTTGCTGGAAAATGGCAGACAACGGCCTCAATTTTCCCTGCAGGTGTGGAGAGCCGTGGAGAGCACTGTGTAGTTTTGTTATTATATCCAAAATCAGGAGACTGCATGGCATAGCCATTAATCAGTTATACTCCGAGGCTCAAGACAGCTAGAAAGAGTGAAGAATCTCGTTTTCTCTTATTAAACTGCTGAGAAAACAACCCAAATATATTCGACCCACCATGTACCTGCACACAGCCTTGATGAAATCAGGGAATAGTACTCCTAGGAGTACATATGGGACCATAGATTCCAAATCACATTGCAATGGCTTGCAAAATTGAATTCCTACAGAGTGGGTATTCAGGCATGGCTTCAGGGCAGTCACCGAGGCTCTGTCTCATAGCAGGAGACATATGTTAGATTTACACTTTCCAGGTTGGGTATTGCCATCAGTGTAGCCATAGCAACACGTTGCTTAGCCCGAGCTCATCTCTGATCTGCTGCAGAGACCTGTTAGCAGCCACAGCACTTACTACTTACTATAAAACCAGCTTGGGTGTGCTTGCTTGATCTGAAGTGCCTCCACTGAACACCTAGTCTGAGAATACCAGGGGGTAGAAAATTCCATTTTGAAAATCTTTGTGCACACCAGCTGTCTGCTGGAAGATTGAACTTTCAGATCCATCTGATCCGTCTTCTTTAGAAAGGGAAATGTTTTGAAAACAAGTTGTTTCATTCATATGAGGGCTATGATCAGTGCTTTTCTAGAATTGAAGTCCTTGAAATCTTTGTTATTATTATAGTTATTACCTGATTTTGGTTTTGATGCTGTTGGATACGGAAGAGCTCTAACCTATGTTTACTCTATTCCAGATACACTTGCATACATATATTTATAAACATCAACAAATTAAAAAATTGCCCAGAGGAAGATATAATTTGAAAGACAAACCAGAAAACTTTACCATTTCACTGGAGTTTCCTAGTGTTTATGTATTTGCAGCCTTGTAGGTGTTAAAGTACCAAACCTCTCATAATTTACAAAAACTAATGTAAGTAACGGATGTGGGAAAGTTCTATATGTAAGGAAAGTGATTAAGGAGCATTTTTATGTGGTTGTTTCATCTACAAATTTAATGTCTATTCTGTTTCCTGGATGATTAATAAAAGATGAATAAAACATGATTTTGATGGAACAAATCACTTGGTTTTCTTTCTTTTGTGGTTTTTCAGTATCTGTACAATCAATTGGGAATAACTTAATACAACTTAAACAAATTTTAAAGGAAGATTTTTGAGGCGGTTTCAAAATATTGCTTGCTTTCATTACAATTCTGTCTCTCTGGATATGGTCAGATCTTTTCCAGTCCATCACTTTTTGACAAAGAATATGGAGCTCACAGAGAGATATTTGTGAAAAATATGCTGCTTGATGAAAACTACATTTAAAAATATAGAAAGTATTTTGTGACTGATTAAATATTCTATTTGACATTTTTGGAACAGAGCTTTTCAGTTTTTAAATTTTATTTGTAAAATATTAATACTAAGACATCTGAAAGAATTTTTTTTTCAGCAACATAAAACAATAGGATGCAGCAAGATTATTTCTTATATTACTTTATTCAGAAAGAGGTCTTTTCCCATTTTTTCTTTGGATATAAAATGCAATATCTGGTAAAAATGATGGAAAATGTAATCTACAAAGCTTTCTTCCACAATATAACATCTTCATTTTCATAGGGAGAAGGAATTAGGTTTGTCTATTAACATACTATTTTTACAGTGTTTTGCTAATGTCTATAGTAGCAACCTTATTCTCCAGTCTATTACATGATTGAGACATAGAAATATTAGGTAGGAATATTCTTCTCATTTTTCATTAGTGCTTTTTCCTAATTTATATACATGTAAAACCTCCTCTAAAATAAATGGAGACTTGTTAAGGATTACTGTACGGCCAAGACAAAATGCTGACAAGTACTTTTCAGTTAGACATTTTTTTTATATATGGATTTTGAGGGTAAGCTTGTGTCAAGTTTTTCTGTACAAACCTTTACAGCTGATGTTTCCAAATTAGATGTAATTCCCCCAGGTGGTAATCCTGGAAGGTGTTGGTAAAAGTAGTGAACCTGAGAGATCTTCAATAGGTCCTACATATACCGAGACTTATGAGCTCACTAGAAGCAAAGCAAGAAACTCAAAACTGGGTCTTGAACCACACTTTACTATTGGTAAAGGCCCTACCTGTTTCTTTTTAACTTCCTGGTTAACTCATCTTCATCAACATTTTTCAGCAAATCACCACATTTTTCAGTTGGAAAATATCCATAATTGTTCAGTGAAATGGAAGAAAAGCTTAAAAGCGTTGATCCCTGCTGTGAAAGCACTGAGAAAGACAGATAGCATCCATGGAGAAGTGGCTGCCTGTGGTCCTACACATAGCTTTAAAATAAACCTTATTTGCCTTCCAATAGCTTTCATCTCAAAGCAGTACAGAACTTCACTATGACTTTTCAAATAAAAATGGGGACATCCCTGCTTCTACATGCCAAAAATTATGCTGTGAAAAAAACAGTAGCTCTGAGGTGGCAATCTCAAATAAACCATGATATCTGAATTCTCACCGGTTTGGCATATTTCTAACTGCATCCTTGCCAATAAACTATTTGAAAGCCACCTGTGTGAAATCCCCTCCCAGCACTGGGTTTTTGGATGGTCCAAGATAACAGTTGAGAAGTTCTTTCTCAGACATGCAAAAATTCATTTCATTCAGTGATAACTGAGTGATGCCAGGCAGAAAGCATATATGCCCCAAAAATTTCTGATGGTCAAAATATTTTCAAATTAATTTGGAAGGTTGAAATATGGGTAGCATTCTCTAGCACAGTTGGTCAAGCATTGATTGTAGTAGGCCATTCCAGGTGCTCCCTAATGAAGATATTGTGCTGTAGGACAAAATAATCTACTTGCTGACAGCAGATTTCCAAGGAGTCCCTTCTCATTGCTTATATGAAGAAATGTCACTGGCTAATTATAAGACTTGAAGAAAAAGGTGACAGGAAACATGTTTAGCAGCACTTTTGTAATTGTTCCTCTGTTGGAGCTGCTAATTCAGGAAGGGTTTCCATCCACATAGGGAAATTTAATTTTTTACAGATTCAATAATTTTATTTTCTCCTGAATGTCAAACCTTTCCTCCACATACAATAAAGGCCAGATTGAGGAGCATGTAGGCTCTTGGAAAAGAAAAAGTTATAACAGGACTAAGAAAAATGGTGCAGAGCACAGTTAACAGGAGGACGTGATTAGAAAAATTATTTTCTAGCTTTTCCATCATAATGGAGAAATAGATCTGATCTGGATTTTTGGCACATGCTCATGAAAAGGACTACACATCAAGAAGAAAAACGAGCGACCTGGTCTACTGATAGGTATCCTGGCCCATTGGGGAATGGAGGCAGCAGGCAGCAGATGATCTTTAAGGTCCCTTCCAACCCAGAGCATTCTATGATTCTGTGAAGAAAGGCTGTTGTATGGACAGGAAGCTGGCCTGTCCATCACCTTGTACAGTTTATGCCTGAGGGGTTAGGAGGCAAAAAGCATATGTAAACAGATGAATAGAAGATATCTATGGATTTGTTAAGTCTGAGGAATAATTCCTATCTAAACCAGAGATTATTACTGTCAGGCTTCTCTGAACTTGTGTCTGTGCCTTTTTACATACTGTGAGGTAAGACTTTACTCTCAAAATCACAAGTGGTCAGTCTTTAGAGGAGGGACAAAGGAAGATTGAATAAGCAGAAAATTTAGTTGTACTGTACTGTACTGTAGCTTCTGAGAGGCAAACTGGCAACATCCACAGGCTTGGAGATGTCTCTCTGCTTTTCCTGGCCGGTGTTTGCCCATATTCATAGTTGGTCCCTACAACAATAACCAATATACAATACATGTAGCATTAGTGTAGGGACCACTAGGGTTAAAAAATAAAAAAGAGCTTCAAAGTTCAGGAATGATTGATCTGCTTCTTCCCAAGTAATCAAAGTAAGGAAACATTTTTGAAGCATTTTTATTATACTGAACCTTTGTATCATCAATAATTTAATAAAATATGTACTGGAAACAAACTTGAAGAATCTGACTGAAAGATTTGAATGCTCTTTGGGCTGCCTTAGCTAGTAACATGGTCCATCAACCTCCTAGAAGTAATCAAGAAAATACAGTTCCAAAAGTACTTGACAGAGGAATATCCAGAGAGAAATATGGGGATATGAGTATTTAAAATTTTTTTTAATTGATTTTCCCCAAAAGCACCTGTACAAAGCAAGGATGACACCATAGCTTGCTGCTGCTAGATGTCTTCCAAAACATGAGGGCTGAATATATGTCTTTCTAAGCAGTTTCTTTTTTTAATGCAGTTTATAGTTTCAATGTAAGCAAATATAGTTATAGTGACAAGCTATCTTCTCAAATTTTTGCAGAATCTAACCTCTATAAAAAAGCTTTTCAATTTCTACCTAATGCTCTTTAGATAATATTTTTTTTCTTCTTCTCATGGTACTTTTACATTATTTTCTTAGTCAAACAATTTGTGTCAGTTTATGTTGTGCTTCTTTACAGAAGCTATAGATTCTTTTTCCTTCTGAACATTTTTTTTGGTCATCATAAAATTTGCTTACTATCATTCATGAGAATTTAGGTCAACATCAAACATATTAACTGTGAGAAAATTCAAGACATTAAACTTGCAATATTTGGAAAATTGCTAATATAGCAATGTTAGATGACTCATCTATTCCTTCTAATTACACTAGATAAAATAATTTATAACTGAATTTTTTTTAAAAGGCAATTTGTACCTTTACCAACAAACTACAGATTTTTTTTATTCTCTGGAGTTATCAGGTTCCATTCTTACCAGATCACATAAATTACTTGCTTGTGTTTAAAATCAGTAGGTCTGTATTTAGTATACATTTTATAATTTTCTTTAGCAGTTTTCTATCAGTGAATGGAACTGTACTTCTGGAAATGAAGATCAGTAGACAACACAGGAAGCTTAGTATAATTAAAAGAACCCATATAATCTTGAGGAGCTGCATTCAACTAAGCCCTGAATTTCATCTATCTGATGCTTGCTGTATGAATCAGACTATTTAGTGATTTCTGAACCTCTCTGGTTTGCCTTTTTTGTTCTTTCATTTTGTAAGTAATTTCATCTAAATTACTGCTCTGAAAGCTCTTTCTTTTACAAAAACTTCAGAAAATACCATGAAAATAATCAAAATATTGTACTAAATAAGACTGGACTATGTGGCTTTCTTGGTTGTGAAGCCATGTACATTTAAAATTAAATACCTGCCAGGTCCAAAAATTGGATATTTATTGCTTTCCTGTATTGTCTGCTGCAGTTATGCTTCCATTCTCTTATCAACTTTGCATTTGAGTAGTAGCTAATTGCACTTGAAGAGAGTGAATCACCCATGATACTAAGATTAACGGTTTACAGCTAAAAGGCAGTATTTTAATCTAAAACTAATATCTTTGTGACCAGGCAAAGGAAACACATTTGTGCTATGTCTTGTTTTTCATAAAAATATTTAAATTACTGAGGAAGAAAATGCAAAAAAAAAGGAGAGAGGAACTTTTGAAAGAACACCCCTTGCTGCATTAAATTACAGAATCAAAGTCTTGGAAACTGTTCTCACCCTGTACCTGCAAAATGTACTGACAAGCTGGGCCAAAGAAGTCAAGAGTAAATATACATAAATGCTATAGAAACTTTGTCCCAAAGTCTATAACATATAAACATTTCTTGCTTTGCTCTGATAGAGAAATTGGCAAAGAGGCCTTTCTGCACCCTGAGTTTAGAAAACATGAAATTTTATTGAGTTACGGAGGCAAATGCATACTATGATTTATTAACTGAGAAGAGAAAGAAACAAAAACTTTGAACACCATCCCAGAGTACAGATTTTATATTGGTCTTCTTTAGCAGTTATTTTTACTTAAATAAAATCACATGTCCTGTACTAAATGTAAATGTCGATACCTTGTACTCTCTTTCCTTAAAAAAAAAAGTTTAAATTTCCTGACCAAAACCCCATTCAAACACAAAGTAAAGGTTCAACAACATTGAAATGGATCCACTCTTCTCCCCTTGGAGCTCTCATGCATGTGTACTGGGAAACAGAGAGCTTCACTCTTCTGTAATTCCTTTTGTTCTTTGTGTGCCTTGTCTCTAAAAGGAAGAATTCCAGTAATTCTGTTCCCAGTAAATAGGCAATGCTGGGAAGTCAGTTCTAATCCTTAGAAAATGGGGCTGAATCCCTTAGCAATAACCATATTGAGTAAGCCATCACACTATCTTTTTTTTTGTTTCAAAGAGACTGCATTTCATCTTCAAATTAATAAGAACTATGTACAGAAGCTCTTCTTGTCCAAACCAATTTCCTCTTGCAGTTTTCTTTTCTGTTCAAATCTCTAGCCAGCAGTCATGCAGAGATAAAAACTCCTGAAGCTGCTCTGCTTTTTAAATCCAGTGGAACAGGCAGCACTTCACAGACAGCTTGTAGTGTGCACACACACCAAAGTGACTTGCTGATTAGATTGACATGTTCTGTCCTGTACATCAGCACAGAGAATTAGTGATCACACAGAAAATCATCCCTCTAGGAAAACAAAATTACTTTTATTTGGATTTGTGTAAACATTCAGAAGTAAAACATACTAGAAAAAATCCTCTTTTTCATCCTTCTCATGTTTCTCTCTTTCCTATGATGAAGTAAGAATATAAACTTATTGCAGTTTCTATATATATTTTCTTCTTTTTGTTTGGGCAATTTTCACCAAATTTACTGTAGTTCCTGCATATAACTCTGAATAAGTTTTAATAAGTCCTTGTTTCTGCTGTAGTGGAACCATGTCATGGGCCTGGTAGGCCTGTTGGATACAGTTCTAGATGCATCCCTCCCTGAATATCTGGTGTGAAACGGCATGGAAATTTCAGTAAGATGTTCATGAACATCAATATTATTACAGGGCAGGAAGGATTTCACGTGAGCTATTGATTCACATATCATATGTCTTATTAAGAGAATTGTTCATTGTTCAAGTTTGTGAACACAAATTTAAATAAAAAGGAATTTATGGAGAAGTGTAAGCATATACAATATTATACAGTAATGTATTGTTTAATTTAGGTATTTTCTTTTGTGGTTTCAAACTATTTACTTCTTTATATAACTGTGCTCTTCCCTTTTATAATCCCACTCTAAAGTTAACATCACTCACCCTTAACACACCTTTTAAAATTTGATTAATGCTATGGAGATTTAATTCTGATTAGATTTGTTTATTATTCTACATATTTATGGACTAAATTCTGCTGGCAGTAATCTGAGAGCTATATCCTAACATAAACCTTGTTTATATTAGGACTGTCAGAGCTGTTTGTCAATACTCTTCCTTTTATGAAAGACCAAAGATACTCCTTACCATAAATAATTCAGCTTCCCCAACATTTACCAGCATCTTCTTGCCATGTTGAGAAAATACAGTTTTGCACATGGCAACATTCTCAATTGAGTCCATGTGGAATGAAAAATCAGAAGACTACCTGCCACAAGAAGTAATGTCCAAATCAAGCTCTCCACAGAATGGTCAAGGTCAGGAAACATAATTTTTTAGTAAGATAAAAAATATTTATGTGATATGAGTGTGTCAGTAAAATAGGAACTGAGTCAACTGAGAAGAATCAATAAACTCCCCAAAGAGTTTCTCCCTATTCTTGATTCTAGGGAAATCCACTTTGAAAGATGCATGTGAAGGGTGGTTGTGACCACAGGTACTACCAAAGCATAATATAGTTGGTTGCCTGAGGTAATTGAGACAAGGGAATTGATATCATACCTGTTATCTATTTCAGTTACTTTATGTTATCAGGCGTCTTAGTTTTTTCCTGAATAGATTTCAGCTAATGGTTTGGTAATCAACTACTGAAGAAATAAATGGACAGTATTCTCCTGTCTGTGTCCATAGTGTACCTTAGTGACCTGAGAAGACTCCACATTATTTTCTGGGAAGTAAGCTGATAGCTCCAGTCCATGCAATAAAATGGGAGCATTTTAGACTATTAAAGCTGTTCATGGCTCAGGGCAATTTATAGAGGACATTATTTCACAGATTCTGTAATGGCATCTTCTGTCTCCTGGGCTTAGACTTTAAAAAATCTCTTTTGATTATCTGTTTTCTGGTACTCAAATAAGTGTGCTTACATTTTTCTTCTATTAAGTGCTATCAGAAAACTGTTAGAGATAGCTGAAAAGTGAATATTTAATTGTCAATACAAATTATCAATTAACTTGTCAATGCTGATTTTAGGTCTCCCATCTCAAATTACTTGGATGAAGTGATGTTCCCTGGAAGCAAATGCCATAACTGAATTGTGTTATGTGTTTTTAAGCTCCATGGACCAGCAGAGCTGCATGGCTCATAGAGGCAGCAGTTAGGGAACAGCTGCAGAGGGACCTGCCTCTTGAGGACAAAAGTACATGGAAGAAAGTAGCAAGGAAACAGTCTTTCCAGATAATGTGAATGAGAAGGAAAATGTATTTGCAAATTGTTTTAGGAGAGGCTGGTAAGGATTGTCTGAGGCAACTGATAGATGGAGCACTTTAAACTGGCATCTTTCCTACAGCAGCAAACAAAGGCTGAGATTAGTAGAGGAACATGGAAGCTTTCAGATAAGACTCCTCTTGAGACAGCTGACATAAACTGACTGATAAAAAAAATAAAGCAATTTAATCCCTTTAGCCACTTCCCCTCCACGTCTTAAACATGGCTGAGAAGTTCAGACTTCTATCAAAGGATCAGATCAAAGGTTGAGCAGCAGCGAAAGACAGCTGCTGAAAACCAAAGATGACAATCTTTGGAGTCATTGAGGGGCACTTGTTAGGCTTTACATGTGCACTGATTTGAAGAGGTACTCCACTAAGGATGAAAAAAGCAATTTGTAAGATGTTGTCTGTTGGGAGGGAGTTTGGACATAGAACTTGAGGTGAGAACAGGGAAAAAAAGTCATCCCAGAAACTGAAGAAATTGTAAGCAAGATTAAAAAAATCATGCAAAGAACAAAGCAGGCTGAATCTTTAGCAAGTATGATTGTGGACACCTGTGGCTGGGAACAGAGCTGTGGACCCAAGACCTTGAGAGCACCAAAAGGAAAACTTGAACGACACACTCCATTAAGCTGATGCCCAAGTTGCGGAGTGGAAGGATGGAGTGAAGATGGATAGACTTAAACCCCAGTACTAAGAGGAGTAGAAGGGAAGGTTGATGAGTTTGTAATTCAGTAGTAATTATGATTCATAATAACAATTCATACTTTTAAAGTTTTCTTATGGTATGGAAAATTACTAACTATGGTTTTGAGATAGTAATGCATTTATTATTTAAGATAATTGATTTTAGAGTTGATTTATTTGCTTCTTGTTCCTGTTACCTAATCAACAAATGCATCTGTCTCTTGGCTAGTTAAATCTCAAGCTTATGCTCTTAAAAATAGAATCAGACTCTAAAGTAAGAGCAGCTCCTTCATTGGGAAACCCAGATCTCCCCGTTCTAAATCACCTCTCAGGACTTCATGAAGATGAATCATTTGAATGGACTGAGATAAAAGATGAACCTCACAGAAGATAAAAAATTAATCATCCAGCACCAATTCAGGCACGAGGCAGATGAATACAATTCTTGACAATGTTGTGAGAAGAATAACAGGATAAAAGTTCTGTTCCAGAAATAATCAGGACATCAGGGTTATGAAATTACCTGAGGTAAGAGATATCAACTTTTAGAGCACTGCCAAACAAGGCTGCACAAAGGAAAAATGCAGTAAACACCATTCCTTCCTCCTTTATCACTGCAGGGCTTTTTTCAAGTTTGTGAAGGGCTGGTCACTTGTCATAGATAAAAAAAAAAATCTAGAGAAGACTCATCAGATGGCAAGTACTTAAGATGGAGCAGGCAGTTGTCTTCAGAGAGCGAGATGACAAACAAAGGTAACTGTGATCTGGCCTAGTACACCTAATGCTAGCCCTGTGAAGTTCTAGAAGCCAGGTAAATTTCTGAAAGATTGAAATAAGTAAGACCTTTGGAACAAGAGAAACATGCTAGTCTCTTTCCAGTAGATCCGAAAAAGGACTGAAAATTACAGGTTACTGAAGCACAAAACATGCTTCAAGATAGGCTGTGAGAAAGGGAGGAAACAAGGCATCTGCTGATTCTTGAAAGAATGCCTAGAGCAAGGATGATAAAATATTTGAGTATTGGGCAGAGTATTAGCTGTGTGCAGAGGCTGTAACTCACTGATTTTTTCATGTGAAATATGAAGTCCTGGCACTCATACAGACAAGTAAGTAAACATGCTTGAAGAGAAAGGCAGCAAAAAAAAACTTCTCAAAATACAGCATCCCAATGTCGAACTCTGCTAATCATGATCATCCATTTTGGGATCCTGTTGAAAAGATCCCACCTGCAATAGACTGAATATCTAATCAACAAGTATATAACTTTCCAGAGTGCAGATTGAAAGACAGGAAGTAGAAATCAATATCAGAACTTCTCTCTATAGAAGAAACTGTTAAGTTTTTGCTTATCAGTGGAAATAACTGTGGATGAAGAGAAGGAATGTTGGAGAGATTTAAGCTGACCAGCTGTAGCACATGAGGCAGCATGTGATGTGGGAGCATACTTCTGTATGCTCTGTGTGGGGAAAATTACCTGGTTCAAGAGATCTTTTATTCTTTCCAGAAAACTAGAAGATTTTTGCACAGGAGCTCTTCCTACTTTTGCCTTTGAAAGTCCTGGAAAGCTGTCAGAATTAAAGGGTATTAGAAGATGGTCAACATAATTCTAACATTAGATTGGGAAAAAGGGTGTATAGAGCTATAGGGTGTATAGGAGTCCTAGAGCTCTGTACACTGACATCAACAATGGAAGATTAATGAAAATTCTGCCAAATAGTGGAAGTCTAAATTAAAGACTCTGATGCAAAATAATTGGAAAGCGAAAACATTATTTTAATACCAGTCAACATGGTTTCAAGAAATGTAAGGTTTTCCCTTTCCTAGTGAGTGTCCTGCTCATCCTTACCTCCTAACTTGGCTTTCCAGCTTGACATGGGGCCTGCCTCATCCCTGTGGACTCACCAAGAAATCACTGGGTTGTTGGTGACCCTGGATCCAACCTGCTGGATCCAACCCTGGTACCACCATTGGATCTGCTCTGCTCTTCCTGCTGAGGTTTATCATAAGGCTGTGTCTGTGAAGGTACTTCCATGCCAGATGTTTTTTCACCCTGGATTCCCAGCTTCTTGAAACCTGTGACACAGCCAATCCTGCCACTCCCTGCTGTGATGTACAAATTGTTGTCAACCACTTTCTCTAGGGATTTTCTCCTGACATGGAGCTACACTGGAAATGAAAGTTGTCTCCTTTCTCTAAAATTGAATAGGTTCTAAAGGTGTCTCCTTTGCCTATAAAAATGTTGCATATCTTGTAACTTTATTTCAGTTTCATATCTTATCCAAAAGAATGAGACTTCTTTGGGATTATCTTTCTGGCTAATTTTGAGTGATCAAAATCTATAGATGCCCAAGAAATTGAAGATA
This sequence comes from Dicaeum eximium, assembly GCA_013396995.1. NCBI lineage: Eukaryota > Metazoa > Chordata > Aves > Passeriformes > Dicaeidae > Dicaeum > Dicaeum eximium. The sequence continues at coordinate 1,320,432 of VWZP01009941.1, read as the reverse complement.
TGGTTGATACTGCTGTCTTTTATTGCGGCTGTAATTAAAGTGTTTCTTGCGGGCTGAGAGAAGAAGAAAAAGGGAGGGACAAAGGGCAATCATAAATAGAAAATAGATGAGAAAAATATAAATGAATAAACATGTGAGAAAAAGTCAAAAACAAACAAACAAAAACCCCTAGCCATGGTCAGTAAGCTGTGCTAATGTAATGAATATTTTCCGTGAGCTGCCATGAATACACTTATGTAGACACAGAAAAAAAAAGTAGCTACTTTTCCCTGAACAAGAAGGCTACTCTGATGTCCCTTGCCCTCCAAAACATAGCTACTGAGGTGGTCCTTGGCAGTGTAATTGCAACTAAAACTCCTGCTGGAGGCAAACTGTACTGCTTAATGTTGTTTTTCTCTTTTTCATGTCTTTGGAGACACCAATCAATGAGGATTACTTTGATACCGTAAGCTCAGTATTATTGTACATTAATACACTAATGGTACTGTATCATCTTTTCATGTCCTCAGGCAGCACTAGGGAGTTAGAGTTATATAGAAATAAATTAGAAGTGAAACTTAGATGCAAAACTAAGCAGAAAGCTCCAAACAGAAGACAGAAGAAGTTGGCTGCAAACAACGGATTCAGCAGAGGAAATGTAAACCAGCAAACTAACATTTAGAAGAATCTCAAAGGAGAGACGTAAAGTTGAGACTGTCAGTGTTATTACTTGATGTATTTCAAAGAGATCTTGGGAGACCAAGGTGACAAGCTCAGTGGGAGATTCTATTTTATATTATTATTCCTTTTTCTTCCCCTCCAAACAGCACATCAGTTTTAGCGTAACAGAAAAAGAAACTGAAAAAAATTATGATAATCATTTGGGATACTGAGACATTCATCCAGTCTGGGAACAAACTTTTTTTCCAGGTAATTTTATTTTTGGAGTCTTTGGTAGGCTTTTGTTAATTGATATGATAATTACTCCACTGCTGGAGAAAGGGATCTGCTAATTGCCCAGTGTGTCCTGCACTCTTTGATGACTCATGCAGCAGTGTGGAGGCTTCTAGAGGTAGAAATGACCACTGTCTTTAGCTCTGTGTAGGCACTACCTTTGGTCGTACTGAGAGGGCTCCAAACCATGGGATCAGAGTGAAACAAAACACAGAGTCTTATAAACTTAGGAAGGCCTGTCAGTCAGTCCAGTCTCAAAATGATGTCAACACTGTATATAGTAGAGTACACACTAAGATGTGTTTTCAAAAATTTCTACTGAATAAAGTCAGGGATTTGTATTGGAGTGGATCAACAAGGCTGTGACATACATGTAAGGCATGCTGAAAACAGTATCTTTCAAAAATCCAACAATCATTTACTGGCTGAAATTTATTCTTCATTATTTATCCCTAAAAGAGCTACTGAATTATGCAGTTCTGAATGATGCCTACAGTTTCCTGTCTCATTCTCAAAAAGTGTTTGCTTTCTAGCAGTGTATATAGTGAAATTCTGTGTCTAAGTGAGGCAGACCATGAAGTAACCAGGTTCTTCTCCTTCCACATGGCATATATCAATAAGGAGATGTGAAATGCTGAGACTGGTTTGGAGCTACACCAGAGCTGATTAGCTGGCCCATACACATGTATTGATTGGCCAAACTGCTGCTGCTGAACCTCTTAGTGCTGCTGTGTTCTAACTTTTAGGAAATGCAAAGAGGTTCTAAGCCATTTGCCCATCAAGCCAGACAAGATGGAGTTGTGAACCATCTCCAAAGGTGCACTGTCAGTGTTAGGTTTATCAAGGAATGCACAGAAGACATCATCCCTCTCAAGAGATTTCAACTGCCAGGAACAGGTCAATGAAGAAAAAAATTTGGGGAGGTGGGTGGGGAAGGAACCCAACAAACTCAGTAACAAAATATGACTTTTTTTTCACTAAGTGTCACTGTTCTGATCAGCTGAGATTATGCAATGGTGATGTAGCAAGCAACAGGAAGGATTATTATAAAATCACTGCTAACATTATACCAATCTGTTTAGAAGCCAGTGTATTAAATCCACAATAGTCAATACAAACACTTTGTTGACTTAGCTAGCATTCCAGTTGTAAAGTTTATATTTCAACACCATTAATAGTATCTTTGCTTTAAAATAGATGATACGCAAATGTTTTTTAAGGTAAAACCACTTGAGTGTTTGCATCTTCTTGTTCTTAAAATAAAATATTATTAAGTGCTAGTGAAAGATCAAATTTGTAGCATCACTGTAAAATAAAGTTAAGCATAAAAGAGAAGCTTTTAATCTTTCTCAAGAAATATGCCATACATTAGATTATATTAAAAATCTAGGAACACTGATGTGGAAGTACAGTAACTTGATGTAATAGAGAATGACAGGTGGAGGTCAGGTATCAAGCCAAATGCAAGTAAACTTCCCTAATACTTGTCATCACAGGTGTGAGAAAATTGATGAATTCATTTATACCACATTAACATCTGTTGCCACAGTCCTTAGAAAAATATAAAACCAACACATGAAGATGGGTGATTGTATGTGACAACTTAGAAAATATTTGTCAGCTTTAGTCATTGTCCTGTACAAAGCATGAAATTTACAGAGCAGAAGTTGAAGTATCCCACGCTGATGATTCTGGTCCTGGTATTTACTTCAAGAAGCAAAAAAAACAAAGAGTTGGAGCAACAGCAAACAAAGAAATAAAAAGGAATACATACAAGGTTTTTAAACTAAACAGAAGCTGAGAGTCTGAAATTTTAATGGCACCATTCACTTTTTGATGTAAATGCTGATGATCTCAGGGTCACAGTATTATCAGTCTTGTCCTCCTACTTGCATTCCTAAGGTGTGGGGTTTACTATTTACATTTTAGGACCTGCTCTGCCCTGAACATTAGTCACTTTTTGCTATTCTTAGAACAACTTCAGATAAAATACCCATTAGATGACAAAGTTATAGATAAGGCAGACTTTAACCACTACTGCAATTGAAAGCCATTTAGAGCTGGAATAGATTCTGATTTTACTCCAGAGCAGACATGGTGGGGGCCTCAGTTTTGGTTTCTGAATCATTGCCACAGTATTCAGACCTTATCAGTGAGAGATGGAAGGGGGGAAAAAGAGGGGTGGGTGGAGGCAAATAAATACAACTGACCTCGGCTAAGCTGAACACTTTGGCTTGACACATTTCTGAACACTGTTCAAAACACTTGGTCTTATCCCAGCACGGCTGCCCTCTTAGAGCCCTTTGTACAAAATTGGTGGTCATAAAGTTAGAAACATTTCGAGACATTGACTCAGAAATGTTGGCATTGAATATGTCTAAACAAATGGGGTGGCTGCGTGAAAGGCGAGAGGACGATGGTTTTCTTCTGCTGGCATTCTTTGTGATGTGATAATGAGGTGCTCTTTTTTGTAATAGGCCACAGTATTGTGTAGGTATGAGGATTTCACACACCAGCAAATTTCAAAGAACTGTTTTCAGTATTCCAGGAAATTAAGTGATAGAACAAGGCTTTATACTCAGTGTGCATTCTCTGCTCCCACACTGTACACCTCTAATGCAATTTACCAGTGAATTAAGCATAAGATATGATTTATCCCACCAACCTAATATTTCATGTTAGTCAGTGGGGTGACTGCTTTTATGGCTTAGCTTTATAATGCCATTATAGTTGAGCACACTCCTGCCTTAGCAGTATGCTTAAGGGGGTCTGTCTTTGATATGTGCCTGTAGCTCTTATTAACTTCAAATTCTTCCTCCATGCAAGCTCCCTGTAGTCAATAGAGCTAAAGCAGAGTTTTTTGCCCCTTCTGACTAAGCTTTTTCTGTCAGCTTTTATGGAAACAAAATGGTGCCAACGTGACATAAATTTACACAACCCCTGCTCACAGCATATATTGGTGGAAAAGGAAGGATGGATTAGTACCTCTCTCTTTCAAGATGCCACATTTTAAAGCATAGGTTTTACCTTTCAGGTTATGGTATCCTAAGTAAATTAAATTATATTTTATGATATAACCAGTACTTGAACTGATTTGTGATCTCCATATAACTAGAAATTCATTGAGGAAAAACCCAATTAAATTAACACAAAAGAGACGAAACATTTGGTACCCATGACCTACTCTCATTGTGATTCTAAGCAAAGGGGGTTTATCATGCTTTTCTTTGGGTTTGGGTTTTTTAGGAATTTTGGAAGGTTTTGTTTATTTGTTTGTTTTTCTGCATTTTTGTGTGGGTTTTTTTTTGTAGTTGGTTTATTTTTTGTTTTATTTTTGGGTTTTTTGGTGGCTTTTTTGTTGTTGTTTCTTTTTTTAAATTTTTTTTACTTTCTACCCTATATAATCACAGATTACCTGTATTGTTCTTGATCTTTTCCTGCAAATGACACTGCATTATTTTTAATGGGAAGGCGTGGAACTAGCTTTTTTTTCTTTTTCGTGTTTAAAAATCGGCCTGAAGTTATCTTCCAATCATTACAGGCTGCACCTAGACTGTCTGTAACTTTTCCTGATCTCTCATGCACTATGACATTTTACACTGTTAGGTAAGGTAATATATTTTGTAGAGTGCTGTAATATTGTGGTACTAAGCATGACTGCAGCACAGTGTTGACATTCAAGAAGGATGGGAAGTTTCTGTACAATCCATGCTCCAATCACTTTTTTAATAATTACTGAAGTTCTATCCCCTTTTATGTGTGTTATGGTTTACTTTGTTAAAACTATCTATAGTATAGTGGAGTTGGATAAAAATAACTGTTAGTTATGAATTTCCCCCAGATCAGAATGTATCTGCAAACAGTTTATAATCCAAATTTCAAGGTAATATTTTGCTACAAAAGCTAAAGGACTAAGCATTCACTTACAGAGTCTGATATGAAAGTACAGAAGAGAAGGTCACTTACTGTTTATAAAATCATTATTTATGTTTATACAACTGCAAACAAATTACTGGGTCCTGGGGCTTGTGGGAAAAAAAAGCTCTAGGTCTTGCAAAATATTTTCACCAATTTAGATACAGCTGCAAACGATCAAGGTCTTGGTTAGACTAACATTCTAATGCCTTGTTAAGAATTAAAGTGTTGAGAGTTTGATCCTTGTAGAAAAAAATGGCAGATAAATATCTGAAGGGATTTATTTATACATTTCATCCTCTTTGTCCTCTAAGTCAGAATTAGTTATGAGAGTATCTCCTAACAAAGAAAAAAAATATTTTTGTATTTGTCCATTTTTTATTATTTTAAATTATTTTTTAAGTTGTAGGAGGAACAATTTTAAATTTGAACCCACTAAATAGATAACACAAAAATTCACAACAGTCTTATGTGATCACATAACCCTGTGAAAATAAGTTCTTATCAAAATGTAAAAATAAAGCTTTAAATGAATCTTTTAAATGAAAGATATAAAGAAGAAATGCTGATAGGTAGAAAGAACAAAATACGTAAGAAAAGTGGCCGAATATAAGTAGGAAAAGAAGAGGTAAAATTTCAAGTGCAAAATGGAGAGAAAAGGGGGAAGAATAAAAGTTTTTGAAAAGAGTGCAAAAACACAAACAAAAATGAAAGGGATAACAATCAAAGATTGGGATACAAGCAAAGAGAAGGCGCAAGAAGTTAGTGAGGTTTTTGATTATGCTGCTTTGTACAGTATGCAGAAAAACTGCCACAGAGACAAACTGGCCTTGCTCTTATTTCCAAATATTTACCAGTGAGAAATCAGGAATGAGGGAATGGTTTTTTACATCTCACTCTTCCCATAAAACTGGTCAGCATGGCTAAAATTGGTGTAGGAAAGCAAGTGCAAGGCAAAAAGAGGACTAGGTACCAAAAGTGTTGAAGTGGGCTACAAAGACTCTGACAAGTCAATGTTTTTCATGTGCTGGGGACTCCAGAACTGGATGTAGCACTCTAGATGGGGTCTTATGTAACAAGATGTTGTTTTGAGTTTTTAGCCTTCTGATGTTATTGTTTTTATGATAAGAGTTCTCACACAGGTCTTTCTATAAACATGCCAATGTTTTCTTAACTGTCTTTTTGTTTTTCATTCCTTCTCCTGGGAGGAGAAAGGTTTGATGGACTTTTCTATTGACCAGTGTGGTTGGAGAGGTGGTGACTCTTCTCTCCAATCCCTGGCCGTTCTCAAAACTCTATATAATGTGTGAATTCAAAATACCGTTCTCTTTTCTCCGCCTTTCCCTGGTCCAGTGTGGTTGTCTCTGCTGTTCCTGTCGCTCTCTATAGTGACAACAAGATTTTTTAGAGAGCAGAGACATGACCTGTCCCTTTGCAGTTTGGACAACCCAGCCTGGGCCTAGGTAGAGGCCTGAGTAAAGGCCAAAGCCTGTGGCATCTGTGAAATTAGTTTAAGGTATGAAGAGGGGGAAAGGGACTTGCTTGTGTAATAGCAGCTGTAAAAATAAGTCTGATGCTTGAACCACCTTAAGTATAAAGTAAGCAACGTTTGATTACATTCTTTCTATGCTGTACACCAATGAAGAAATGCTTAGAAATATAAGCAATATTGAAGTGTATATAAGCAGCCATTTCAAGCAATTAAAGGAGAACATATGTAACCATATTGGTGAGATTATGTTACTCAGCTAGTTTCCCGCAATTTTGGGGGATTTTTCTCTTCAGTCTCACCTGAGCAGAGCAGAGGAGAAGAATCCCCTCCTTCACCCAAAAGCTGGCCGTGTTGCTTTTGATGCAGCCCAGGACACATTTGGCCTTTTTGGCTGCAAGCCAATGTTGCCTGGTCACATCCAGCTTCTCATCCACCAGCACGTCCAAGCCCTTCCCAGCCAGCTTGCTCTCAATCTGCTCATCCCCCAGCCTTTACTGGTACTGAAGGTGGCCTTGACCCAGCTGCAAGACAGTACACTTGGCCTTATTTAAACCTCATGAGATTCCCATGATCCCACTTCTTAAGCTTGTCCAGATCCCTCTGGATGGCTTTCCACCCTTCAGGTGTGTAAACTGGAAAACTTATCTTGGTGTCATCTTCAAATTTGTTGAGGGTGCACTCGATCTTGTATGTCATTAATGAAGATATTAAATAGCACTGATTCCAATACAGACTCTTGAGAGACACTGCCTCTCACTGATGTTCACTGGGACTCTGAACCATTGACCACTCTCCTCTGGATGTGATCATCCAGCCATTTTATTATCCATCTAACAGTCAAATCCATCTCTCTCTAATTTAGAGAGAAGGATGATGTGGAGAACCATGTAAAAAGCTTTACAGAAGTCCAGAAAGTCCAGATAAAGGACTTTGTCCACTGATGTAGCCGCTCCATCGTAGAATACCATAATGGAGTGACTACATCAGTGAACAAATGTGTGTCCAGTGAACCTGGACAATAGTCACAAGCAAGGCTGAAGAGACTACTAAAGGGAATTGAATATCAAAAGTCATGAGTAAAGGAAAAACGGCTAATAAAAAATAGTAGGAGCGCTACTACTTTTCATTTACAGAAATTCACATGAACCTGAGAATAATAAAATGTCAGTCAGGAGAATTACTTTTTGTGTTTTCCTTAAAGGATAAACTCATCTGAAGCCATAAAATAGAAGCCTTGAAAAGCTGTATCTTCTCTTCCTTTTCTCCCCATTTTACCGTATATTTTATTTTAAGAAATGACTGTGGGGCTTTTAAATATGCATATGAGCTGCACAACATAACTTCAAATGGCTTCTGAAATCAGTATGGAATTTTAGACTATATTGTAATTTTCTTTTATTTCTCTCATTTTCCAGCTTCACTGGATTTTAACAAGAGACTTAAATACCAGCATAGTATAACAGAGTAGCGTGGATGTCAGTCTCTAAATCTCAGGCTCATCTCCCTTCTCTAAATCTCAGGTTCATCTCCCATGTAAACAATGTAATCTTAAAAAAAACCCACTTCAATTAAATCCTTCAACTAGATAAAATACTGCTTTGTATTCCTTTGTCAAAATAATACCTTGGCTTTCCATATATATTCTTCAATAAGAATCAGTCTTATGTTGCTCCAGAGATTACTGGAGGGATTGAAAATTACCCCTAATGCGGGGCAAAAAAATTTGACAGGGGATGAATGGAGAAAAGCATGCTCCACTTTCTGAGCAGTGAAATATTCCACTGCTTTGCATCCTTGCAGGTGTTTCGCTGGCAGCTTCCGATCCCCATCCTGGAATCCCCAAATTGCTATATCTCTGCTCCTCCAGAGCTAGAAGGCTGACCTTTGTTTGTGAAAACCACATGCCACTCAAGACATATCACTGCTGGGAGGAACATAAGGCCATGGTCACATCTGGTCTCAAACATGTCCTTTATTGGTAGTGATTTGGGAAGCTGGGCATGTAAAATCATGGCTGTATATCTAGAGATGCTAGTTCTGTCAGGGTGAATACCAGCTGTCCTATCTGCTGATTGAAACTGGGATGCAGAAATACAAATCAGTGGTGCAGGCAACTTGGTGCAGAGTGTGGAAACCAGAGAAATCTACAATATTCTAATTCCAGCTTCGTGCAGTGGGGGTTTCAAATATACCTGAGGTGACCAGAAGCACCAGGTGCTGATTTGTGACCTTAGATTTCTTGCACAGTCCAATTGTCACATCAGTGTTTTGGGATCATGTTCTATTTCCCCCCTTGCCTCCATGCTAGCACAGGTATTTACTTGCTGTGACCCCAGCATCAGTTTAGTTTTATTAAACCTATTTAGTCTAAAATCTGAGACTTTCCATGAAATTACAAATCATTTTATAATTATATTACTTTCAGTGACATTTTACCTGAGAGGGGATTTGACTTTAAGAGGATTGCAGGATAATCAGGAGGAAATATCATCTCCCCAGATTAGCTTTGTTTTATGAATGCTAAAACTGCTGGACTGTGGCATTTGAAAAGCCAGGCACAGTCAACATTTAGATATCTTGTTTTGTGTATTCACCCTGAACTTTTACATGGTTTCAAACATTGCTGAGTGATCAGGGTGCAAAGAAAAACTGGTATAATTAACTGGTTTGTTTCTAATTTATATTTGTAAAGGTAGTGAACTTCAGATTTTCAGGTGAATATGTTTTTATAGTAGTGATATATCTCCTGGATAGTGGGAAATTGGAATTGCTGGGCTATAAATTATTCTTCAGGATCTGTATTTCAGTGCACAGATGTCAAATACATCCACTTAGATACCCGAGGTAAATAGTCTGGAAGATTTTTATTTTTTTAAAGGCTTTTTTTCTCTAGTCATTGTTAAACCAACTAAAGCTGGTTAAATTGATCTATAGCACCTTCAGAATATAAAAAAATTGTGATATTTAATCAGTATTTGTCAAGGTACGTGACCAGATTTTCAAACTGAGGTGCAAGCAAACTACCTATTTATGGGCTTTCATGGGGTACTTAATGAACTGCTCTTGCAACTACCCAGTAATTCAGTTTGGGTACATGAACAAATGCCAGAAATTCTCCAATGTAAGTACATTATTTTGCTTAAATTTCTGAGTAACATACAAAGAAGATTTGGTACATCTAGGCATGTTTCTTTTGGCTGTGATAAATCTTGATGTCAGTTGCTATGGGATAGGTTTATGAATCACATAACATGAAAGCTCTTGTAGAGGAAAATTGCTTTTTTGTTTCCCCTCTGAAAGAAATTTTGCCTATATACAGTTGTAGAGTAATACAGATTGAAAATATATGTTCATAACGATTATAAAACAAAGTGAGAAACATAGTTTGGAAATAAATTAATGGTATTTATTTATTATAAGTAATATGAACAAAAAAAAAATTCAAGAGGTGGTTGTTTTGCATGAAGAAAAAAAAGACTTAACATCCCTCATGAAAAAATGAAATTTCTTTACTACATATGAGATGTTCCAACCATAACAGCAGACTTCATGAGAAGGATGAAACAAGGGGAAAAAAACCCCAGCATGGATAAAGATAGAAAAAGCATTGGCAGGCATTACTGAGGAAGAGTGGGCAATGTGTTCATACAGGTTTAGCTTTCAGAAGACTGAAACTTCTTCCAGGATCATCTCACCCTGTGGGTATGGCCAGAGTAATATTGTGACAGTGTAGAACTGTAGATAAACTGATGTTTATGTAATATCTTCACAGTTTGAAATGAAAAAGAAAAAAATACAACCATTCTTATATTTTATTCTGACGTTCTTATTTTTGCAAGAAAACCATAGAAAAAAACCAGGATTTCTGAGAAGCCTGTATAATTTATTTATGGCAAAGAATATTTGACCTTGAGGAATGGGACTATGTGGGGGTTGTGGTGTGAGTTTTTCTTTGTCGTGGATTATAATAACATTCTCAACCTCTTGAGATCCCACTGATAGTTTTTTGTTTTCTTTTTCCCCTAAACCCCCTGGGTGCCAAGACTTACTAGTTGAAAAGCAATGGTGGATATAAATGTCAAACAACACTAACGAAATAACAAGAGGGATTTTTTTATTCATATATAGTCATTATGTCAAGAATCAACTGCTTAATATAGAAAACTACTTTTTAAGTTAACTTTGTTGAATTGTTGAATTGATGTTGAATTACGCTGACTGGACATAAGTGGCTGAGTAAACTCTTGAGAAAGTTTAAGAAAAATTTACTATCTTGGTAAGAGAATTTTCTTTTTCATTATCATTATTTGGATACTATTCACTATCACAATTTAAAGTGTAATCTTTTGAGTAAGACCACCTGGACATTAAGTCTGTTAAATCTTCATAGCTGATGCTCACTGCATGCCAAAGTGAGGTTTGGCAGTGTTTTGGTTGTTTTTTTTCATATCTAACTTATCAGCTGCTTCCAAGAGACTAGGCAGTAAACAGGAAATGCAATCCAAAAGGCCAACCACATCCTGGGCTGCATCAAAAGAGGAGTGACCAGCAGGTCGAGGGAGGTGATTCTCCTGCTCTACTCTGCCCTTGTACATGAGACCCCACCTGGAATATTGTGTCCAAGTCTGGGGTCTTCAGCACAAAAGAGATGGGGACCTCTTGGAGCAGGTCCAGAGTAGGGCCATGAAGATGACGAGAGGGATCTTCTCCTGCAATGGCAAGCTGAGGGGTTGAGGTTGTTCAGCCTGGAGAAGAGATTATGGCCTTCCAATACTTAGGTGGGACTTATAAAAAAGAGGAAGAACAACATTTAACATGGGTGAGTAGTGATAGGACAAGGAAGAATGGTTTTAAACTAAAAGAGGAGAGATTTGCAAACTGCATACAAAGTTCTAATTACATGTACCGATCAATATAAATCTAACAGTACACTAGAAAAATTTTGCTTTTTTTAATTCTAAAAGGGCTATTCACTACCTGAGGATTTCAATCAAAATCCACAACCTTTCATAAAACATAGTGCATCCAACTGCAATGTGTATAAAAAGTAATGACATGGATATAGAAACACCAATTTATTTGGTTTAGTTGAGTGTAATTTTAAAATTTGTTTCAGAAGAATTTTATTCATGTTTTTTCTGAAATGAAAGATGCTATTGCAAAACAGAACTTCCAAAAATTTTTTAAAATATAACAGGATCATACTTCCAAATGTGAACATTAGATATTATAGCTATTTCTTTGCAGTGCAGCTCTGTGGCACAAATGAGAATTTGTCACAGGTGCTATTTACTGAATCATTATAATTTTTGTTGTGAGACAGAGGTACAACTTTTTCTGCCTCATCTGTTCTGTGAAGGGTAATATAAATGGTACTACTCTGACCTTTTTAGTATTCTGTAATTTGATTCGCTTGCCATTCCTATCTTCTTCTGTTTGTGACCTCAGCAACCTGTGACTAGAATGGACACTCAGTCAAAACACAGAATACTGAAAAGGTCACAGAAGTAGAATTTACTGCATCTGCTTCTTAGGACACACTGAGCAATAAAGTAGAGGTACCTGGTTCTGATAATTTATTTCCAAGAGAGCTGAAAGAGAGGTAATCTAGTGTCCTTGTGATAACAACTCTGACAGGAAAAGTTCTGCCTGCACCTATATGCATGCTCTCATGGTGATTGGCAATCTAGCTAGGACACACACTGCCTTAATTTCTTTCTATTTAAAATGGTAGTAAATTCAATAAAGCATACTTTCAAAGCTTACTGGCCTTTAAATTATTTTTCTTCTTCAGTTCAGTTGAGAAGATAAGTAAATGAGGTGGGAACTTTGCAGTCTAATAAAGAGAGTTTATCAGATGGAAAAAAATCATTGTGCAGCTAATGTAAAATGTTCAAAGTGCACAAAAGATTCCTGAAAAAGTTTTTCAGTCTCATGTATTCACATTTGCAATGCTTTGTCTTTTAATATCTTGCATTTTGTAGTTATATTTAAAATTTATTTCTTTGAAAGCATACATAACTAATGGTCTCTTACAGTGTTTTCCCATGTAAGTATGAATGGCTTCTTCTCTTGAGTGTAATTCCCCTTCCCCAAAATCCATGATGTTGACTAAATTAAGGTGTTCAGTTCTCTGGAACTGCAAGCAGGAAAAAAGTAGGTCTGAGAAAGCTGCCTAATGAATGAACTGTGACTAAGTCAGTATTTGAGTCAAAGATTCTCCATTTTTGTATGGTAAACCCATAGACACTATAGCACTGTTTTGTTAGCTGGGAAAAATATGATAGCTTTTTAGTTTTGAATATGCAGATTGTGTACTATGTATTCTGGATATTTTGGTTTTAGAAATAAAACAGTAAGTGCAGCTGTCAACTGGATACACCTTTAAGTTAGGTGGCTGTGTTGTGGTCAATAAGAACTCAATAATCTAATTTATTAGCTGCATATGGATGTAAAATTGGTTGGAAAAACAATAAAGAGGTAATATAGATGGTATTTTTAATTAGTAGATAATTTGAAGTGCTTCTCATTGCAAATGTCCAGCCTGTGCCTCTAAGTGTAAGTGGATCCCCAGACTGTGTTTATAGCAGCTGGCAGCAATTCTCTGCTTTCTGCAATGCATGTGCCAGTCCTCATTCTCTGGTCATCCAGACATACTGGAGCACACCCCAGTAACCTCCCAGCCCCTGCATCCCTTCCCAAGGAAGTACGTGGAAAGAGAATTTGCCATTGCCACACCAGGAAGGATGTGACCAAGAAACCCACTCAATTAAAGAGCAAGCAGGACTTGGAGGGGTAAATCCTGAGCAGAAATAAGAGCTAGACTGATCCTACAACTTTATTATTTGATGGGAAACAACAGCTTTGAAAATGTGCCAAAATTCAGCTAAATTTAAAGGCGGTAGGAGTCTTCCCATTCACTTCAGCAATATTGAAGTGGGTATCAGGGGGATGACAGTTGCTTTCTTTTCACAAGACTGCTAAGCATATCAATTGCAACTGCAGGAAAACTTGCTTGACAGGACATATGTGACCCTATTACTGTCTCCCAAAATACCAAGCATGGCAGCCTATTAACTCTGTTTTCAACCTGTCATACACAGAGAAAATAATGTCTGTTTCTCTATTTTAGTTTTTTGTAAAATGGATTATTTATTAGCTTGCAGTCACATATGTTATTGTTAAAGCTATGAAGAATCCCCATTTAACATACTAACCTAATGGATTGTATGCAAATAGAAGCACCTATAAAAATTATTTCTGGATATGTGTATATAAAGGGAAGGGATTACGACTATATCTAGCTGGTAATGTTCAATTAGCTTTTTTGAAGATGATACTTTTTGCCTGAATTGCAGTCCATCTGTTCCTCTGCCAGTCAATCTTTTCCAAAGACCTTTTGAATTTAGGGTTAAATCCCAATATAATTTAACAGAGGTGTCAAGCAAATTGCAAGATTAGTAAAAATTGGTATTGAAAAGAAAAAATTATTATCCTCATTGATAGAGAACACAACATCTGTCCCTGCAAGGCTGGCTCACCATGCACCAATCAACTGGTAAGCACATAGCTTAGAAAGAGACAAAGCACATCACAGGAGAATACTTTGGAGAATCTGGGAAACACATATCATTTCTATATGAGAGGGTCTTAGCCCTTCCATAGCTTGGGATATTTCAAATGGGAGCATAATGTACAACATTCATTTAAAAAAAAAATCCTTAGTTTAACTATTCAAGTAACAACCTTTTTACTTCCCATGCTGTGTCTGACTTTTTTTTTTCTTTTGATACCACAAAATGAAAATATATGCCAAAAATAATCATCATTATTTTCTTCTCATCCCATTTCACAGATGTCAGCTGTTAGCCACTGTCACAGGAAGGATACTGAGCTATATCAACTTTTGGTCAGGCCTAAGTTTTGTATGTTGTTATTTTCTTTTGTACCTTAAAGAAAGAGGCTAAATCCCTATGTTTCTTTTGCCATTTCTTTGCCACCTTTGCAAAAAACCTGTAAAAACAAACCCAGTTGGCTTCCTGACCTAAACTAAACCTCCTATAATTGTTAGCTCTTTTTCCCAGCTCCTATGCAGAGCAGGAATAGAAGAGGATTTTAACCCTTTATATTAAATATATACAATAAAATAAAATTAATCTGTTAAAGTGCTAAGAAAGTGAATAGTTCTTGGACATTGGAACTTGATTGTTTATACTGTTTAACTGTTGGAAAAATCCCTTGTATGGCTCTGTCTTGGACCAGCTAACACTTTCTGTGCAAAGCCTGAGCATGGCTGGAAAATGGTAAGGAAAAGAGAATTTAATAGTATAGACAGAGGCCATCGATGCCCAGCTGTCTTCAGTGCCAGGAAATTATCCCAAATATGTTTAATTTACCACTCTAGTCACAGCCTAAGTCCTGGACTAAAAATAAATGCATTAATGGAATATTTTAATAATGCAACAATCTTTATTTACTACCTCCAATTACCTTAATGCTACAAAAATTCTATCTCAAACTCTGGCTCACTATTTTCTAGAATGATAGAAAGCAACATCAAACAGCTTTCTGTGCTCACAGGTGTTGCTGATGCTGAAAATCTTCTCCTTTACACCTCTTATTCAGGAAGGTATATAAAGCAGCTAGGAATGTTACTGCTTGTGAGCAGAAAGGACTTTAGTGTGCTGATGAGAGCAGCCCTGAGGCAAAATACTTGAGGCTGTTGGTTGATAAGAAGCTTGACATGAGCCAGAAATGTGTGCTGGCAGCCCAGAAAGCCAACTTTTTCCTGGGCTACATCCAAAGTCTGACCAGTGGGTCAAGAGAGGTGATTTTCATCTTCTACTCTGCTCTCAATAACACAATAAAGTCCTTTCTACTGCACTTGTGCTGCTTTCCAGCCTAGGTATGCATTTTTATGGAAGGGAATGGCAGCTAACAAACTGGTCTGAGAAAAAGTTCCTTTCTTCTGCATTGTTCACTGGAGTACATTCACATTCCAGTCCTGCTATAGCATCCACTCGTGGGATACAACTACTGCTTTTGATGACAAAAACCTGTGATTTGTTGAAAAGAATAATTTGTTTTGTTTTCCTTTAAAAATCCATTTTGTTGGCTGCTTATTATGGGAAACCAATGCTTGAAAAATGCTTGCAATTTTTAGAGTAAGCTTAGTGAAAAATGCTATTCTGTAACTGGAGAGGGTAATGGTGGAGTATATGTCATCTTTCTGTATAAAACAGACTAAAATTATTGACCTTTATGTTTTTCAAGAAAGTAATTTTTCAATCAAAATAATTTATTATACTAGTTCTGTATCCACAAATATTTTTTATGCTAAAATTTTGTTTTTCTAGGATTGAAGTTCTTCATTAGAATATGTTGAAGCAAAACAGTCCATATGTTCCAAAGGTGAAGCAGACAAATGGAAATCTGTGATGTAACCTGTTAATGTTTCCAACACAACAAGCATCCTGCCTTGTGCAAAGGTGTTCTAAGACTTCCTCAGCAGTTTTGTGCATGATTTTGAGGATATAATGCAAGAAGGAAAGCTAATCTTATGGTAGAAAAAGGAGCAAAATTAATATTGAGCAGGCATACAAGAGATTAATACCAGATATGGCAAATGGACTATTCTGTGGTAAAAAAAATAGATAAAATGGGTTTCTGCAAGCTGAAAGAAATCAGCTGCAGCTGTGTTCTATCAGGATACACACCAAAACCATATGGATAAAACTTGAAATTTTTTTTTAAGACACAGGTTGATGAAGTTCATTAAGATCACAATCAGAGTTCAAAACACCAGTTTTGCTATAAATAGATCTGTAATGTTTCTTTTGGATTTCTCTGTCAGCTCATATCTTGTAATGAAGGGTAAGAAAATGTTACTCTTCCTATTATAATAGTTTTTAATTGGAAAAAATTCAGGCAAAAATAGAAAGCTGTTATGAAATCTATCTTATACATGGACTGCTCTTAATGTCCTTATATCAACAGAAGCATTCTTATTTACTTCTGTGGTGGCAAACTCAGATGAAAGGTGATTTTACAATAGCTGGAGGTCAAAGACAACCTTTTCAAACCAGAATGTCTAAATGCAGGCACCAAAGTGCCTAACAAAAAGTTACAGCAGTGGCCAGCATTACTTCATTGACATTTAAGTTTGAATATTTTCCTCTATGTGGCTTGTTCATACTGACACTACTGATCTGAAACATAGCTGAAAAATCTTGATTTTTTGTCATTTCATAGGAGCTGCATTGTGTCATTACAGAGTCAAATTTTGAAAGTTTTTATTTATTTTAAATATTTTATTATTTTGAAAGTTTTTGAAAGTACTTGTAAAAGTCTACACTTTCATCACACCATTGAGAGCACAGCCACTGACATAGAAGTGAACCAAAAAACTCCACTGCATTAATAATAGGGGACAATAATTAGGATTGCTGCTTCATTTTAATTATAGTAAGCTGCTTGCATCTAGAAGGAAGTTAGAACAAAAATACAATCTTTGAGTTAGATTCACAGAAAGAATTGATCAGCAACTGACAATGGAAAGTGCTCATCTTCTATTCAGTGGAAACTCCTAACCAAATGCCAATTATAATTGATTGTCTATGCAGTGTATGCCACCACTTTTGAAAAAGAATGAGCTACTTTTTTTTGCCTACAGCTAAGAATCCAACATTCTGACAATCCTTTATATACTTTCCCAAAAGAAGATTTGTAAGGTTTTACATTTGACAAGAATTTTATATTCTCACTTTCTCAGTAATATATGTTTTCCTCAGTTTTATAATGAGCAACTTATCCAAAATGAACATTTCATTATGAAAAGTGTTACTGTTTTACTGTGATACAAAAAGAAGGTCACTGTTATTAAAGTAGTTGTGGTTACCTGGAAGAGAATTCAGTCACAAAAACTAGCATTAAAAGGAAGATCCATTTTCTTTGGTAATACATTTACAAACAGTTTTAGAGATAGCATTTCTATAAAATAAATTATTCAAGTTTGTATTAATGGGGAATAAGATGTCAACATAATTATCATGCAGATTATGGGGATTTTATCCTCAAACCTTCCCGTATCATTATTTTCATATTTTTTCCTGTCTTGTCATATCAGCAAACTTCATCTTTGTACTCTAGAGAGCAATTTAAGTAGTTGGACTCAATGATCTTGGAGGTCTTTTCTAGTCTTAACAGTTCTATAATTCTATTAAATATCTAAATACCAGAAAATTACATTTTCACTATACAATAGAAATTAGTGAAAAAATGTCAGATATATATATAAAAATGTACTTTTGAATCATTACATTCTGAGATTCTCTTGCAGCCTGCAATGTCAAAGAAAAGCATAAATTAAATTAATCTGCAAGCCAGATTTTTATGTTAATAAAATCTGAGCATAGTGTAATTATTGTTTATCCATTTATTCAGAAATGACTTTTGATTTATTTGTAATAATTTAAAAATACAGTAGTGCTTTTCAGCTGGTTTAAATTGACATAGCTTTATTGATTTAAGTTGATTTGCAACTGATTTACATTTCCTCAAAACCCATCCCACTTCCACTGCACCTGCTGTCACTGATGCATTCACTTTCCACAGAAGAGGAAAGAAAGAGATGAAGCAAATTCAGTTTTCATTATATTCATGGTATCATAGACAGAAAAGGGGAGGATATAATTTTTTTTTATATTTAATTTGAAGAAAGAAACACATTAAAAACTGCCAATACTCTAAAGAGTTAATGAAAATATGCTGCTCATAGTCAGTTACCATCTTACCATAAAGATCAGTTCATTTCTTTCCCCTGAGTTTAACTGGACTATAAAGAAAAGTAATGGGAAAGTTTTGAAATCCCTCACTAGTAGTCATATTTTTTCCCATCTGAAACATTGTAAATATGTTTAGTTTTCCTCCTAATACATGTTATGCTTTACAAAATAATAATGCACTCAGTAATTGGTTTCCGTTTGTTAAAACTGGATGTGTATAAAATCCCACATGAATTATGTGTTAAAGGAGAATTGCTTTTCAATTCAATCATCTCAGACATTAGCTGCTGTAAAATACCAGCCTGAGGTAGAAACTGAATACAAGTAATGAAGTTTTAGGCCTACTGATTTCAGAGCCTCAAATTTACCCCAAAATTGAACATCCATTTCCAGTCTGAATTGAGATATTATGGAAGTTCCAGGCTCAGAATTTCATCATGCAAGAAATTGAAGAAATTTGCAACTTTTGTCTAAGTAGGATAGATAAATGAACCTTTGTGTATCTGAATTGATCACTCTTTGCCAATATGGGTTGTATACTAAGAAGAAAACCCAAATCACTCATTTTAAAGTGTGCCCACACACAAACACACAGACACATGCACTGAACTTGTGAACATAGACATACGTGCACAAATATACTACATCAAGTGCCCTCACCCCCCTCCCCAATTTCCTAAATTTAAAACCACATTACCTGACTTGAATTGTTCATTCTATTTCTGCAGACTAATTTTGACAAAATACACAATTTCTGCAAATTCTTTTATTACTTACTAACCTCTAGGCCCTTAAAATTAATTTGTATAGGTTTTAAATATTCATTGAGTCTATGTTAGGTAATAATATATTTACCTTGTATTCTCTTTTCTTATTATATAATAATAACAAAATAATTCAGTGTGACATATTACCTAGTTTTTCTCTGCATGGTCACATATCTAATAGTTCTAAATACAAAAGATTCATTCTGCATTTTCCTGTAATTATTAATTTAAGTCATCCTTAAAATAATTATTTTACCCCATTACAATAGTCTTTTATGTGTGGTTCCTTAGAAATGTCAAAGTACAGATTTCTGTGGCAATTTTTATCATTCATTTGCTCGCCTTTCATAGAATGATAGAGTGGTTTAGGTTGGAAGGAACCTTAAAGGTCATCTAGTTCCAACTCCCTGCCATGGGAACGCCTTCCAGCTGCTCAGAGCTCCAGCCAGCCAGGCCTTGGGCACTTCCAGGGGTGGGACATCCACAGCTTCTCTGGACAACCTATTTCAGCATCTCACCACCCTCACAATAAAGAATTTCTTCCTAATACCTAACCTAGATCTGCTCTTTTTCAGTTTTAAGCCGTTACTCCTTGCCCAGTTACCCATTTGTCCCCAAGCACGTGGCTCCAGGGGGAACCACACAGGTGCACACACACTGTACACAGTGGCAGGTGTCACAGATGGACAGAAACAAAACTGACATAACTTGTGACCACAGGGAGCAGCAGGGAGACCTGGGTGTACTCTCCTGACTGGAAAGCTGCTAACTGTGCACTAGGCTGCCTTTTGTCAGGCCTTATTATGTTTCAGCAGTGCACAATCTTTTCATGTCATACAAATATAAATAATTGAAACAAATGTGATTATTCTCTCTCTTTATTTCTTGCTCAGTGTATATAATGACTTATTAATGATTTTTTTTTTTTTGTTATAAAAATACAATTTAGGCTGAACTATTTCTTGTTGAGACAACTGTTGTAGGCTGGTTCAGGGTGACTGATTCATGAAGTGGATGTATGATATTCAAGATTTTGAACATCTTGTTGAAAGATAGTGTGAAACAGGCTGAGCAATAACACTGAGGACAAGAAGAAAACCAGTATAGTTAATTTGTCAGCTACTTCTGCAATAGTAATTGATACAACCACAAATCTGATGAAGGCACAAACAGTGCCACACCTCGCTTCTCTGTCAGCATTGGACCAGAGCTCACCAAGCTGTTACTAGAAGAGGCTGGGCCTCTCATAAATGTACCTCTAAGGCTGGCATTTGTCCAGCCTGCCATTTCAGACTGCCTGTAATTTGCAGATTTTGGATATTTTCATTATTCTTTAAAAATGAACAGCAGCAATTTTTGGGAGAGACTAAAAATTAATAGAAACAAACATTCAGTACATGGAAAAGAGTCAATAAAATGAAGAAAACATGAGTAACACTTGAGAGATGACTCTGCTTCATGGCAGTGTAGTTCTGCAGCTAGGACACAAGAGCAGATCTCTGGTTCTGCCTCTGACCTTCAGGTAAATCATATGCCTCTATTTTGTCTGTCACTGGATACCAATCGTCTCTTTGAAAAAGAAATTGGTTTTATGTAGCATGTTTGCACTGTGCTGACCACAGTCAAGATACGGGTTCAGCCCAGGCCTCTGAGCACGGCATGAATAATAATAAGAGGATCACATTTATAGTTTGGAATATAGCTTCATCATTAGAAAATTTTAGAGGTCTTTTTTGATGACATAGAATAAAACAGATTCATAAAAAATAATACCTATAATGCTCTATTATAAATTGCAAACTTGATGCAGAAATTATTGTGCACAGTTCTGTGTCCTGTGATGTTAGTACAACTGATCGGAAATTTTTCTTCAGGCATTAAAATCAATGAATCAATGAATAGTAATGGGACAGGCTTTATTTCTTATGTTTCAAATTAAATTCAAATTGCTTTAGATTTTTTTAATATCATAAATGCAATCTTAATGCGATATTGCTTGCAATATGGCCAAGCTAATGCCTGAGGAGAAATCTCTTTCTTTAAAAGCTCATTTCCCTTAGAGAGCTCAATTTTTCATGTTTAACATTAAATTAACTTGAGCTTTTGTGCCATTTTTTTCTGTTCTTAAACCAATCAACATTAATCTGCATAACCAGTCCCCTGAATAAATGTAATATCTAAGCTTTAATAGGGCATTCTTTGGTATATTGAGAATGCTTAACCAATTCCAGTTGGGAAGTGAAATGGTTAAGTCAATGACTTATTGCAATTTCACCCAGACTTCTTTATCTGTACTATGAGTCTTGTAGAGAAGCACACATTTTCAGCTTCAATCTACTATCCCTTGGAATTTATTAAGAACATTCTGGTGAATAATTATTTACCCCTTGCTTATTTTTTAAACTTCTTATCTAAAAGAATCAGAGTTTTCCCATAACTTCTATCTGCCGTATAACTCCAATACTTTGTGTTTTTCTATGTACATCTGCGTTTATATTGTCATTCATCATAGCAGAGATATGTGGAAATAGCTCCATATTTCATTTTGTTGTATCAGTGTAGTAGTAATGGGAACATCTTTGACTCAATTCTCTAGTTTAATGGAATTGTGGAAACCCTCTACCTCGAGATTTCAAAACTCACTTCATGCTTACAATAACTTTCAGGCTTGATGATGCCAGCTGGTTCTTATTCCTCTATTCAGAATAAAATATAACTACAAATTCAAGGCTTTTAATGCTGTGCACGTCACCTGTAGTCTGGTAATTTGGGCACTGTAGTTCTTTGTCATCTTTATGCATTTGAGATGCTCCTTTGTTGAAACACCAAGGGAAATCTGTATTTTTAAGGCAAGTAATTTACTTAGAAGTATGTGAATTGCATATTGGGATTTAATAGTAATTTAGAAAGTATCAGAGTAATATCTTTAGAAAGTATCAGATTACTTTAGAAAGTATCAGATTAAAATAGGAGTGCATATGAAAAAACAGACTAGAAGATAAAATATCTGGAGTTAAAAATAGAAAGTTTTTTTATAGTGTGAGGCAAAACAAAAAAAAATACCACTAAACTTGCTACAATTAGAAAACTGGTAAATGCTCTTGCAAATGTCATGTGGAAACCCTGGGAGCATGCAGTAATTTTTAAATGCTGTTAAGCTGGCTTGGTCCTGTGCTTTCAAAGAACACCACCAACTTAAAATGGATGACTTATTTGATTTTTTTCATGCTGCATCAATTTTTCTTGGAATAAAGATAGTGTTGCTTATCTATCCATCTGCAATCTGTACTGAGTCCCTTTATTGAAAAGATCTTATCCTTCTGTGGGGAGGACAGCAGATACCTCTAGGGTAATATTTCAAGAACTTATCTCTGATTAGCAATGCAACCAGCAGGGAAGCTGGTAAAACAGAAAAGTAGTGTAAGATTTCTTAAGCAGAAAGAAGGCACTTGCTGTAAAGGTCTTGCTTCTGGGTCATCTGAAATACCTGACAAATTACAAGTGCTGTTGGTATCACCTGGCACTTGATCATCCCATGTATATTTCATCAGGCTTGAAATGTCCATCTCTTAGTGTAGAGAGGTTCCTAAATTAACTGAAGCCTAATCAGAAATCCATCTGGTACAAACTCACAATAAGTTGCTAGGTGTGATTCATAAAAATCACATTATGTGTGATTATTAGGGCATTATTAGTACTTTTCTCGCATGTTTTCCAAAATGAAACATGACTGACTCATTTTTACACCAAAGCACTGGGCTGGCCCCGTTATGCTAATAGTGATGCTGCTTAGATGACCCAGGAAAATGCATTCTTTTAGCAGCTCAGTATGTTCTATCAATCACCTGGCTGCACACTGAGGAAGAGAAATAGGGAAAAAAAGCGCTTACAAACCCCAGACCCTTATACTGGAGACTAACAATGTCTTACTGCATCAGTTGGAACAGGATGGATCACCACTATCTGGTCATCAAAAGCCTTGTCAAGGAACTAATTAATTAATGCTTTACTAGGAAAAAGAATCTTAAAATATTAATACCTGGAATAGCTATGTTCAGCATTCTGATCACAATGCTTTTGTGAATATTTTTTCATGTAAATCCCTGGCTTCTTGCAAGCCAATGAAAACATTCCTTTGAAGCAAAGAGTTTTAATGGACCTGTTGAACAATCTTTAAAAAAAAAACAAACCGAGAACATAAAGGCTGAGAGTGAGCCATGGTATCAGTCTAGCATGGAGAGTGACTCAGGTGCCCAAATCTTGTTTCTTCTGCTCTCATTCGTATGATTTTCTATGGAAAGAGCACAAGAGGTATGAATACTTCCATTAAAGTCCTGCAACACGGCATATTTCCTTCACTGCTTTGCCAACTTTAGGCAGCCCTTCTGATTGCAAACCCTGTAAGAATCATAATGCAAAATGATCTCTTCTTTCCACTTCTAGGAAAAAGGAGCTTATAAAAGTCTCTGTTTTTCATATTTGACAATGTATTTGGAGAAGCATCATTTGTCTTCTGGTTTGTAAGTCATGGTTTGATGTTTTTTGTGGCAACATCTTTCGAAAGGAAAAGCTGAGATTTTGAATAATTTTCATTTTGAAGGAGCTGTAGAAATGACCAAGCTGTAAGAAGTTTGTAAACAGAAGGCAGAAGCTGCTGAGAATTCTCACATGCTCTACCTCATGATTTTGTGTGGCTAATTACCTCATGATTTTCTGTGGTTAATTTTGTATTTCCAATATACCAGTTCACCCAACAAGGTTCATGTTCTTGATTACCTTTCTATTATCTTAACCAGAGTATATTAGCAGGGAATTTACGTTTCTTTCTTTTATACGGGTCTTCAGAGTATCTTGAACACTTAGATAACTCCTTTTGATGGGTAAATATATTCTTCAGCCTATTTGGCTGCATTACTGATTCTTTAAAGCTTCTCTGTTATTATTTGTTCATAATTATATAAATGTGCCAGTGTTTTTTTCTTTTTATTGTCATTAATTGTCACACAGTTTCTCAAAATTAAAATTGTGACCTGCTAGAGAAGTGTTCAATTTTGCAGTCACTGTTGTCTTAGCAAGAAGAGAAAAATAAAGTTTATTCCTGGTTAAATTTTAAAATACTTTTGATGGTGAAATACTTATTAGAGAACAGATTGTTAAGAAAACTTAACAATTCTTCTCAAAGTAACTACCCTGACTGGTTCTGTATGACTTTCTGAGGTAGGGGAGGGGCAGAGTGCTAAAGGTCTCACCTGTGCACTCGCTCCCCCTCTAAGGATGGCAATGACAGCCTTTGAACCAAATGAAGCACTGGCTAAGCATGCAGTGATGAACAACTTACTGTATGTGTTCTCCAGAGACAGCCTGGGGATGGAGGTGATTTTTAAGGGCTGGTTCTATACCACTGGGACAGGTCTCTGCCAGGAGAGGCTGTATGACTGAGGGTCCACCTCTGCTTCCATGACCTCCTAATTTTCTGAGGATGTGGATAAGGTGGTATAAAACTAAAAGCCATACATTGTTTAGGGATTCAGTCACATTATGTTAGATTTCAACAGCTTCAGTTGGCAAGTCCCCCCCACTTTTTTTTGCCCCTTTTTTTTGCACATGATCACCAGCGCAAAGACTTTTGGTGGTAGCATGAACTTCCTGAGTTCCCAGGGATGTACATTTATTATTACCATGTAGGGTTACATACCCTTTTCTTTTTAAAAGGTCTCCTGACTTCACACAGTGCCTTCAGCTACCTGCTGCATAGGCTACTGGATTCTCTCAGCTCCTCACACACTCATGGGTTTGAAGAATCAGGTTCCCCTCAAGCTGTGCAGATATATAAGCATCATGAAAACCCAGACTGCTTCTTCCCAAGAGAGGAGACAGTGAGGAGAGCACAGTGTCACAGCTCACAAACAAACCAACCACTTCCAACAGAATTCAGACTCGCTTACAGCCAGCCTGGGGACCTTTTTGAATTTGCATATCTGTGCAAATCACACAACATTTCTTGTGCAGAAAGTGTAACAGCTAGATTCAATAGTGAGATGAATTAGTATTACCTCTCTGCAACAAATAATAATTAATACTTTTTAAATGTTTGATTGGAGGCTATTTTAACTCAGTTGCTTCTCTTCCTTGTGAAATTATGATTGTTGATGTCCTTCACGTTCCTTCCTCTGCCTTCAGAATGTCTTATTTCACATGAGCCAGTCGTCAGGGAAGCAGGTCTACCATGCATGCATATTTTTTAATAGCAACACTTCTGGCAAAAGCTAAATGTGGAGATGTGCTGCAGTTGTATAGCCAGCAAATACAATGATAACTAATTCAGCTTTAAAGGATTTGAATCAGACCTTCAAGTCATGAAAATGAATGCCTTTCTACCACAACTGAAGGAACTATGACTATTTACCCTCTTTGCAGCCCCTAGATCTCTGTAATAGATTTGACATTTGTGTTTTAAGCATCATAAATCCACAAAAGTGTCCTTAACTCTGCTAGAATGTTTCAGTATCATGTAGGGGTCACAATGCTCATGCCCTAAATCAGGAAAACAATTAACCACTAGACTTTTTTAGGTCATCCATGAGGAGGAAAGTAATTAGGTCTAGATCTTCACAGATAAAAAATTAGCTGCCAAAATGCACAGATGGAATTTTCAAATAATGCTTAATAAGGTGAGATGCCTAACTCGTATTGATTCCTTTGAAAATCTGACCTTTAGAGCTTAATTTTAAGCTTTCCCATTATGGTTTAAGAGGGTGTGAAAACTTAAGTATGCGCTTGAATGAGTTTCTTTTAGGAAGACTCTTCCACAGACAAAATTGAAATACAGAGCAAGACATGGCAAAAGCAGTCTGAATCAAGAGGGATACTGCTGGTGTGTTTTGTGTGGCAGCAGACTGAGCAAAAAATGCCCTTTTCCAATTAAGATTAGTTCAGGGGGAGCAGGTTTTGAATACACTATTTCAGACACATACATGCGTAAATCCAAGAGAAAAATATCTACCCCTGGCTGTGGTTTGTGAAGCAAGATGGATTGCTAGTCCCTCAATATAGCTCTGGTGTTCTCTTTAACTCAGTTCCTTCTTCTTTGCTATGCTTATCTTCTGCTCTTATACCCTGTGACACCCTACAGTGGAGGTGCTAAGTATTCATGGTGATGTAAATGGAAAAGGAAGGTAGAAAGACAGTGTATAAATTCTCAGAAATTCAGGATAAATTAACTTAGGTATGCGGGGTGAAGGAAATTCACAGTTTAATGGACTGTTATCTTGGATTTTGTGGCCTAGAATCAACTGACATTGCTGCATTGTTCTTTAAATTGACAGCATGGGTTAAAAGATGTTTTTTTTCTGGTATAAAAGTTTTTTGACTTTAAATGTCCACCATGTTTCTCTGAAATCACTAGAGATCAGGAAATCTATTTTTTTTTTTGTCCTGTGTATCTTTCAGTTCTCATTTTAGAGACACCACGCAGAAATAATAGTACAGGACTGTGCAAGCACAAAAGAAAAGATTTTTTGATCGTAGGAATATGAATAAGACACTCTGTTTAGCATGTACTATGTCTTATGCAAACAAACATATCTCCTGGAAATTTATAGCCACTGTTTCTGAGAAATTATTTAAAATGGAGGAATGCAACCATAATTTTCAGTAAAGGAAAAGAAAAAGAAATTAAAGTAACTTGGCTAGTGGAATTTTGTTTGTTTTAATTTGACGCTTGTTTTGTTGGTTTTTTTTTTTTTTTAGCATCTGAGGTTCCAGTTTTGTCTTCAGTTCAAAGGTTCATTGCATTCAGGTAAAGACCTCATAATAATAAATAATATTTTTTATTTTTATAATAAGCTGAAGGCAGCTGAAGAATAAAAAGTATAAAATAGCATAAATAAATTTCTTTGCAATTTATTAGAAAAACCTCAATTTTATGGAATAAGTAAATTTTCTGTAATTTGTGTCTCTGGAGGGATGTAAAGACTATATTCGTACATACTGTCGATTATATTTAACAAAGAAAAATCTCTTTATCCCCAAATGTTGGCAGTTTACCTGGAATATCTGTAAATACACATGCTATTAAGTTTCCAAAATGATGCATGAGAGAGTTAGCTTCTAAATCCTGCCAAAATGGGGCTGGTATTTGTTCAAGTTGATCCTTTAAACTACAAACAAGATGGGAACCATACAGTGCACAGTGTGGTTTTGTATTTGATTACTTTTCTACATTTGTGGAAAACATGGAACTTTGTATTTTTTGCAAGCCTGTAAAGTAAGTGATTAAGACAATACAGATTCTGCAAATGCCATACTGAAGGTGCTAAAACATCTTAGAAGTACATTTGCATCTTATTATTCACATTTCTGCTTTGTCTGCAAAGAATGCAGAAGA
Source organism: Dicaeum eximium (assembly GCA_013396995.1). Taxonomy (NCBI): domain Eukaryota; kingdom Metazoa; phylum Chordata; class Aves; order Passeriformes; family Dicaeidae; genus Dicaeum; species Dicaeum eximium. The sequence continues at coordinate 1,293,156 of VWZP01009941.1, read as the reverse complement.
ATTTACTTTCAAAAGAAATTTGGAAACAACAGAAATGCCATTATACCTTTTTCTGCTTAGTAAAACTTGGATAGTATTATTTTGACCTTAAGACATGACTAAGAAGTTTGGAATGATATGAATTTTCTGTGCAATAAAGTATACCTCATGGGTTTTTATGGAATGAAAGATTTTTATTTTAGTAGCCTAACTTGTTCCTTTGAAAAGAAACCATGTTCATTGGTTTGACTATCTCTTGCATGTATTTGAAATGTTCCCCCAGTATTGTAGATTACCTAGTGAAAGACCCTTTCACACATTACACATTCTTATTACTTGTATTGTCACTGTGAATTGTAAGGACACACTGTATCAAAATTTCCTTTCAAAAGAATATGGACTGAAAGAGAAAGGAATTAGAAAATAAGGTAGGCTCTGGTACCTTTACTGCTTATAGTGAAACATATAAACATGGTAGTTTTGATGGAATTCTAATGCAGATTTATCACTGGTATCTGCACTTTGCTGTAAAATGCAGCCAAAAGAACAAATAAAGAGCAATGCATAGAAAGTAAAGATGTCAGATAGTAAAATGTCTCTTTTTAAAAGCCTGTCTTTTTCACAAGCCTTTTTATGAACTTTTTATGAAGTTTCTGGAGCAGACCAAAATAATTAGGGAAAAATGACCTTGGGGTTTATGCTGTGTTCAGAACAGTGACTTGTCCAATCACTGTAGGAAAGGGTGGCAGATTGTGATTGATGTTTTCAGAAGAACTACAAAGTGAAGTGTATGAATGGCACCTTAGGTTTCTAACCATGTATGACAAATGCGGGCACTGTGAGAAGCTCTTTGTCCCCAGATGCTGTGAAAGCACATAACAAATTTCATATGGATGAGCCTATGAGTAGACTATCTAAAGAGCTAATCTAAAATCTCATTTTCAGAATTGATTCTGGTGTTTCAGAAGAGAACATATCCCTGAATATAGATCTTATATCAGGAGGATTAGGACGTCAGTGATTAATATGAATTTCATTTTTAGACACGTCGTGGGATTTCTATGGCATATATAAAACACTGAACTTGTTGAACAGCACGTCCCATTTCAATTACAGTTTTAATGAAGAAATGACTTTTACAAGGAAAAGACTCTCATGGGCTTAATATTATAAAAAGCTGCTTCTTCCCCTATTCCCCTCCATCCCCTTTAAATCAGGTACATTTGGTAGTTCTTGATGAAACAATAACATATTCATTATCCTGCCAGGCTGTGCCATATTTTATAATGAAGCAAATCAGCTCTTGTCTCTTTTATGTTTATTTACCCCTCTGCAGCTCCACTAGCGCCCTGGAAAACAGAACAGCTTGAGTGAAGTCTAGTGACAGGCTTTAAAAAAACCCCCAGTAGTAGACAGTTGCCTAATTCCCATTCCAGGTCAAAGTGCTTTGAGTATCCTATCAGCCTTTTAGCTGACATTTCATTTTAAAGGGATTTGTGTATATGACAGTCACAGAATACACAGAACCACAGAACAGGTAAGGCTGGAAGGGATCACTGGAGGTCATGTGGTCCAACCTCCCTACGCAAGCAAAATCCCATAGACAGTGCTCAGGATTTTGTCCAGGCAGCTTTTGAATATCTTCAGTGAGGGAGACTTCACAACCTCTCTGGAAAATCTGTTCCAGTGCTGTGTCACCTGCACAGTAAAGAAGTTCTTCCTCGTATTCTAGTGGAACCTGCTGAGCATCATTTTCTGCCTGTTGCCTCTGTCCTATTGCTTGGCCCCACAGAGAAGAGTCTACCTCTATCCTCTTCTTTCAGTATTTTCCAGGCTAAACAGGACTAAAATCTAAGTTCCCTCAGATTTTTCTCATAAATGAAATGCTTCAGTCACCAATAGTCTTCATGTACATGTGTTAGAGAATCAAGAATCTCCATGTCTCTTGTACTGAGAAACACAGAACTGGACACAATGCTCCAGGAGCAGAAGGAAAGGTTCACCTCCTCAACCTTCTGGCAATGATGTTCCTAATACATGTCAGGATACCTGACAGCCTTCTTGGTCACTCTGGGGTGAGTGAAAGGTTTCTACAGCTCTTGACTGCCAAGAAGAAAACGACATAGTATCAGCCCAATTGCCCAAATCACCACCAAATCCCCCTGATTTTCTTCCAGAGCTATGCTATGATGCTTCAGCCCTAACAATTTTTAAACCCTCTCTGTTGTGGGCTCAGACTTTCCAGAGCAGTACTAATTTGTTAATGCTCTTTATGCAGGCTGCAGGTGGTCCCCAAAGGAAGGGAGTGGAACTCCTACTCAAGTTTATGCACACTGCCAAATCACTTCAGAACAAAAAAAGATTTCATCACAATCATAGTAACCACAATTCCATTCACTTGTACTTTTTTGTTTTAAGTTGCAATTTATAACATAATTAGATATAACTTTGATTTATACCTATGAAACTTGAAGCCTGATTTCTAAATTATTCTGGAAATTGTTTGGCTGAGAAAGGCATTACTATACATATAGCATTTTCCCACACCTCTTACCTCTATGTATGTAGTGTGAAAACTCACATGAAATGCAAAACATAAATTCTCATTCAGTTGTTTTCCATTCACAGTAATTCCATACATAAATACTCTTCATTATTTACTTGACCCATCCCTTTTCTTAGCCCATCTACATTTGAACCCTCTGTTTTTTCTATTAAGATGTAAGTGAAGATGGAGGATGTCTTCAGCTATGGGGAATGTTCTCACCAAGTCATCCATTTGCTCCCTGACAAATTGTCCATTAAATTCTTTAAATATAGCAAAATAAAGGTGTGAGATAAATTGATTGAATATTTTAAGCTTTGTGTCACTGTCTGAAATTTTGAACCCTCATCTTCCTTCAAAATCAGAATGAGTATATTTGAGAGAAAAATCTCTGCTTGTGAAATATTAATGGTAAGGACATAGTACACATTTATGAAAGTGATAAAGGCCAGATTCCTGTGGTTAAAAAAGTATTGAAACTTACAGTCATCATTTCATAAATAGTGCCAGTGTTTGAATGTCATTCACCAGGGAGCTGTGATTCACATCTCTTTTCAATACATTTTGCTCTGTTGGCAACATAAGAAACCTGTGGAACTGCAGGAGTTCTTTTACACATAATGCACTGAAATTGCCTTTGAAAACACGTGCACAAGGTGCACACAAATGGTCTTTTATTTTGCAGTTGTGGCTCAGATGGAAATGTAGAATGGATACTATATAAATTCTTAGAAAATAATCTAAACAAATCCCTGGTGTTTTTAAATATCAATAGAAATTTTATTTTAATGTGACAATGAAATAATTAAATTAAAATTATAATAATATTTTATGTGATAATTAAATAGGATACAAGAGATTAGAATGGCTTCAAAGTAACTCTATTCTTTGATTATGTAAGGGTTTCTCTTGACAGAGATTTTCTGTCTTCCCAGAACAGAGAAGCTATTTGAATACATAATTTTTATTTGGATAGAGGGTATTTTTTTTTTCCAAAGCAGTTATGAAACTGTGTTTCCACTTAATCCTGTGGGCTTGTTTTTTTATTCTGGGTTACATCACCCAGCATCTGCCCTAATCTCTCCCCATGGGTGCCTCCACTATGCTGTGGGGACCACAAAAACCCATTGCAGGACTGCAGTGGGTTCTGTGGGCTGAAGACACTTGACTCATAAACCCCCGCTGGTGCTTTCTTGTTCAGGTTCTGTTACTCATTTTTATTGGCCTCAGAATGGATTAAGAATGGGTTATGGGTTCACAATAAATTATGAGTTAAAACAGAAAATGGCTCTTTTGTGTAACTTCAGTTTGACCAGCTCATTCATGAGATTAATCTACTTTTATAAATAGCATTTAATGTGCTCACTGTGTCTCTCAGATGTGTATTCAAAGAGTCCCAAAAGTTTTGTATTTGCTTCCTTCTCATTTTAAAATATTATCCAAAGCCTTTGAGCTTCTGGGCTTGACATAACTCTGTGCATTTCAGGTGTTTTTTTAGCAATCCCTGTGGTTCCAAAAATATTTTCCATGCTGCTTTAATGGGTGACATTTCTCTGTAAGGTTTCCTTGAAAATAACCTGTGGAAAATAATTGCTCCATCTTCGGTCTCATACAACTTCTGACAATGTGTAAATGTTCAGAAAGCAATTAGTAGTCAAGTTTGGCAGGAAGGAAGGGAATAGAGCTTACTGTTGACTACATAAACAGATAAAGTCAACTGTTTGAGTTTGCTGAAGCTTATGGAAGCATCTTGCCTCGCAAATAGCCATGCTTAGAGTTCTATTAGATATTAACACAGACATTCATTGTTATTCCTTCTTGTAGAAACATTAAATCAGCCTTGAAAATTGTCAGAAAAATTTATTGACCCTAGCCTGAATACTCAGGTTGGATGCTTTTGACTCTGGAAATATACTTCATATCAAAATTTAATATGATATTATCATTTTGATACCTTTCTATTCACTGAGTTTTTAGAAAAACCTTTTCATAATAAGCCCTCCATCCAAGCGCTGAAGAAAAAGTAAAATAGATAGAATCTTAAGAATATTCTTACTAAAATAAGATAGTTTTAATATGATGGTTTTAAATCAGGTTGTCAGACATTTGTGATGAGCTTCTTCAAATTTTGTCACTTATGTTGTCACCACACAATCTACCTATTTTATCCTCTGACCTGACTGCAGATAAAGTATTTTTTCTTACAACTTTAGCAATTGTACACGTATGCAAATATATCCACACACTTTTTAAAGCAATCACATGCTGTTTTGACTTTGAAAAAGATGCTTACTGAAAAATTTGAATGGCTATCCTGAGTCAACATTGACAAAAAACATAAAATGCAATACATAAATACCAGTTTTAGTCTGGATTATCTGGATTTGGTGACTAATATGTTGAACAGAATCTGCTGTCATATAAAAAAAACTGTAATAATTGAGATAGAATAAAAACAGATGGGAAGAGTTTCTGTAAAGAACAGCTAGAGGAATTTTGTTAAAGATTTCAGAAAGGAAAAATGTTTGATGGCAAAATATCCAGGAGTCTTGCTGTGTTTCTTGGGATTAAAGAAAGAAGTTCTTTCAACTCTGTAATAAGATTTGAATCATGTGTTTGCTGGATGTGATTGTGATGCAAATCATTTTATACCCTCTACATTTGGTCGGCCATCAGGGTAGGTCAGCCTGCCCTCTGTGGATATTATAACTCTTTTTTTGCTTATTCCCCGTGCAGGCAGCCTGTGGTCTGCTTGACCATCTTCCTCAGATAAAGTAGAACACAATTCCAATTAATTTTATAGCTGTGAATTTGAGTTTCTTTCTTTCTTTCCTACTCTATAATCCTAAGGATAGGAATAATTTGGGATAACTGGGATTTTTTTTTTTTTTTTCAGCTCTGCTCTGTTCTTTTAGGAATCTTTCTTTTCTCTGGAAGAGATCTCCTAACATTTTCTTAACTATTTCAGTGCAGTGTCATTCCTGGTGAGTCTGAAGATCTGACACATTTTGATTAATTTTTGCTTTCTTCATCCTTCTAATACACTTGAAAGACATTCTTCTCCTCCTCTCCCCTTCCCAATTTATTAACTACTGGCACTTTTGCCTGATGTGCTTGGCTTTGGGGCAGAAGCCATTCTTCTATCCAGAGTGTCTTAAATAGTGTGTCTGGCTGCTTTGCCAGTGCTAGTCGTGGTTTTGACTACCATACTTTCCACTGCAGTTGTTTCTGACTTAATTAATAAATGCTCCATTTGTTTCCAGAGTAGTAGCCCATTCATCTTCAGCTGCAGTGCTTTCCACTTGTTCCACGAAAAATTTCTCTGTGCTAATCATGCTGTTATCAATCCTCTCTTCATACTGTGCACAGTTTTCTGGCACATGACAACTCCTGCTCCTGTTTTACTTTTGATGGATCTTCTTGCAGCCTTTCTTTCTTCTTTTAATTTTCCCAGATGTCAGACACCTACTTGCCTTATGAGAATGGCCACAGCAGACGAACTTATGTGGTGTCACATCAGCTTACACTCAGAGCCCCACTCTCCTGGCTGTTTTACTCCCTTTCTGTTACTGGTTCCATCAACGGTATAAGATCATTGCTTCTCTCCCTTAATTCTTCAGGTAGAAGACTGGTGGTATTTTTTTTTTCTCAAGAAACTAAAGATCATCTATTAATTTTTAATTGTGTCTTTCCAACAACCTGTGAGATGTAGCCCAGGATCTTAAAGACTGTAGGGTGTCTGTGTGGTATCCTTAATCTTTCAAGATTTTAAGACTGATTTTATAACTTAATGACTAAACAAATTTTCTGTTCAACAATAAATTTTCTACTCACTGTAACAGTGATTTTTTCTGCCTATGGTCACCATTGCATTCACTTTCTAACTATATATTTATACGTTCATCAATCTACAGTATTAATTTCTTTCATATTTATTTGCAATATTTTTATATTTACCCTTTCTGCCAGAGTTGAATTAAAATTATTAAACCCATCATGCTCTTCAGAATAAAATATCATGGGTAAATAAAGCATGGACAGCTCCCATCTTTTTTTCTTCCCCCTTTTTTTCAGGCACGCCTTTCTTGCTGGTAGAAAATAAACTGTTTTTTTGTTGAATATTAAAGTAGATCCAGTCAGATTTCAATCCCTCCAACCTTCTCCTCTACAGCAAAGGCATCTGACAGAAGTCTTCTTTCTGTGTAATTTTTCAGTCTGTTAATCATTAGCTCTTATCTGAGTTACTTCACAGTGGGCCATAAGTAACAAAATTGGCTCTACAATTCAACTAGTAGAAGTATTTTCATATGGCCTGGCTTTATCTTGTCACACAGGAAAAAACTTGTCATCACTGTCCTCTCCCAGGCAAAGAATCATAGAATGGTTTGGGTTGAACACAATCTCTACAGATCACCCAGTTCCAACCCCACTGGCATGGGCAGGGACATCCTCCCCTAGAACAGATTTCTCAAAGCCCCATCCAGCCTTGAACAATTCCAGGGACAGAGCATAATACTGGCAGTACCAAGGACTTCTACCTGAGAAATCATAATATTACTTCTTTTAACAGGACCCTTTATCTTCAGTCTTTTACCTTCCTTTGATTTTACAGGTGATCTAATAGTGGTTTTATCTATTTAATGAGAGAACCTTGCTGATACCTTTTTTTCTTTTTGGATCACTCCCATGCTCCAAATCTGGAAGATGAACCTCTCTCTCACGGTTTTTGCCCCTCCTTCTCTTTTTCTTTCCAGGCAGGGCATGTTAATTAACTCAAGCCTTGTCAGCCACATATCTCCTAGTCCTTCCAGTCTGCTTAAGCACTTCCTTTCCTGTCAATAAAGAGGAATATATCTCTTCCAATATTTTTTACCTATAAACTGACTTTAATCCTGCAAGGTGCAGCATGTCAGTAAATCGTGTCATCCTTAACAAGCCCAGCTGATTCCAGAGGGGTTTACATTTCACAAATGTAAGCATCAGATTTCATGGGGCTTGGTGAAGGTTTGTGCTTACCTAAGATGACATTTTCCCTCACATCATGCTGGGCTGAAAAGTGGGATTTGGTTTATAGCACAAAACTGAGAAATATGGAAGTCCAATTTGACTAAAAATATATGCTACAAGAAGACATTCTTCTATGTACTTCCTGCATATCTGGGTAGAGTCATTTAATCAGACAGAATCTATGGAGAAAGAATAGAAAGATAGCTTTGATTTCACTCCTTGCACTCTCAGTTTCTGACCTGACAACTGTCAAACTCTTTCATAAGACAGGAACACTTTTAAAATTTTATATTTAAGCAGAAGCTCCCAGGGATGAAACAATATCTTTGCTAGCACACACTTGTTCTGTCATTCAATCCTATTTTAAAGTATCTAAAGTTCAGACAAATCCATCAACCTTAAACAAGTGTGATGGGACAAAAGATCTGGCCTGGTAATGAAGCTTTAAATCCTATGGACAAAAGTGTAAGGATGGAGAAGGCACAGAGAATTAGCACAAATTCACTGTGCCTTTGCTAAATTTTGCTTATAAGTGTTGTATTAAACATTTAAAAGTACACTTTCAAAAATACATGGGGCTTCCACAGCAAAATTTTCCATGACACTAATGGGCATGACATTCACAGCTCTGAACATCAATTCTGCTCTTTCTTATCTACCAGAGCCATCATTACAACATCTCAGCACCTTCAGTAGTGTTCAGAGAGCAAACTCTGTGAGTCATATTTTTCATGAGTGACTTCTTCTTTTACATATGCTCTTAATTTGAAATTTTTTATTTATAAATTAAGGGTTTAAATGCAGTTATACTTGCCTGAAAGTAGCTCATTCCCTTCCTTCCTTCATCTCTCTTAAAACCAATTTAACTTTAAAGGAACCAAGCTTTTTACTCACGGTTGTTCACAGAAGCATGGAGTAAAGGATAAAATTTACAAGTGTGCAAATTTTCTAAACCCTGTGTCTGGTACTTTTGGTCAACTCTTTTTTGCTGCTCTTGAGGTCAATAAACCCAAGAATCTCTGTTGTATGACAAGGTTCAGTATTGCCATGCATGAGTTTTTAAAAATTTCTTTAAACCCCTCCGATTATCAGCTTTTATGATTTTATATGACAGCTGTGTCATAGGTCCTCTCAATTTTTTATTTCCATTAGTTACTTAATGCTTCATTAGTCAGACATATACCTTTTCACTGAAGTTGATAAAAAACTTGTGTCACGTAAACTTTATGAGTGTGCAATGAGTTAGAAGAAAATTCTATCTTAAAATTAATAAGATTTTTAAAATCAACTTTTTCCCTATCTAGCAAACTCAAATACTAAGAAGAAAATAAGCCCATCTTTTAAAAGATATCACAAAAGATAGTTTTTATAAAATAAATTAGAGGGGGTTGGTTAGCAACAGCATACCGGCATACAGCAACACCCCAGTGTTAAAATACTGAATTTACATACTGGAATATTATTGACCAAGCATTAGCAGAACCTGTATATTTTAAAAATTTCAGCCATGACTGGTCTGATATGCATGAACAATTCCTATAGCGCAGACTGTCAATGTAGTATTGAGTGTGAGGTCTAGAACTATTAATAAGATTTTAATCTTTCATTATCTGAGGTATTCAATGACATTTTGCTTTGCTGTGAAGAAGCCGGGCAATTTATAGAATTGCATCCTCCTGGAAGTAAAAATAAAAGGGTACTCAACACAACAGGATCATATCCATATTTAGTTAAAGAAAGTCTAAATATTTACCTCATTACAGGGGAAGAACAGGAAGAATTTAGTAGTCAATGTGCATAATAGAGTAAGAAAGAAGAAAAGATATGCATACCTTAAGTGACACATTTTGTGAATTGGAAGAGAGACTTTTTTTCCTAACACCAGGCTGAAAACCTCTTTCCCATCCCCAACACCACAGCATCAACAAAAACAAAATCCTGAGCACTCAGCACCTCTAAAAATAGGGTTGTGAGAAAGTATACCCTTGGAAATCCAGCCGGGCATTTTAAGAAGCATTTCTGGAACAGCAGAGGGAATGAGATTTTTTTAATGGAGTAACCACCTTTTGGTCACTCATAAGTCTCCCATCAAGGATTAGGCGACCAAAGCTGAAAATAGGGTAAATTACTTCCAACAGGAGTGCCAGGTCATGGGCATCAAATGGACCTAAATGGTATTTTCTTTCTCTTTATTCAGGGGATGTAAATTGTGCTTTAGAAGCAAAGTTTTCTCTGCATGGTGTAATGGAAAAGAATCCAGAACTTTTAAACCCAGGGAGCCTTTGAAAGCTATTTTTAAAATTGGTTTTTCCTGCAGGGTTCTACTGAGCTTAATGAACCTAGTGGGCTTGGCAGGCAGTCCTGCTGGCTTGTGCAGCCTGTGGGAAGTGGGGTTACTCTGGAGCTCATCCATCTCCACATCACATCTCAAAGCAGCAGCTCTACCAGATGTGCTAGTGGAACAGTTCTGCCAGCCCAGTTGATAAGCACTTATATATTTAAATTCTTTGCCTGCTAAATTTAAATTACCCCTGTACACTTAAAGGTGCACGCGCACACACACACACACACACACACACACACATGCTAACAGGCAAGTCACCTACAAGCCTAGCAAACATAATAGTGAGCAGATGAAGGCTGCTCAAACCTTTCCTTGCAAGTCACAGTTCAAACTAGGCATTTTATTAAAACTGTATTGAAAATATCTCCTTCACAGAAAGAGTTTGTGTAACTATTTCTAACAGCATTGCTACTCCTGCTGTTTGAATTCACAGGCTGATATGTAACAAGTTGATGGCTAATAAGTAGGCTTACCTTGCTGCATTAAAGTGGGATATAGAAATGCAAAAAAACTCCTTCTCAAAAAAAAAAAAAATTGGAAGCCAAGGACTTTATTAGGTCCTGTAAAAGCCATTAAAAGCTTCTAACAACTTTACTCTGTAAGATTTTAAAGCCCCACCAAAACTAAGCAAATCAGTAGAAATTAATATCAAATTGAGGTATTAAGATGAAATATTTTTACTTTTAAAAGATAAGAGAGCATCGACTGTAAAGTTCACGTCGAGGAAGGCAAAAAGGTGTCATCATCTGCCCTAGAGCTGAAAGTAGGAAGTATATTATAATTTACTTGTAGAAATTATTGTGCTATTGGTACAAACCTATTTGATCTCCTGCTGTAAGCTCATCAAATCTGCTTGTACTTTCAAGTTCCCTTGCTGCCACTTGTCCTTTAATTAAATTTCTCTAGGACTTGAAGGAGAAACTGTGTGTGATCTTGACATCTCTCTAGTGGAATCAATATCAATATTTTCACTGATTTCATTGGAGAACAATTAGGTCTTATGACACACTAAAAAACCTAATAAGGAAATTTATAGAGATAGCTTTATACTCTGAAGAATTGTATAGGTGCTGGAATGGTCCAGTATTATCCCAAAAGGGACTTACACTCCAGCCTGAAATTGTGGAGATCTTCTTTTCCTCTGCTCTTTTCCCTCGATTGTGGGAATGTTTTAAAGAAGGTTTAATCTTGATATCATAGGCTGCAAAGTCAGAAAAACACAGCTCTTCAGGGGGCAATACTGATGTCTAAACTTGTGGCACCTACTGATTAACATAACCACCCCTGAATTTTTCTTAATACCACTTTATTGCCTGTTCCTACATTAATGCTTGACAAACACAGAGAAGAAACCTAATTTATGTGTTTCCAATGGATAGGCTTCATAAGTGTACAAATGTATGCTTAGCATACACAGTATTTCAGTAAGGCATTTTCACAGTGTCACTTCTGTAGAAGCACCAAAGAACTCCTGCAACACACTGCAGATTACAGACTCAAACTACTGGAGAAGAGTGCAGCTCAAGGCAATTCCTGAGAACAAGACTGATTTCATAAACCTTTTCTCGAACTCCTGTTTTGGGTTCTGGCCTTTGCATTTTTTAGTTTAACATGGTTTCACTGGAGTATGAACCAAAGAGATTGCAAAGCTAGGAGACCTTTGAATAATGGGAAGAGGTGAACTGAAAAATTGGATTCCTTCAAGCTTCGTGGCCCCAGTGCTCAACCTAAACCTAAATTGCCATATTTATCTCCCCACCCAGCCTCCCTTCTTTATATATCCATTACCACGGATTGTCAAAACAATTTGTTAGACAGTGATTTTGTTTTGTCAAAACCCAACAAGTTGCAGGCTCTATAACTTTTGAGGAGTGAAAATTAGTCACTTTGATCTCACAGGCAAAGAGCTTTGAAGATTACACAACTTGAGTATCAACAAAAAAGTTCATAAAAATGGCCTTCTATTTTGAACATAATAATAATTAGTTCACTGAAGCATCCAGACTTGGTGGGGGAGGAGGGGAGGGAAGGTTTTGGGGGCTATTTTTGGCCTATTTTTAGTGATTTTACAATATTTTAATTGTGTTGAAAGCACAGATCTGTGGGGAAAATACCTTGATATTTAGTGTTCTGCCAGGCTGAAGGGAGTACAGAGACTAATGAGTCCCACCATTTGTCACATCCACATGTTTTGTGAATATTTCTGGGGTAGTCATTAACCACTTTCCTGGACAGTCTGTTCCAGTGCCTGACTACTCTTCTGATGAAGAATTTTTTCCTGTTATCTAATCTAGACCTTCCCAGGTTGAGGAGTTTGAAAAAGAAATTTCAGATACCTGAACAAAGTCTGAGGAACTGCATTTATGAAAAGACTTTCAGCTTGTTCTCATTCCGTGTGCTTTAGAAAATACTTAAGCCTTTGTTTTCTCTTAAACTTTTTCCCATCATTATCAGTTTATAAAAATGCATTATTTAAACTCGAGTCTCCTTAGTTTACTTTTGATGACATCTTCTAGGTAATTTTAATTGAAGTTATTTCAGGAGGAAGTGGTATCTTCTGACATAAGGAAGTATAAAAAAGTATTGCAGAAAAGGGAAAAATACTTCCTTCTTCCTGAGAAGAGCGACAAATGTGTAGCTGCTTCCTAGAAAAAACATAGGAAAATGGGAGATGGCAAATGTCTTGGACAGTCTGTGAAGTTGGAATAAAATGTATTCACAGGTTGGTCAATTTGGTCTCTACTATTTCAATATCAGTTAAGAAGACATAATTAAATTAATTATAGAAAAATCTCTTTCAAAGTATTACCTGATAGAAACTGAAGATGCTTTCAAAAGGGCAGATGAAATTTAAAATTTTCCCTGCAAACAAAAAGAGCCTTAATAACAATAGGAAATTCTATTTGGAGATGTTGAGGCTCTGGATTCATTTCACTGACTGTTGAATCTAAATGCAAATTCTGGCAGAAAGGTCAAAGAGGCAGAATGCAAAAGTTATTTCTGCAGTATAACTTTAAAACTGGAAGATTAAATCTTCCATTTGTACTTTTTAAGTAAAGGTAAATATCTTATGGTATGAGAGGGGGATAAAGTTCCAATGAAGAAATGTGCAAGAGCTAACAAGTGAAACATTGCCATTTTTTTCAAAAAGTTTATATGTGTATCAGACCTAAACTATGGCAAGGTGGTTTTGACCAGCCTTTGTTTTGGAGCAGTGATTAAAAGTAAAAAAACTGTAATTCAAAACTCTGGAAAAGTTCATTCTGCTACCTCATGAATTGGCACATTAGCTTGTATTTGGTATCATATGACTTGATATATATTAGCATAATTCAGCAAAACATGATGTGAAAGGTTTGTGGCATGTTGGAAATTTGGGGAAAAAAAATTAGTTACATCAGAAGAACTGCTCTGGCTGAGAGCTAATGGACCACTTCCTTCTTCCTTCTAGATTACTCACTGTGTTGTTAACTTTTCAAATCATTGCAGAATTACAGCATATTAACGTAATCATAGTTACAAAAACTCAGCTGGACATCACCTTCAACACAAAAAGAGGAAAGAACGTAAAAGAGAAGCACATAGCTCTGCATCAATCTCACAACTTGTCTCTGCACAAATACAATCACACACTTGAATGTTCCTAACATTCCTGTTATGGATCAAAAGAAATATGTAAGTGTCACAAAGATGCTCTGAGACAAATGCACTGGTCCAAGGAAAATGGTAGCATACTGTAACAGATTTGCTACAGGTGTTGGATAAAAACTTATAAAATAGTGTAGAAATAAGATCTCAATCAATTTCAAGGGGAAAAAAAGGTTGGTAGGAGTAAAATAAGTATCACAGATAAAACACTTTTGACATTTAGAAATAGAATATTTCCACTTCCTATTTTAGATCACCTCAGTATTTTAGAAGATGTAATCTAAAGACCAGAAAGGTAAAGCAGATTCTAACTCTCTTTAAAAGAGTTTGAATAAGGCCTTAACTAAAACCCTAAAGCTTTAGTCTTAAACAAAAACAAGTGAAACTGGGAATCTTTCTATTGATTTCAGAGAAAGTTTGACTGGATGCATATTAGATTGTCTTTATACAGAATCCTTCACTGTAACAAACTGAACAGGACACAGGTTATGTAGATCAAATGTTGCTTTTGAGGGTTTTGTTGGTTTTGTTTGCTTGCATTTTTTAAACCAGGTTTCAATTTGTTTCTGTGACTTAAATATTTTTTTTTTATTTACTCTGTTTCATTTATATGTAAAATAGAACAGCTTTTCTCCTGTCTTTTGGCAATCAGGGCTCTTTCCACTCAAACAGCCTTGTATTTATTCTGTAAGAAACTATTCACTCATGTGAAAAAAATTCTAGCTCTCCCAATTTTCATTTAATTTGCTTTAGTACCTTGGAGTGACTCAGAGATTCAATTTTTCCAAATACATAATTTTTAGCTTTACTGCTTGAGTTGTAAGTAGCACAGGAGGCAAAGACCAGCACCAGAATAACAAGGTGCACAAATAATATTGTTCTGTTACCAAAATTAAGATCTGATAAAGTTCCTTAGTGAATCAAGATACAGATGTGCTATAATGGCAAGTTGTTGGTGATATTTTCGTACCATAAAGCTTTAAAGATTATTCTAATCTCCTAACCCAAACTTGTTAATGTATCCTATTTTTGCATTTTCCATTCTTCTTATTCATTAAGAAAGGGAAAATTATTATAACACAGTATTTGCACTGAAATTCTCTGTAGTTAACACCTGCAAATCAGTTGCTTATGGTTCTCTGGAGATATTTCAACACTGGACAGATAATTAGAATTAATCTTGAAGTAATATTTAGAGATCTACCCACATGTGAATAGCAAAACTATCAACACCATCCTTTTGCATTTCACTATGACTGCAAAATCTTTGCTCACCCATGCATGGGTTCTGACACCCATGACACTCACTCCCTAGATTATCTATTAAAAATACAAGAATTCATAGTGAATTATATGTTCAAAACATCACCATGCCTGTTTTATTGTGGGAATTTTTTTTTTGGCTGACTGAAACTATCAAAGACTGGTAGGGGATGCGAATAATCCATATGTAATTCATAAGATGTAGAACACTTAATATAGAAAAGACCCATTAGAGAAGGAGTTATGATTATAACTCATACCCATTATGTTATGATTATAAATCATACCCATTTTATGCACATTTTTAGGATCAGAATAGTTGTTTGCCTCTTTCTTTCCTCACTCTCCCCTTCCCCTTCTTGGATGTGTAAGGGCTTAAACAATTAACTTAGGATAGCTAAATGTAAGCGGGAAGAATGCCTTCATAAAGTGTATTGAAAAAGAAGGAGCATTGGGAGAGAGACAAAGAAATATGGATTGATAAGAGAAGGCCAACACTATGAGGATTAACAAGGCCCAGTTATGTGTCCTACACAGGAGTCACAGCAACCCCATACAGAGCTGCAGGCCAGGGAAACAGTGGCTGGAAAACTGCCCAGAGGAAAAGGACCTGGAGGTGCTGGTCAGTGGCTGGCTGAACACAAGTCATAAGTGTGCCCAGCTGGCCAAGAAGGCCAATGGCCTCTGGGCCTGTGTCAGGAGAAGTGTGACCAGCAGGACCAGGACAGTGATTGTCCCCCTGTACTTGGCCCTGGTGAGGCTGTGCCTTGATGGCTGTGCTCAGTTCTGGGCCCATCACTTCAAAAGGACATTGAGGGACTGGAGTGTGTCCAGAGAAGGGCACTGGAACTGGTGAAGGGCCTAGAGAGTAAGTCCTGTGAGATGCAGTTGAGGGAATTCGAGTTGTTTAGCCTGGAGAAAAGGAAGCTTAGGAGGAACCTCATCACTCTCTATAACTCCCTGAAAGGGTAGCCAGGTAGGGTCTCTTCTCCTGGGCAACCAGCAACAGGGCATGAGGACATGGCCTCAGCATGCACTGGGGAAGGTTTAGTGGACATCAGAAAGAATTTCTTCACTGAAAGGGTCGTCAAGCATTGGAATGGACTGCCCAGGGAGATGGTAGAATCATCATCTGTGGAGGTGCTCAAGAAATGACTGGATGTGGCACTTAGTGCTGTGGGCATGTTGACAACGTGGTGGTCAGTGAAAGGTTGAACTCGATGATCTTGGAGGTCTATTCCAGCCTTGAAGATTCAGATTCTGTGAAAGGGAGACTTCATTCTGTGTCTGTAGATGTAGCCATACATCTGTAGGTATGATCTGTAGCATGTATCTGCAGATGTTCTAGCAATATAGCAACAGGAACCGAGTATGTGACTTTGCTATGATATGAGTGGTCTGAACAAAAAACCCCAAGTGTACGAACTGCAGTTACAATATAAACATAGTGAATGGATAGGACAACAACAAATATTCTAGGATTTATCTTACTTTGGATGTAAGATGGGTATATACCCTTCTCAAATCAAATTATCTGTGTCTATATGAGTCTATTACCTTCCTACAACCTGCACCATGTGCCTTTGTTAGCCTTTTATGACACCATTATGTCCTTATTTTCTTTCTTCCCTAAATTGTTGTTCTCTGCAATTCCTGAAGTTCTCTGGGGCTTCCTCGCTCTTCTCTGTTAGTGGCGGCCTGGGGGGAAAAGGGTCTTACCTGTCTTCCTGCTGTAGAGGTGCAGTTTAATGAGCCTATTATATGACCATTACAAACATTCCCTCACTTCTTGTATGTGATTCTTACTTTTGAGGGCCTGTTTCTTTTTACAGACTATTTCTTAAGACATATCTCTTAACAAAAAAATCCTCCAGCTCTTTTTCAGATTGTTTCTTTGAGGTTATGTGGTCAAGGCGGAGAAAGGAAACATTAAGACTGTGATTTACAGCACTGTGCTGTGCAGTGGCAATCAGCAAAGCTTCAGATTTTCTTTTCAGCATAAGCTCTCAGATGCCTGGGGAGATGTGCAGCTGAGGAAGGAACTGTAACAGGTAACATTTTGTGCCATACTGCACTTCTCCCCTACAAACAAAACAAAAGATGCTTCACAAACTATTCCTTGGTGTCCTGAATAAAATGTTGATGATATTATCTCTTTCAGTCTGTCTTTATTAGTCTTTTATTCCCAAAGCACATGCAAAAAAAGTTTCATCATGTTTCTGTTAGCTGGGGAACTTTATGTGAGTAGAACGAGACAGATGATATGAACAGAAAATCAGATTTGAGGCTACAGACTTTCATTTCTGACATTTTGCGAGGAATGAAATCCCTTTGGCTAAGTTTTTATGGCTTTGTGTATGACATTTTGTCATTAAATTTGACTTGAGATTGGGTGCTATTTCTACCAGGAAAAAAAAGAGAGAAATATGTCAGGGAAACATATGTGAGAGCAGCTCTCTCATCTAAGGGCTATTTAAGTGTTGTTTTTGTCAATGTTGAAGACTGAAACCCATGGTATCATAATAGAATATAGAGATTACTATAATTTTTTAAATAAGCATTGCACCATACACTGTTGGAAGCTTTTTTTTTTCCTAACTCTAAATTTTCCAGATAAAACATTTTATGAATGAAGATAAAAGAAGACTAAAAAGTGTAAAGTAAAAACTGTAACATAAAAAGACATCTGTTCTTGCAAAGAAATGTATTTTCTCATGGTAAGAAGTACAAATTTGATAAAAATGCCTGATAAATGAATTTTGAACAAGGGACTAAATAATCAAGGTAGAAAGCAAAAAGGAGATCACTCAAAGGATTGCTAAGGAGGAACTAGACCAGATTCTCTAACTTCCCTTGGATCACAAAGGCCAAAGAAATAAAAGGTTTCTCCTGTGCCTATCGTATTGATTTAAACCCTGGCTGGCTAAAGACCAGGTCCTCTCACCCTAAGAATAACTTAGATACCACAGAAAGCTGGAAAAGTGCTTTTAGAGTGTTCACCCATGCAGTAAAGTAATACTGTGTTTTCCCTTTCCCGATAAGTAGGCAAATGTATACATTTTTCATAGGGTAAGTAGGCACATGAATGAGATCCTGGTGTGCTGAACAGATATTTAGTTTTACCTCAAGGGTTGTTCAATATGTATATAACAGAAAAACATTTTGGCATTTTTCCAATGTCTGGATGTTGGGAAATTCTACTTGTCAACTTGTACTTGCGAAAGACCAATAGGCTGTCTCATTTTTCAGAATTGGTTCTTTTTACAGTAGCCCTGTGGTCGATGCCCTCTCTTAGACTGTGTGAGAGTCACATTCAGGTCACTTGTTCTCTCGGAGACATTTGGGTTCCTGTGAAAAAAAGCCCAAAACACTTACTTGACTGTTGTAGCCACCAGGCTGGATAGAAGGTGCACTGGGATGGGTGGATGAATGATTCTTGTGATTTTTTCATTTTTGCCTCGAGTAATAGTACACATCATCTTGCATGCATGGCTAATATATTCCCATTGGGAGCAAAATGAAGAGTGGGATTCAGTCATTAGAGGTTTATGCTTGCTCCTGAGGAGTTTGTTCATTGCAACCTGCATTTGGTTCACTCCATGCTTATGATGTGTTTGGTAGTAAGAATGGGTAATTATGGGGTAAAAAAAAGAAAAAAAACCTGAATAAATAAAATAATTTTTTTCTCTCTCTTTTTCTGTCTTTTTTCTGTCTGATTATGAAAACCCCAAAATTATACTTATATAAGTATGTAAACTATATATAAACAAGACTAATTAGATGTTAGAGTTTCTGTTATATATGTATTAAATGTTGCAGTTTGCATTTAAGGCCTGTAGGCCTTGAGGCTATGCACAGTTCAAGAAAACTGCGAGTTTGTGTATAGATATCAAGTCTGTTCAACCTCTGGGAGTTGCTGTGATACATTTAATACATCACTTTCCATTTCCTTTTTAATTATACATATATTATTCAGGGAGATTTGGTAACCAAGATAAGTCCTTGGACTAGAGGCATGGGGGAAAGTATCAGACAGAAACAGTACCAAAGCACAGATGGCTGTGTCACTTGGCCTTCAGATTTAAACCTAATAGGCCACCCGAGGCAAGATGACACACATCCTGTCATATCACATGGTTTGGTAATGCAAAAAGCATTATCACAAAGAAGCACGGATTTTAGTATGAGCCAGTGATTATACAGAGAACAGTAATATCCATGGGCTTGGCCAGTGCTTTTGAAAGGAAGAGTTAGGTGTTGCTGTTTACTTACTAAGTCAGAGAGAAAGCATTGTCTTTTGTTTGGTGAGGTCTTTTTTAAAGAGAGCTTACAGTAATGAAATGCATAGTGAGTATATATAAATTGAATCCCTCACCAAGGCTCAGGTGTCAGCCACTGTAAATTTAGATTTATGTTCCTTTTAACTGACTGTTAGCATAAGCACTTCATTTTACCAGACTCGGAAATCTTCTGGTAGCAGTACATATATACTTTACATTTTAATTTCCTTTTCATCATACAACTAAGAATAAAACCGTGTTATCAGTAAAATTAAAAAAAACCAGAATTCTTTTGATCTTTGGGAGAATAATTTTGATTACTGAAGTATGAACAATGTATTATTTCTCTCAATCTCTAAACAATCACCCTGGACATTGATTTCTGTTCAATGTTATTGGAAATATACATGAAGAAATCTATTACTTTGCAGGCATGGGCCTTTTGCCCTCAGTGTTTGATTTTGACTGTGACATTTGGAAATAAGAGCTAGTAGTCATTGAAAAATGTGTTTAATTTAAATGATTCCTAATGTGAAATTGATTTTTTTTAAATAGAAAGTTCAACTAAGCTACAAACAGTATACTATAAATAAAGTTCTTAAAAGATATAACAAGCTAAAACTTTTTTGTTGGCATTTTTAGCAGAAGTTTAGGGTGGGGTTTTTTGTTGTTTTTTTTTTTTTTTTTAATTAAAATGGTGCCTATGAAGTCCATTCCACTAGTTTTTATACTGATAAATTAGAAGGACCATATTCTTATGCTGAATCTATGTATTGATATAAATCAGTTGATCACTTCATCTATCCACGCTCCAGAACTACCAATAACATTTTATGAATGAACTGCTACTGGAACAGCTTTCTGCTTTTAATTCTGTAGTGGGACCTTTCATTGCCACAGATGCTGCTACTCTTTTGAAGAATATTTAGATGTCTGTGAAGATCTAAAACTGCAATTCTCATATGTGTTTCCATACAAGCTCTGAACATAACTATGCAGCCTAAACTGAAATGGGAATATGTCCCTCCATGGTGGGTTGACCCTGGCTGGACACCAGGCGCCCACCAAAGACTCTCTGTCACTCCCCTCCTCATCTGGGAATGGGAGAGAGAATTCAACAAAAGGCCAATGCATCAAGATAAGGGCAGGGAGAGATCTCTCACCAATTACTGTCATGGGCAAAAGAAACCAAGGAAAACCAATCACAGCAGAGTAAGATAATAAGAAATAAAACCAAGTCTTCAGAGATTTCCCCCCAATCTCTCCCATCTTCCTGGGCTCAATTACATTGCAGATTTTATCAACCTCCTCTCCTCCAGCAGCATGGGAAGACAGGAGTAGGACCCCTCACACCCCTCTCCTGCTCCAACATGGAGCCCATCCCATGGGAGAAAATTCTCTGTGAACTTCTCAAACATGAGTCTTTCCCACGGGCTGCTGCTCTTCATGAACTGCTCAAGCATGAGTCCCTTCCACAGTCCTTTAGGAACAGGATGCTTCACTGTGGGTTTCCTCTGCTCCAGCACCTGGAGCACCTCATCCCACTCCTTCATTGACTTTGTTAGCTGAGGGATTGTTTCTTTTACATATTCTCACTCTTTTCTTCGTCTTCAATTTGCTTTTGTGCAGGGTTGTTGGGGGGTTTTTGGCTTTTTTATGTCCTTAACTTCATTAAGCCCTGGGGTGCTCCCACTGTTGCAGGTGGTCTCAGCCTGGGCCAGCCGTGAGCCCATTTTGGAGCCCGCTGGCATTGGTCCTGTCAAACACAGGGGAAGCTTCTACCAGCTTCTCACAGAAGCCACCTCTGTAGCCTCCCACTACGAAAACCTGTCCGTGCAAGCCCAATACACCTTTCTAATTTCAAAAATTCTGATATAATCCCTACATTCTTGAAAAAACAGTTCTGATACTTCACTGCCTAGTCACAACTTGGGAGATTTGACAGTTTTTTCAGTGACAGTCTCTGAAACTGCAGAAGGTGTTATAAAAAGGAAGTACTGATTTAATAAGACATTAATTGATCAATAAGAATCCCCATAGATCCAAACTGCCTTTTACTTCAGTTAAGGAGCAGCTTGAACCAATATGTGAACATGTCTAGGCTCTATCTAAAACCTATCAAGATACCAATATTTGTTTGATACAAACTGCAGGATAATATTCCGAAAACCTTTGCTAAATATTCATTTGGAAGAGACAATAACCAGAGATGAAATATAAATATCTCCTTGATTTTATACCCTGAAACTTAAGTTTCAATCCTTATTTTATACAATTTTACAAAGACTCCCTAAATGCAAATATGAAGCCATTTAAATTTTCACAGCTAGGATTTCTGTCATATTCACCAGGGGAGTGACACCAGTCAAATTTTTTTTGTTTTTTTTTTACATTTGGACATTAGAAGCATGATAATCATATAAATCAAGGTAGTATTTCAGGAACAACATTTAAGAAGTTCTGTAGAAAAAAAAACCCTGCAGTGCAAATTTTTGTGCTTCTTTCATATATTGCATATTCCTGTGTTTCTTTCAGTGTAAAAGTTACACTAGCCCTGTCACCGCTCTAGTAGGATTCCCAGAGACACAGAGGAAAATAGAACATATAAATAAAACTATGCTATAGGTAGGCAGAAGAAGTTTGCTGGCTCATAAGATAGGAAGGTCTTTGTATTACAGAGCATCCTTTAAAAAATGTAGTAAAATGTTGGCCCCACTGAAGCCACTGAAACACTGTCTCTTGACTGGTGTTTCAGGACTTGTCCAGTGAATATTACATCTGCTAGTGCAAAAGGCAGCTTCATTTTAAGGGAATAACTGATGGTGGGCCAGGATCATATGCATTGCATTGATGAAACTGTATGTAATTTTAGAAGTTCTTACACAGAACTGAATAATATCAAACAATACTGATTTAAATGATCTAAAAAATTTAAAGATTTATTAAAATCTGATGAGAAAAGTGTTTGCTTTCACTAAGTAGAAAAAGGTCATGTGATCTTTTTTTCTCCAAACCAAAGTAAGAGTGGCAATGGCCATGTCTTGTCAAACAAGTTGTTATGACCATACAACAGCATTAGATACTCAGCCAAAGAAAGCTGAGTGATATGCCAAAATAACAAGAGCTGATTTTGTTTGACTGCCTTAGAGACACTTACCGATTGTGTCTAGATTTGCCATCTGCTTAATTAGGAGAAAAATATATCTATTTCTGTCAGTAAACTCTTATTCCATTACTCAAAAAATATCTTCAGCGTAGATGTAGTTTGAATGTTGACATGACAAAGGACTCTGGAGCCAGAGTATTACAGATTAATAATATAGACATTGAAACATGTAACATATAGTAAATCCAACTGGAAAAGTGAAATCTACACAAGAATGCTGCACCAGTTTGACTTCAGTAAAATTGGCAGGTCACATTTATTCCTGTAAGCAATCTGCTACATTTAGTACTGTTTCAGGCACATTTTGGCACATTCTCTTCTGCAAAAGCTATTTTTAAAGATACAATGATTCAAGGACCAGTAGCCATTATCGCAGTAGTAATTAAACATATATGAAAATAAATTAAATATTCTTAAATTTCATAACTTTACTTCCTGAAAGAACCTGGTTCACTTGAAGCTTTTCCAGTGTTATAACATGTTATGAACATGTTCCAGTGTTATGAGCAGTCCATGGCAAAACCATTCAGAAGTTTTTGTATGTTAAATGTGAGCAGTCCCTGTCTTTTGCATTAGAGGTGTAAGGAGAGAAGGCAAGAAGTGTAGAGTCCCTCTGAGTGTGGCACATCAGCTCTCTGGCCCTGAGAAGGCTAACCTAGAGCCAGGGAACTGCAAGATAGTTAGTGCAGGATTTGGGGAGCTGGGAGAACCCCTGACAGACCAATGCCCTCAACCACATGGGATGCAGTCCCAAGGTATCCCAGCAAGGAGAGCACAGGAGGTTTGGCTGTGTCAGTATCAGGCATAGCCCAGGTTTCCATACAAATCCAGGACAGGTCAGCAAGGAGAATTCAGGCCAAGAGCAAGGGCGAGGACCTGACCAGCTCTCAAAGCAGGTGGGGAGGTGCCAGAAGCTGACAGCTCCTTCTCACAATGTTGCTATTTTCACAGGGTCACAGCTGCACAGTAACAGAGCTGACTTTGCACACCAGCTGCCAGTCCCCAGGCAAGTGGTGAGGCTGGAGAACCTGCTGGTGCCATCAGCACCTGGGCACAACCTGGGACATCTGGGCATGTGCGTGGTTTGGGTACAGGTCATGAGAAAATAAGGTGCTTTACAGTAACAGGAGGACAGCTGGCAATGTGAGAAGTTGAACTTGAGCCAAGGATGTGCCCTTGTCACAAGCCAGGCCAATATATTTGCACATTGGCCCACATTAGACAAAGCATTGCCCCGCATATGGTCAAGGGAAGTGATCCTTGCCATCTGCTCAGCACTAGTGAGGCCACACATGGAGTACTGCGTCCAGTTCTGGGGTCCTCTACAACACAGACATGGACATATGGACAGTCAAGTGAAGAGCCACAAAGATGATGAGATGCTGGAGTAGTTACTGAGGGTAGGCTTAGACTTGTGGGACAGTTTAGCCAGGAGAAGAGAAGGCCTGGGGTGGGGAAATTTATTAAGTGATGAGTCCATAAATTATAGACAGATAGATACAAAATATATTGTGTATTACATATAGCAGACAAATAATAATAAGTATCTAAATACCAGAAGGGAGAATGCAAAGTGAACAGAGCCAGGCTCTTTTCAGTGGTACCCACTGACAGGGTGAGAAGAAATAGGCATGAACTGAAACAGAGACTCTTCCCTGTAAACATCAGAGAAATGTTTATCCCTTTGAGGATGATAGAGCAACTACACAGGCTGCCCAGAGAGGTTGTGGAGATATTCAAAAGCCTTCAAGACCTGGTCCTGGGCTCTAGGTGGCCCTGCTTGAGCAGGGTTGGTGGACCAGGTAACCTCCAGAAGGTTTTACCAACTTCAAGCACTCTAATTCAGCGATTCCTCCAGGAAGAGGATATTCAGCTGGATCAGCTGCAGCAGCTACCTTATTTGCCTAAGCCCCCTGAACCTCAGGTCACCTCATTCCTCTGGGAGGGCTGGAGCCCCTTGTTTGCAGCCTGCCAAGGAACTGTTCTCTTCCTTTTTCTGAAGCACAGGACAGTGTGAGTGACACCTTAATGACACAGAAAGGAATGAGACAAGTGGGGAGTGCTCCCATATTCCCACTAAGTTAAACATCCTTCTGAGAAGTGTTACATTCAATATTTTGGGATTGGGTCGCACAGTAGATGCAGGCTCCTATTCATGAGATTTTGTTTACCAGGCTACAGTGGTGAGTTACTTGAATATGTAAAAGAGAGAGGAAGACAGGTAGGAAGGAGGGCTCCTCTTTTTCGCCTCTAGTGGTGATATAAACTAAAATGAGAGGTTTCTCTATAGAGTTTTGGGTATGCTCTTGAATACCAGTATTTCAAGTACCTACTTTGGTGATCCTCATTGAACTCTCCTCATTGAATAAACTGGGGCACTTGTGCAGGAAGCACATAGGGAATCAAAACATTAACTGCAGCTCATATAGAACTGGGGCTCCTTGATAAATTAGCTGATTTCATTGATGACTTTAGATTCATAGACCCTGCCTATTTATAATTTATTTAGATTCTTAAGCCTTCTTCTTTTCTGAATTTTAATAAATCATCAGATTTCTATCTTTTTAAATTGTTACTTCCTTTATTTTTATATTTTTAAAATAATTCTTCAATATTTATCTCCAGTCTGCTACCTACAGTTAACAGCATAATTTTGTGACTAAGTGTCTGACTGAATGAAAATTTGGAATGTAGCTCAGATCATTAAGAAGGCACCATATTGGAGTGGTACTACATTTAGGTTTAATTTGGGTGAAAAGTAGGTTTAATTTTGGTGAAAGTAGATGATTTAGACATCATCTGTTGTTGATGGTCATTTGCATTATTATTATGCTGTTCCCTGTGAGACCATAATGAAAATCATAAAGAATGTGCTGAAGAGATTAGGATTCTAAACATCAGATTTTGAATACAGACATTTCCTGAAATAGGTATAGATCACATTTCTCATTATCTTACCTAGTGTCTTTCTGACATGGATTTACATAGGTCTGTTTCTAATGACATTTAAACTGTTGGCTCTAGAAGGCAGATAAGATGCTTTTCTTTTAAAATCCCACCTGCCAGAGTAAGTATTTTGCCAAATTCATTTTCTTCCCTCAGCATAAGGCAGTGATTTGTTTATTCATTGGCTCTTCACCTACAGAACAAAAAAAAAAAAAAAAAAAGTGAGTACATGTATTTCAAAGGCTGCCAGGCACTGACTCTGTCTCCATACTGAAGATGTTTTAGACAATTGACCCATTTAAGGGTAGAAGTTGCAACTGATTTGTAGCAGAGGAGAGCGCAACAAAGGAAATACAACTGCTAAAACAAGAGTGACCACAGCCAAAGAACTTCACCGATAGTTAAATTCTGTATCTTTTTCCTTCACTGAAAGAATTTCTGCTGCAATCACCCATATGTCTTATTTTCCTCAAAAAGATCAAAGAGTCAGGGGGAGATGATCAGTTACATTGAAATTTTTCAGAAAGAAACCATAGAAATTAAAATTAAGAGCAGTAACCTTAATACAACACTCAGCTCTGAAGATTTCACATAGGTATAGCACTAAATGGTCAGTACTGAACACTGTAGTGAGGCCTTCATGTAACACAGAGGTCTGCCACTTGTATTAGTTTAATTATTAATTATTCTATCACACGTAAGTATATGCATATTCAACAGAAATAACCAAACTAGCCACACCAAGTCTAATGTGATAACTTGCATATTTTGGGAGGCCAAGAGGATTATTAACTGCAGCAAGCCCAGTTACAAAAAAAAAAAAAAATCCTCTATTGGTTTGGCACAGCCTATTTTTTTTTGGTAGCAGGAGGAGGGGGGGGCCCAGGGATAACTTTTGTGAGAAGCAGCTAGAAGCTTCCACCATGTCCAACAGAGCCAATCTCTGATGGCATGCTGCTGGCACAATTACCAACAAATAGAGGTTGTTAACACCTCTGTGATGACACATTTAAGAAGAAAATCAAAACAGCATGTGCACACTTTTATTCCAGGGGCGGCAAAGTGCCACTGCTGGGGGCCATCTCGGTGTGGCCCGTGGTGAGCCTTGCCTGCCTGGCTGCCCCTAGCCAGCTGCACTGCAGGTGAAGAGAGCAGGGGTAGCAGTGGCAGCTCCCCCTTCCCAGAGCCCTGCATGAAGAAAGACATTAAATAGCACCAGCACTGCGGCAGCTGCCACTGCCCGCGTGATGGCAGAGAGGCTCCCTGGCCAGCAGCGGAAACATGATGAGCAATTCCCCAACATGGAACCTAGATGAGATCAACTTTTTGTCACTGTTGGATCTTGCAAGGATCTTTGAATTAGTGGAACTTGCTGACAATGGTACGTCCAAGCAGCAATTTTTCTTCTAGTCAGAGAAGAGGAGGAAGTGAAGACATGTGAGGGAAAACAACATGGTGACATGAAGGTCAGTGGAAAAAAAGGAGGGGTAGGAGGTGCTTCAGTTGTGGGAGCTGAGATTCCTCTGCAAGCTGTGGTGAAGACTATGGTAAAATAAATGGTTTGCTTGTAATGCATGAAGTCCACAGGGGATGCAGAGAGAGAGAGAGAGGAAGAGAGAGCCCTGGCTTCCACAGATAGAGAGTGCCCTTGCTTCCAAATTAGAGCAGCCCATCTTTTGAGAACTGCACCCTGTGGATGAGTGACCCACTCCACAACAGTTTTGGAAAGACTGTTTTCCCATGGGAGGGACCCCATAACATAGCAGGAAAAAGACTGCTCTCCCTGAGTGAATAGAAGATCCTGAGTGACGAACTGGCCAAAACTCCCACATCCTGTCTCCCTGCTCTGTTGGTGGGAAGGGAGGAGAGGCTGGGGGGATAAAAAGGTGTTTTAAGGGCTTATTTTGCTTCTCATTATCCTTCTCTGACTCTATTAATAATAAATTTACTTTATACCTTTAAATTTAAACCTGTTTTGCCCTTAGAGGGTTCTTCTTGCAATCCTTATCCCAATTCATGAGCCCTCTATTAATTTTTTGCCTTGACATCTGCCCAACTATAGCAGAAGAGGGTAAGGGAATGACTGCCATGGGTGCCTGGCATTTGGCCAGTATCAAATCACAGCACATCCATAGGAGGCTATATTATGTCTATTACACTAAAAAACAATGAACAAATACAATTTGTAATTCCCTCAATAATCTGTTGTTTGGAAGTCTATAAGGCTGGTAATATGAAAAGACATAGAATAATTAATATTAGATTATTCAATATCTGTAATGTGAAGGAAAATGAAAAAATAAATTCTTGTATAAAGCAGGCCCTTAGTTCAGTACATTTCTTTATTTCATTCCCTTCTCACATAAAGAGGACATAAGCTGAGATGTACAATGCACAGTAATAACAACTGCTTGCCTAAAATGAGAGAAAAGAGGTGATGATGTTGGGTGGGATTAAGGGAAAAAGCCCACAGAACTACTCCTTTCTACACAAAGTAATAAGGCCAAACAAGGGAAAATTTCTCTAGCATCTGCACATGTGGAGAATAACTTTCAAAGATTTTCCATCCACATTTCAATCACTCCCTGTTGTCTCTTCTAACCTTGTTTTTTCACGATGAAGGAGCAAAAGCACAAGTACCTTGAGATTTACAAGTGCTTTCTGTCTAACCTCTTAGTCCCACATGAAGACTAAGCTAACCAGCTCTGATGTTTTCTCTGTTTACTGTGAACTGTGCAGTGAGTTTATGAATCAAGACCTCGCTGCAGAGGATTATGCCTAGAGCATAACCTTTCTTATGTTAAGATAAAGCAATAACTCACACTGGGGTTGAAATTTAATGACATTGTGCTCCCTACTGTGTTCTGCACAAAGAGCTGCAGAAGAAAGGCTTTGGTACACATAAACTGTAATACACTTAACATGCAAATAATTTAATCAAATTGTTTGATAACATAGCAAAGAAAAATTACAAAACAAACTTTCACTGATCTTTTTTGCTGAGAGATCTGAAATTAGTTAACCAATTTATTAGATTTAAATGGTTCCGTTTATGTTACCATATTATCTAAATGCCCTAACCCTAGTCAGAATGAAATGTGAAAACACACTGTACTTTATAGTTCCAGCCTCAGTCCTAAGGAACTTACAGTGTAAACTGACAACATAAACAAGGAGTAAATGAAGACACATTTGAATACTAATATCAAAAGAGCAATATTAGAAATTAGTGAGTTAGTGATGCATTTTCCTTCTAGTTTAACAGTAGCTGCCTTAAACACATTAAAAAAAAGGAAAGAAATCCTTTAACAATTCTCTTTTTCCATGCTTTTTAGGTTATATACTTTAATCGATAACAAAATGTTTGTTGTGGAACTATGGGTAATTGAAAATACCTTTTATGTAAATGATTTTGGCTGAGCTTTCCTGTGCCCTTCAAAGTGAAGAGGAAACATCCTGAAATTTTCAGTCAAAATACAATTATCTTTTTAAGTCTGAAATTTGTAATGTTAACCAAATTATTTAAATCTTAGAGTTCCTATTTTAATGAATCCTATTTTTTCAAGAAATAATGAGTCATTGCTACAACGTTTCTTGAAGATGCAGAGATATGCTGTGCCGTAGCTAATTTATCATTCGTATTTCACAGGGATTTTTTTCCTCACAGAGAAATTTAAGTGTCTCTTGAACTCCTTATAATGAAGTTGAAAAGACACAAGACTTATAAACAGAGATTTGTCAAATTAAGTCATATGAATTAATAGAAGTTGCTGGTTTTGAGTGAGTAATAGAAACTTGCATGATTTTTGTGTTAATGTGTGGGAGTGTGCACTGAAAATTAATCTTTGCTGGCCATAGTGCTTTAACTATGCAGTGGGAAGAGAATTTACCTTGCAATCAGTTTCACTGCCTTTAAAAACCATCTCGGAAAAAAAAGATATTTTAGACACATATTTAGCATAATCTAAAGATTCAAGGTGATAACGATAAATCCAGAAGCAAATTACAGCAATTCTTCAAACATACAAACATTTGAGACCAAGCCCACTGCCTTAAAATATGAAGTTTCTTGGTATTAATTGTCATAAATGTTTTGGCTGTGTGGTTTGTCATTGATGGGAAGGCAAAGCAGTGTTGTCTCTATTATGCTCTTAGGTTGTAGCTAATTGGATAAGATGAAAAGAAGAAAGCTTCATGCTCTGAAAAAAGAATCTTCATGAAGAAAAAATGCTGTCATAATTCTATATTGATGCTGGTAAAAAAAATCACAAGTCCTCTTGTTACAAGAAAGGGCATTTATAGTAATCAAAAATTAAACTTTTCTCCTTAGGTTCATTTTCTATCATGAGAGAGCAGAGACATCTTCCTCCCAGGGGCTGATGCTGAACATCTACTGTGGGTGTGCATGCTGAAATGCTTCTGAAAGACATCCCTTTCATACAGTGACATGTCTTTATACAGATTAACTCTTTAGGGATTTTTGAAAAACTCACCTGAGTTACACAGCACACACACTGCCTCCCTCACCATGTCTGTTTTGTGGATTTGGTAAATTATTGCACTAAATCTATTCAGTATAGATAGCTGTGGGAAATCAACTTCATGAAAGAGGATTCTTGATGCTACCTCACTATTCCTTTGTATTAATTGCATGGGAGGAATGAGAGGAAGGGAGGGAGGGAGGGGTGAATGAAGGTATTCTCACAGCATGTATGCACTTTCTCTGGAAGATGCTCCCTTGGCACTTCAACATGGATCTGGGCTGGAAAGCAGAGAAAAAAACATGGGATTTCAGTGAGCACCCCCATAGTTCCTAAACTACAGATAGTGACTGAGGCACACAGCTGTGCATGTACATAATGATATATATTCATGAATGGCAACGGAGCACATTACAAAATGCCAGATAAAATTGTTTCAACCTTCTCTTTATCCTCTGAACATGTAACTTCCCCTCATATTGTAGCATTTCAGTAAATAACATCCTCTAGTTCTTACACTAATATACTTTTTTCCTTTTAAATAGTAATTTTAATTAATTCATCCTTTCTGACATTTGCATTTGTCTTTAAATGCCACTAGATAACAGGGTTTTAATCATTCCAAATAGCTTTTTAATTATAGACCTAATTACTTTTGCAGAAGGTTAAGCTGCACAAACAGGAATAAAACTGTTTGCTTGTGCTCTGTGTTAAGTATGATGTAGTGTTTTCTCATTAGGTATTCTGTAAACTTACTTGGTCAGTTTTATGTGACATTTGGGGGAAAAAAAAGGCCCAAATAGTGTATCAGAAGGCTGGAATTAGATTCTAGGACAGCTTAATACCAGCTGTGTGGAGCAGCCATTGATCTTTTAATTAATTATGAAATCAAAGTTAAGCATTCTTTTCCACTGCCATGGTCATTTTGGGCTGACATATTTGAAAATATAAGTGTGCAGGGGAACATATAATATTACAGAATCACAGACTCTCAGAACTCTTAGGGTTGGAAGGGACCTCTGAACATCATCCAATCCAACCCCCCTGCCAAGGCAGTGTCACCTAGAGCAGGTGACACAGGAATGGGTCCAGGTGGGTTTGGAATGTCTCCAGAGAGGGAGCTCTCACAGCCTCCCTGGGCACCTGTTCCAGTGCTCTGCCAGCCTCAATGGAAAGAGGTTCTGAGGTGAAATTTCTTGTGCTGGATAAAAGTTTATTCTCTGCAGACAATTCTTAATATACTATTTTTTTTTCTCAGAATATTTTCTACCACTGATGGTACCCTGATGGGTCAATGGAAAATAGTTTCTTACTTTTTATGGTTCTATGCCTCTATTGGAGAGTAACTAGTCTGTGAAAGTTAAACCAAGAGTTAATTTACACATGAATTTTTTGTATTCTTCTTCAGTTTTAGTTCATCTTTTCTGGAAAATTAAGGTCTGAAAAAGACCTGTGTGGGCAGGCACTCCTCCATTCCATTCCATATACAGGAGCTCTTCCTGTATATATATATTTATACCATGCCAGGTATATTCTATGGTGTTTCAATTATACCAGAATAGATGTCTAATTGCATAGCTTAATTTGTACATTAGTGGCTATATACAGTATTCTTGAAAAATCATCAAGATATATTTAGCTCAGAAAATAAAAAACTTAAATATTGCTGTTCCTGTAGTCCAAATGGGCTAACTAGAACTGAAAAGCCAAAATGTATTTTTTGCTTTTGGACTTGGCTCCCATTTGATAGTCTATTTTTCACTATGGTTAAACAATCTCAAGATAATAACATATAGTCTGTCAGAGTTTATTCCACCCCTTTGCTCACTAATGATTTAATCATGCAAATATTTATATTGAATCTATACTTTTCCAATTTTCTTGGTTTTATTTTATTCCAAGGAAGGTTACTGTTAGGTTGTACCATAAACAAATTGCTTTAGATGAAGTAAACTTCTTTCAAAGTAGCTAAAAATAAAATTAAGCCTAGGCACAAAGTTTAGGGCAAGAAAAATGATTTAAAGCCTTTTACCAAACAATCATAAAATCAGAATTGTTTTGACTGGAAAAGAGCTGTAAGATCATGAAGTCCAACAACCAACCCAGCACTAAACCATGTCCCTAGACACCACACCTACACATCTTTTACATACTTTTTGGTATGGAGACTCCACCACTCCCCTGAGCTGATTATTTCACTTTCTGACCAGCCTGTAGTGAAGAAATCTAAATCTCTTGTTGCAACTGGAGGCAAATTTCTCTTGTTTTATCATTTTTTATTTAGAAGAAAGGATTGACCCCTGCTTGGCTAAACCCTCCTTTTAGGTAGGTTTAGAGAGTGATAAGGTCTCCTCCCCTAAGCCTTGTTTTCCACAGGCTAAAGATCCCCAGCTTCCTCAGCTATTCCCCATAAAACTTGTGCTCCAGACCCTCCAGGTTCACTGCCCTTTTCTGGACATAATCCAGCACCTCCATGTCTTTCTTGTAGGGTAACCTGATCTCATTCATGACACCTTATTATGGGATCTGATAAGATGCCTTCCAGAGACTTGAGGGAATTATCAGATGGAATTGCTAAGCAACTCTCCATCATACCTGAAAAGTCATGCCAGTCCAGTAAAGGCCCCAGTTACCAGAGAAAATGTTAACAAAGATAACCCTGGAAATTATCCACCAGTCAGCCTCTCCTCCATGCCTGCTAAGATCAAGGAACAGACCCTCATGATGTGTCAAAACATCTGGAAGAGAGGGCAGTTTTTAGAGACAGACAACACAGCTTCACTAGGAGAGATCCACCTGACTCATCAATTGCCTTCTGCAGTGGAGTGACCCCAACAGGAGAGAAGGGAAGAGCTATGGATGTTATCTGACTGGACTCCTGTCGGGTCTTTGATACAGGCCTTGCTACTAAATTGATGAGATATGGGTTTGGTGGATGCACTGTTATAAGGATAAGGAATTGGCTGAATGTCCATGTCCAAAATGTCGCAGAAAAACACACAATGTCTAAATGGATACCAGTAACTCATGGTGGCTCTTAACGATCTGTACTGGCACAAATATTGTTCAGTATCTTAATTAGTGACATACTGTGATTGAGTGGAAGCTCAGCAAGTCTGAAGAAAACCTGCTGATTTACTTGAGGGAAGGGATGTCAGCCAGAGGACTTTGGCAGGCCTGAGGAGTGGGTCCTCATGAACTTCGTTCAATAAGACCAAGTAGAACAAGGTCTGCACCTGGTTTGGGGAAGTCCTCAGTATCAGGTAACCCAGAGAAATTGTGGATTCCTTGTCATTGGAATTGTCCCTGACAATGGCAGGAGAGTTGGAAGTAGATGGTTTTAGAGGCTGCTTTCATTCTATGATTCTCTGCAGGTGTGTTTTCTGTGGAATTCTTCCAGGCAGATCCTGGAGCAGTCTATGCTCCTGAAATCCAGAGCTATTATCCTGCTTTTTGCTTCCTGTTGTCATTTTTCTGAATGCCAACATCCCATTAACAATGGTAGCCAAGAGTGACATCAACTTTCACATTCCTGACCATTTTTTTCCCTGCTTATAAGTATGAAGCCGTATCTAAATTTTCAGCATGTCAACTGAATTTTCAGTTTGAGAATTCTTGGATTCTCTAAATGGTGATTTACCTCTATTCAGTTTCTGTTCTTCCAGTTGATCAGTGGCATCTTGCAAAGACAGAAGTGTGGGTATGTAGTAGCTTGATAACACCTTCCTACAACAGAAAGAGGAGACCATCAGGTATTTTTAGAATACTGGTGTTATCTTTCTTACCTTTTTTTTTTTTTTTTTTAATAATCCTTGGATTCAGCTTCTGTGAAAGCCAAGATCTGTAAGATGCATGAGGTCAAAGAAGTAAATTCTCCTAAAGTGGCTGATAGAATGGACTCATTTATGCCTATCAAATATACTGCTTTTTACATTTCAAATGTTAGACCTTATGACAAGGTTCTGAACTCATAAAGGAAGTCACTTTCTTGAGTGTAGAAATATGAACATAATTGCTTATTATTAGATACTGAATTTTAAGCTAGTTTTGGTGTACTAAAGCAAATCCAAAGTAGCTTTAAAGTGCAGGAAGAAAGCGCCTTGAGTCATAACACCAATGCAGCTATAAAGTTCCACCCTAAAATGTCCAAAACTTAGACACAGATTTCGGATTTTCCGTATTTTCTCCTCCTAAGTGAACCTATAACAGCACTTTATAAAAACATCATTCTTGCATGACAGTTCTTAATGCATTTATAGATTGTTGCATTTCTCTCTGGGCTGTTAAGTTATAAAAAGATGGGTAGGCCAGATGTAATAAAAACATCTTGGGTTTTTTGCTGAGTCTCCACTAAAAACATGAGATTAGCTGTTTGATACCACTCTGGCCCTGCCCTTGTTGCTCTGATTCAAGGTTAACTTTGTAACCAATAACTGAAGTCTCATTAATGCAAGATCAGGTTCTCCTTTGTTGTCCAGTGCTTATAATTTTCTTTTGTGTACTTACAACATTATGCTCAGGCTGTTCAGCAAAAGATAAAGCAAAATGTCTCAGAGCTATTCTGACAACTCAGAAAGCAAAAATAAGAGATGGCCATAAGATTAATGCACACCATTCCATACTTAGAAGTTCCTTTCTTCCATTTTGTTGCCAAAAGAAGACTGATTAAGTTTAATTATTCAAAGGAACCTGAGCAAGAAATTGTTTTATAGCAGCATGAGGTACATATCAAGCCAAAAATTCATATGGTCTTAGACAGAAAAAGTGACTAAAAAGCAATAATGAGTCCAGAATTGTGAACAATATGTTTTACTGTCTTATTAGCTTTCTTGGAGAGTTACAGTTCAATAATTTTTCTTCTTGATTAAGTTATTTACACACAGACATCCACTGCCATTCCAGATGCATTAGATGTACTTATAATCTAGCAGCTGGCATTCCAGAGAGTAATGGGTTGAATGTGCCATTACGTCTACCAGGCTGAGGCACACTTCCCAGGTACCCCAAATCATGTCAAGTACATTATAGCTATAAAGTACCACCCTAAAATGTCCAAAACTTAGACACAGATTTCGGATTTTCCGTATTTTCTCCTCCTAAGTGAACCTATAACAGCACTTTATAAAAACATCATTCTCATATGCATCATACCTGATATGTAACCACATGAATCTGTTAATCTGAAGTTGAATGCTACAAAAATATGTTAATGAACAAATTTGGTTTTGCTATTTTATTTATACAGATGAATGAAATGAATACCACTGATTTCACTCTAAAATTATGTTCTTTATAATAAACTACATATTGCATTAAAAGGAATGAAAGCTCGGCTCCAGTTTCATATTCCTAAATTAATTTTAAAAAATTGAGTGTTCTTGATCTCATGTTATTTTATTAAGATTAAAAAATCAACTGTTTTAATCGTAGGCAAAAGATTTCTGGTCACATTGAAAGACACCATGTAGGTGCTAAGTAACGCAGGAACTTTGTGATGTTTTTATTTTGTAGTCAAATCTAAATGTAAATACAATAATAATGTCCAAAGATTTTTTTTTTCACTGCTAGCAGCTATAAATCAACAGCAGCAATATCTATTATTTCTTCCTATGAAAAATTCTGTGCTTATGAACTTCTTGCTTATCATATTTTAAGAAGACGTGAACGTCCCTGTGAATTCATACTATAAAGAAAATTGATTATGCTGCATGCTCATCTTAATTTGTGCTCATTTGGATTTCAGTTAGGAAAAGTAAAAGGGGTAAAGGTAAGTGAAATGTGAACCTACCTCAATGTGGCATTTGTGAATGTGGGAACATTTATATTTTACACAAATTGCAACTTTCATTCATTGCAACATGGCTATTTCCATTTCTGTTTATGCTCCTTTTTGTCTCTGCACCTCTTCTAAATGTAAGCGTCATTGGTATTACAGGGGTTGATATTCTCATTCTTCAAACACTGGGAACTTAGCCTTAAAATTATTATTGTCTCACATGTTGCTGACAGAGTAAAATGTTGCCTAGTCTGCTCTGAATCATGCTAAGGCATTGAACTTCAGTCC
This sequence comes from Dicaeum eximium, assembly GCA_013396995.1. Lineage (NCBI taxonomy): Eukaryota > Metazoa > Chordata > Aves > Passeriformes > Dicaeidae > Dicaeum > Dicaeum eximium. The sequence continues at coordinate 1,257,433 of VWZP01009941.1, read as the reverse complement.
CATGGCTGACAAAGTCTACATTAAAAAAAAAAACCAACCAAACACACATAAACTGTTCCATGCAGGAATAGTCAGACTTTTTCCTCATATCTTTTATGAGAATGAATAACATTTTTGGCATTATTCTTTCTTAGGGTGATATTCCCTTCAAATTAATGTCACTTAGAGTATGGAGACCCCAGAATCCTTCTAGAATTATCTAGTAGTGACTTAGAATATCTGCAAACCTGTGTAAAGAGAATGAGGGCCAAACAGGTAACGCTTTCTAAGACTACCCTATTGAATTATTTCTAAGTACATCTTTGAAGATGATTACAGCTTTTTAGTTAGAGTAAAGAGTAAAGCCAGCAAGTCTGTGTAAAGTAAGGCCACTTTCAACTTGGTAATTGTGTGTCTGAACTTCTGGGTCACTGATCATGAGTTTTGAAAGGAAAATGCTGGCTAAAATGTCAGAAGCAAAAGCAAATTCTAGTAGAAAGACGTTTATCTGAAACAAATGGCAAAGGTTGCCATGAAATCTGGTAGGGTGGACAAATAATTTCTTTAACTTGATTTATTAATAGATAAGTGCATTTTCTGTCTATCACTCACAATACATTTAAATTGGACTGAATATACAGGAAAAATTACATATCTGAGTTCAGGAAATAAGGGAAATGTGCTTAATTGACAGAGACAATGTAAAGAAGGGCTCTAGTTTAGGGGACAGACAGACCATGTCTGATTATGTTAAAAGTCACTCACAATTTAATTGGGGACAGAATAAAAAAACATATAATAATAACCCATCATAGCAGTAAAAGGATGTTTTCAAAGAGAATTTTATTTTTACAACTGCCATTTATTCTTGGATCTTGTAGGATCCAAGCAGTGAGCCCATGCCTCCTGTCCCAGAGAGCAGGTTGAGTGGGAGAAAAAGAATGTGGCTGTCCTCTTTGGAAATGAGGGGCAAAAATAAACATTTCTAGCAACAACTGGCTCCTCTGATCCCTTTTTAATGCTTCACAGCATCAAGGACAGGAAACCTTAAAGCTGGTTTGTAGCTCATCAACAACAGTTGACCATCTTTTTCCGAATGCTTTCCCATCCCACACAGATTTTGACAGAAACAGCTTGAGAGGCATTGGATTGTATTAATGGCATGGGATTGGTTCTATAAGAAAAGGCAGAGGAAAGAGGTTCTGATGGACTTTTTGAGATGGAGTGTAGGCTATTCAGAGATGTATGGGAAAAGAGCTCTGTAGGGCGCAGACTTAAGAGGACTATGACCGTGGTTCCATTCTCCAGGTAAGTTTTGAAAGCAGAAAATCAGACAAAGAAATAGCTGGAGTCTGATTATCTAACATGTTTGGCACATGATGACTCAGTTTAACATCTACTATGTGCTATATTTGAAATCACTGTATTGCTTTAATTTTCAAAAAATACATCCTCTAGATTTCTTGGAACCGATCTGTTCCTTGACAATATGGAGCATCATTATGAAAGATCTCTGCTTAAACAATTGATGCTGGCGTGGCAGAGAGAAAACGTGTAATTAGTCAAGATAAGTACTGTAGCTGGAGTCAGTAATCCCAAACAGGCAAAGCTAATTTGGTATCTGGTGCTGGGAGGTCAAATGAGCACCTTGTTTCCAGAACAGACTAATGCATATGACAGATTTCTACCATGTTAATACCATGCCACTGTTTTGCTTCCCAGTGAATTGAAGTGACATGGTGCATGTTAAAAAGTAAAAGTTTGCTTATATATTTCTAAGAAATGAACAAATTATATTCTGTTGTTTTAAAGTGAAAACATTGTTGCCACTTAGCAAAACATGTAATTTCAATTTCACCACGTTCCACCAGGAAATCAAGCTGTTGGCAGACTTCCCGTTTCCCTTCAAGAACATCCCAGGATAAACCAGCTAACAGATGAAACTGGTGGAGAAAGGACAAAAAAATGTGGTAAGTGCAAGGCATTGTAATGTTGAGCAGATCTAATAGCTACAAGGTAGGAATTTATAATGATAATTACTGCATAACTGAGCAAGGAATGTCACCAGAGAAATGAAGTTTTCCTACTGACGCAGTTTTGTACAGAAGATTAAATGAAATTATAGGTCTATTCCACAAAGTCTCTCTTGTGGACATGGTTTTTTTTCACTGAAGTTCTGAGCGTGGAAATTTTCCAGAATAAAGTGTTTTTTCAGATAGGTTCTTCCATCTTTACAGATGCAGAATATTTGGCTTGCTCTATGTTCTCAGCTGTGAGCATAAAATTTCTTAAAGTCGGGTGCTTTTTACCAGAAGCTATTACTCTCTTTGCAGAAAAGTTTCAATGAGTAATCTTCTTAGACCTGTTGTAAGTATTCCCTATGGGTTGTTTGGCTTTCAAAAGCATAGAATTCCTTGTTCTAGTTGTCTGAATCTCTTTATAACTGGGCAAAAGTGTGGCCATTTTGCAATTTCCATACAATCTTGATAGGCTCTTACAGTACCGCTAAAAGCAGACAGCAAACTTTTGAAGTGGATAACTGTATAACTGCCTCATTTTCTATTTTACATTGACTTGTATTATTTACTATATAAAGAAAGACGTAAATAGCAAAATCTTTTAAAAATATATAAATCATATAATCTGTTCTTGCAAAAAAGTAAAAAAAGTTTAATTATCTAAAATAATTAAACTGATTAGAGAAAAGGCAAGATTTTAGTTTCATTTAGAAAGTATAAATTCAGGGAGACTCTAATGACTTTGAGACAAATATAAACCTTCTTTGAAAGGAAAGACCTCTGAATTTGGCCCATAGACATTTTCACAGCCCTCAACTGAGAAATGACAGCAGCTGATATGTTGACTGATTATTTAATGTCTTTTGAAAACCAAATGTTGTAGTGTTTACTAAAAAATAGAAGGAATTGCATATTTGCTAGATGTACATGAATAATTCATACCAAATCATTTATTCAGTGATTTCACCTCTTCCTCAAATTGAGTAGATTGCAATTTTCTTTAATATATGTTCATTAATTGAACAGCTTCAGTGAATAACTCTGTCATTCTCTCAACAGGAGTGTGACACAGAGTATTCAGAAAAAAATTCAGCTTGGTTTTAACCCAGAGAAATAGATTCATTTTCTAATATGGTATATTCTTATTAAAAATATTTATATGAACATTTACTGTTGAAATGGCAACAGAACAAAATAATTTCTGACACTAGCCACCAACTTTTCCTGCAAGTTCTTTGCTTTGGTGAACATGATAGTATTTGTTACTACTTCTACAATTATAGCTGTTCTGAATATTAATTACATTTCTCTTTTCCATGTCAGTTTTTCATAGTGAATTCAAGCTTCTGGGTACTGAAATAAGGATTTAATCTTCTGGAAGACAAAAGATTAAAATTATTATGCAACAATGCTTTTGTAACAACTTTGATTATTTAGTTGGTGGTTTTCTTTCAATAGAGGTTCACCTGATTTATTTTTTCTTATCTAGCTCCAAGTTTCAGTTGTCTTTTGGGACACAGTATTTATTTGTTTAGCCTAATTTCATTTTTACCTCCACATTTTACTCTTTACGGGTTATCACATAAACCTTAATATATGGTTTTAGTGGACTTGGTCAAAATTGGGGGGTTTTTGTAGCATTTTCCTTATGCCTACCTAATTGCTGGTGCTTGAAGCAAGGATCTTATATGTACCAAAATTTCATCCTTCAATGCCTTTGAGCTTTTCCAAAAGTATTAAAATTGAAAGAAAATATACGGTCTTGGTATTTGTTACTTGGTAGCTTCCAGGGGACAAAAACTAGAGGATGATTTCATTTTTCTCCTGAACATGTCTTGAATTAGAGTCTGCTTTTAATCCAAAGCCATTAGGCAGTCCAAATAGAGTAGACATCCACTAGAAATCTGAGCTTTCTACTTAAAAACATCTACTATAAAAGCTGAATGAATAATTTTTTTTTTTTTTTTGTTCCCCAGTTTGATAGCTGAGCTGAACCCTAATATCTGTTCAAGCTGAATTCAATTTATTTTCTAGTTTTTCTGTACTGGGAAGAGAAATAAAACAAAACAAAACCAAGAAACAGACTACACTGTCTTATGTCAAACTGCAGTTTCATTCTGTAGGAAATGTTTCTTTTTCAAATTAAAAAAAAAAATCAATGAAGAACAAACTAGATAAACACAGCAAGTGAGGGCCATCCTTTAAGAAATGCTTGGACATCAACAGAATGTAAAAGACCTTGTGTACAATTTTTAAGCAGGCCAAGAAGGCCTTATGACATAAGAAAAGTGGCAATCAATGTAGCCATTAAGAATTCCCACAAGGAAATATCAATCTTTCCCTGTACATATGGTCTGTTGGATTACATACTTAGTAGTTATAGCAAATCTTCTTCTAAATATGCAATATTTATGCTTCCTAGTGGCCCTTCAAGTTTGATATCCCTGCCCAGAAATATTGGAGCAGACCACAGGTGCTTTGCTGCCCACACACCCTGGGTTTTTTTTTTTTTTTTTCAGCTTAAGCTAGGTCTTGAGAAGATGTTTCTGACCTAGATTTTATTGCAATATGCAGGGAAATGGTTCTCCAGTTCCCAACAGAAACATATTCTCTGAGTTGGGTAAGGAGACTGTATGGTCAAGTTTATAGAAAAAAAAAATCTTCTAGTAAAGTGAGTATCTGTGCTGTTGACTATACTGCAGTGACATTTAAAGAGCTACAAAAAAGGAAAAATATGTGAGGGATGTACATGGATGGATATGATGGACATGCTAATGTGTGCCCATATTTCCTGTCACCTTTGATATGATATTGCAGCTACACTTCTTGTGAGGAAAAAAATGTTATAGGAAACTTTTTCCCCCATATCTTTTGTGAAAGTTATAACACCACAATTCACAGTCAAAGTCAAAAGGAAGTTGATGGCTCGGAGGCTGATGCTGCCTCAAGTACACAGCTCCTTCACACAGGAATTTTAGCAGTGCAGTACGGCTCTAGATCTTCCATGAATATTTGGAAAATAATCACTATGTTACTTTGAGGCAGAGGCAAATCCTTTTCCTTCAGTACTTCTCTCCCTCTGTAAATCTTTAGAGTCCTTAATTTTGAAATGCATAATAAGAATTGGACTTGATGACCTTAAAGGTCTTTTCTAACCTAAATGATTTTTTGATTCTATAACCACAATAAAAATCTACTACCTTTGATGAGGCTGAAGCCATTAACTTGGCCTTGTTTTACATTGTTTTGTAGCATCCACTGAGTGCAGTGCTAATATTCATTAGCTAAACTGCAGCAGGTAGCCTAGAGCACTTACGTAGTGCAAGTTTCTCCTGGATTTCACTGATTTTCATCTACAGAGCAGACACATTTGAGTACAAAGTAGGATATCCATTATTAAGCAAGAAAAAACTGTTCTTCTCTCTACCCTTCTAGACCTTTCTCTCTTCCTTCTAGAAAAAGGAAGATACCATCATTATCCCCTTGGACTAAAATTAAAACTGCGATATCTGATCTGATCCTTAACCCTGGTGTGTAACAAGAAACCATAAACAAATATTTTTATACTTACTTGACTATTTTCAGAACAAGAGTGTAAGGGAAAAACTGAACACAAAATTAGGGGGACTTATGTCACCCTGAGTTTTAGCCTTCTGATGTTTTCATTTCTATGATAAAGTTTCTCATGAGGTTCTCTGTAAACATGCAGATGTTTTTCTTCACTGTCTTTTTGTTTTTCATTCCTTCTCCTGGGAGGAGAAAGGTTTGATGGGCTTTTCTATTGACCAGTGTGGTTGGAAAGGTGGTGACCTCTTTCTCCAATCCCTGGCCGTTCTCAAAACTCTATATAATGTGTGAATTCAAAATAAAGATCTCTCTTGTCCGCCTTTTCCTGGTCCAGTGTGGTTGTCTCTGCCGTTCATGTCGCGCTCTCTAGTGACAACTTACACCACAGAAGCACAAAGGCTTGCAAGTTGGGCCTTCCCTGGGCCATTGGACAGCCAAAGGGACAGGATGCACCAGTTCAAACCTGCCCTTGAATCCCAGAAGCTGCAACTGGGGTCTACTGAGCAGGAACAGATAATGGTTTTTTTTTCCTCTTCTTTTTTGTAGCATAAAGTGAGCTCCTTGCAGGGGAACGCACACCGTAGCCTGCCCAGACATCAGTTTTCCCATCATTAGGGAAAGTCATATAAGAAAGCAAAATATTGCCATTGCATATTCACAAATTATTAATAATCATAATAAAAACCCTTATGGGGTAAAAGTGTATCAGCCTGTGAAGTTTAAATCCCAAAACAGATGAGTTTTGCTGTCACTTAGATGTAGCAGTCTAGATCCTAACCATTATTTTTCAGTTCATCTTTGGTGTTTTCAGAGCACAGAAGTGTCCTCTTAACCTTTCTATGTGACTGAGGAGGTAGTTTTGTTGTTAGCTTTGGAAAAACATATTTCTATTGGTAGTTTCATGTTTTGGGAGAAGGTTTCATTTCATTTGTGAACATCTTCTTAAGAATATGCTGCTCACTCAAATGATTTTGAAGTAATTTATTGTCCTTGCAACATAAAATAAAATAAAATAAAATAAAATAAAATAAAATAAAATAAAATAAAATAAAATAAAATAAAATACAATAAAATAAAATAGTAACTTAAAAAAAAATCTGGAAAAATTTTGTATGGCCAGAATACATTCATTGCATGTCATGAGTCTGGAAGTGGGCTTGTAGTATTTTCAAAATTTAAGCTTCTGTGAAATGAAAAATTGATTGAAAAAAAGAAATTGCATTTTGAATTCTGAGCTCATGCAGATGCTTGTGAGCTTTTTGCTTAATCTCTTGTTTAGTTATCAAAACCATAATTTGATGTGGTTAACATAAACCAAATGTATTTCTGAAATAAAAGAGGAAGAAAGGTTTATGACTGACAGAAGAAGGATGAGGCAGCAGTGGGAGAACAGCTGCTTCCTCTGAGTATTTTTCTTTTATGATTTTTACCTTAAGATGTCACTTTCTATTTCATCATTGCATATGGGTTGTCACAAAAGCTTTATGTAACCAAAATTTGCACTGTATGTATGCCCTCTATGCACAGCCGTGGCACCAAGGGTGACACCTCACTGCTTCTTGGCTCTGAGGAGAGACCTCTGTCTTCCAAAATCTCTGGACATCAGTGGGGTACACCCACATGCCTTCAACCTCTACTGGGAAAATTATTTTAGGAAGGGATAATTTCTTCACCTGCTTTGTGGCTGAGCAGAAAGGACAATGGATGCCCTTGTTTGTGCTATGAGTGTCAGTCATAAAAGAGGGGAGTTCTGTTATCCTTTTTAAAAAAATAGATTGATTACATTTTGCATAGCAGATGGTCTCTTGGTATGGAGCTACCTGTTCAACTGTATGCAATTTAACACAGAGCTAAGGGAGATAAATATTTTAATACTTTAAAGAACAAGGCTTACTTTTTCCTTTTTTTTTTTTTTTAATAATCTGACTGTGATCTGACTACCTTAATGCAGAAATATATTTCATGCATATAGCTACGTAGTTCAATACCACATTGTACGCTAATTGTATGTCTTTTTTGCCCTGAATATATTAAACTAGCTATTTAGAACCTGACCATCAGGTTTTAGTGCATCCTGTCTACCCTTCCAGAAGCATAAGTTGCATTCCTGGCCTGCTTCCTTAAACAGTCTCTGAGGGGAGACAGCAGGCTGTGCCCATATGCTGCTCCCGCCATAGATGGTTAGATGGCCTCAGTGACTCTGCCTCTGTGACTAATCTGGAACACACCTGAATTAATTTGGTCAGATTTCTCCCATACCTTCTGCAACAGTGACAGGATCTTTTTCAGGCATTGCAGTTAAAAATATCCACATCTACAGCAGTTTGCATTTCCAGTGAATCAATTGTCCGTGATAGCTGCCTATTAAAGGCAGATACAGTCTGGTTTTCTTCCTTGAAGAAACAAAAAAAGGGATATATTTGCATGCAGGAAAGGAATCTAGAGCTGGAGGAGAGGACTGAGAGATTTTTTTTTTTTAATTTCATCAGCTTTAGCCTGTCTTCCAACATGTCTGCCAATCAGACAGCGCTGGTATGAATTTCCTCTGTTATAAACTAGCAACAAGGAGGCAAGCACATCTCAGAGGCTTGTACCTGGAGGCATCCATCTCTCAGAATGGTTCATCATACGCTCTGTTCCTCGCTCAGGGCTGTGCTCACAGGCACAGTTTAGCTCACAGGTGTTTGAGCTGCCTGCTGAGCTGTGTCCTCTCCCACGCCAACAGGAGAGGGCTCCCTTTCATGTACTCTGAAACACTTTGTCCATTTCCTTTTTGAACTTGACAGTATAAATTACTTTCTCAATTTTGCATACAATTCTAGTCGCAGTAATGAACATTTCACTTTTCAGTCAGTCCTCATTTGGATGCAAACTCTGCTCTCGAGATGTGCATGGCTGATCTTGATTAAGATATTCTTCCCCTTTTACAAACATAATCCTTTGAAGTTCCATGCATATGGGGAAAGAATAATATTGGAGTGGAGATCTGCCTTGCAGATCTGAGAGGAAAATTCCAACTTTTGATTAGGATCATCCTTTTTGAATATGACATAAGTGATTCAGTAGCCTATATTGTATCTCCTACAATAAGGGAGAAATTTTGCGGGCATTCTTATGGGAATGACCAGATTCTTTAATGCATAGACTGCCCAAACCCTACTTACTTGATTCAAAATACTCTTTTTCAAGTAAATTATTTTATAAAACCAAAAATAACATGAACTGAATCGGATTATGCAGTCATAAACACAAAAATTAATCTGATATGCTTAAGGGTTGATTTCAGTGTATGCATATAGATGTGGGAGAGGGACAGAAAAACAGAGAGGGCGGTGGAAGTGGTATGGATATTTTATCCATTAAGAAAATCTGACTTCTGCTCAATAAGTCTGTGTGGCCTGGGAATTTCATGAAACCCTCTAGCCAAGGCGGATTGGCTACAAAAATCTGTTGAAAATGCCAGATACAGTACTGGTCATCAAAGAAGTTACCTCAGTGTGCCTCTCAGAATGAGCATTTCAGCATTTCAGCATAGCTGTAACCAAAAACACCTCATATTTCCTAAGAATAAAATATAATCATACCACGATTTCTAGAAAGTGTTAAAAACAGATTATTAACAGTTCTAATAACTGTTAACCACATTTAATAATAGGCTATTCATTACTATAACTACTTAATACGAAAAAAGACGACCTTGATTTACTGATTCCAGTATTTAAACTGTAAAGTAACCACTGCCTTGGACTTCTGGTGGAATTTGAGAATTATTATAAATTGCTGTGTCACCTTCTAAATCATAAAAAAACCACACTGACTTTTTAAAAAGGAACGCTTTTGAAATCTCAAGGACAAAACTGGCCCAGTGTACTCCTTATGAGAATGTTACAGGCTTTCTGTCAGCTGTGAAATAAATCCTACCATTGACCCAAGGAATGTTTTGGGAGCTGTAGAAGTTGTTATCATTCTGCAAGAACAAGACACACCATATTTTTTGTCTGAGTCTGAACACAGGACTAGTTGCTGCTTGCTCTAGGCTGTGAGTAAGGGCAGAGGGAGCTCAAGAAATGTGGTTCTTCACCTCTGGTTCTCCAAGGCACAAATTTTCATTTGAGCAGGATCTTCTTTATCACAATGGTTTCTGCCAAATATGTAGTATAGGAAAACCAACTCTTTCTGACCTCCAGACAAGTTCAGAGAAATACAAGTAAGTGCTACCATGTTCACCACAGACAAAAACAAAAAACAAAAAAAAAAAAAAAGAAAAAGTAAAGCAGTAAAACCAAACCAGCAAAACCTATTGTTGAATGGTAAAACCAAAACAAAAAAAATATTTTATAATCTAATCCACACACAAAGGTAAGACTCTTTTAAATCACCATGTTTGAATCACTTCATGTCTCTCTGTGTATCTGTAATCTTCTTGCCAGAGCTTCTCAGGATTCAGAAGAAAAAACACTATGACACAGTCTCATAAAGTGTAATTTCTGTGCAAATCTGAGTCTCAAATTCAAGGGATCTGAAGGATCCTGAGGGATGTTTTTCCATCACCTCCATGGGTACAATTAGGAAATTATACTCTGCGAGAAGTCCAATAACAGAATTTTACCAGTGGGACATTTTATGATGGTCCTTTTCCAAAATAAAGCCAGAAAGAGTAATGATGCAAAAGTATAAAAATAAATCCGGAATAAATAAAGTATTTTATCGTAGGTTTCATGTGTTGCTTAGTCCTTATGTATCTCTGATAAAGATCTTTCAATACCATACTTTCAATATTTGCCTGTAAAATGTATAATAAAAAAGAGCCGGGTTATGTGTTGCTTTTGGGAAGAAAAAGGATTTGACTTTTCCTTCATCTGTGAAAAAAACACCTAAAATCTTCAAGAACAACTCATAAATTGTGTGTGGGGGGTTATATGTGGTTAAATTCAATTGTTTTTGCTGCACTTTTAACTGTACTTGAATAAATAAAATAACAGTGACTCTCTCTATATAGGGCATTAGAATGAAATTTGAATATGTTTCCAATTTTCTTGCTCATCATTGTTTTACAGCTGAAATCACTGGAATAAACTGGCTGTTTTCCAAATATTAATAAAATCCCTCTTCAGCGTCACCACTTCATACAGCCCTTGAAAATAACTTCAGTACATGCTCTGAGATATAGATCTATTGCTATATAAGGACAGATGCTGAGGTTATTTCACAATCTTGAATGTTAATGTCCACCACAATTAAAATGCTGCACACAGCACATAATGCATAAGTCCTGTCCCCCCTCAAGCAGACACAAGACTTATCTGTGAATCACAGTCACTAGTTTCATAGCAAGCCAATATGCAAACAAAGCAAAAATGCATTATTTATCTTATGTTTGTCAAGCCAGGTAGGGAAATGTAATTTACAGGATGAAAACCCAGACATGGATGCTTTTAACTGTCATTCACAATTAAATTATATCATTCCCCTCATTTAAGTAGCCAGAAATGTTTCATTTTTCATATTTCAAAATGGCTGAAATATGTGTGTTCTTTTTTTCTTTTCTTTGCGCAACGATAAAACAGTGCAAAAATAATGTTTGTTAAGACTCTTTTTAGAGGTAATAATTTGATTAAATACCTGTGCTACAATAGTGTAGGAAGAACATTTTTTTGTCATTATTCTGCCTGAAAAGCTTTCCTGCACTTGCTTTCAGAGAGGAAGAAAGGCAGAGGGTAGCTGCTGGATTTCTTTATGCTATCCTTTTACTTGGTGAATTTACTAAATTCTGAAAGAAAAAAAAATCCTCAACACCTTAATTGCCCATTTCCCTTGGTACTCAACACATTTTGTTGACTTAGGTGTGGCTGCTTGGGAGTGGTAGATACAGTGAGAAATCTGGTGTGCTCTGGAATGATTATTTACATGGAGATTTGGTTTTGCTTGGGTTTTTTTCACAGCAAAGTGACCATGAAATGGTATTTTTGAACCCTACATGTGTCTTTGATATCTGGTACCCACGATTCACTATGGTGAACAAAAATTTCTCCTCTGAGGACCTAGTCCTCAAAACAGACTTTGCTAACCAAAATGAAACAACCTCTTCAATTTGGCCTTCACAGAAGGATGTGATATTTTAAAGACTGGACTAACTGTGTCATTTTCAATCAGGTCATAGAGTTTGCCAGAAGAGCTGAGCTGAAAGACTATTTTCTGTTGTGGTTTCCAGTTTTGTTTCAGTCTTATTCTGTTGTGTTTTCATCCTACAATGAGCTGTGCCATGTACAGGACATTCAGCTGTGGCAGCATAACAGTATCTGCTGTGTTAAAGAAATGCATCAGCTTCATCTTTTTATTAAATTATTTATTTTTATGGGTTTCTGGGGAAGATAACAAACTGAGGCATACATTACTGCTTGTGTAGCTCAGTAACTGGGGGATGGGGTTCATAGCTCAAATGCCAACTTCATAAAATCTGAACACAAAGTGTCCATAAAAAAGAAGAAAACCCACCTTATTCTCAAAGGACACTTATTTTTGAATATATGTCCTTGTGTGCTGCAGTCAAAGTGGCCATAAGGAAAAAAGAATCTTCTCCTTAAACATGACCAGCTAATTGTTTTGATGTTTTCTGCCTGACCACGGTGCAGGCCTGATATAGACAAGAAGTTAAGCACATTGATTTTCAGTCTGGCAACCTTTTCATACAGACTGCTCACCTGCTTTCCTCAAATGACTACTCAAATAGTTAAGATTTGAAAAAACGTGTAGGATTACTTTTCTGATTCTAATGATATCTGTTTCATTTAATGTTGGTTTTATTTTTCTTTGATGACAGTTGCTGCTTTTAGCTGTGGTCTTTTGAGTGGCTCTGCTTTGTGACTTGAAGCACTGCTGATTGCAAGAGCAAGAAGGAGGGAAATGTGCAAAATGAGATGTCTTGACAAAACAGGATGAATTAAATCAAGGTAAATTTAAGTACTGACCTTGGATTTCAACTCATTCAACAGAAATGTTCATATTATAATTTCTTAGTGGAAGAACCATCCAGAGAAGAATGGTGCCATCTGTTAAAGTAAGAAATCACAATTTTATTATTTTCTCTCTCCCCAAAATGTCAAATGATGTTGGTTGTTCCTTTGGAGCTCTGAAAAATGTTTAGGACTGCTCAGTGTCATCTCCTCTCATAGAGAAATTAAAATCAAACCTACTCAATAATTGCTTTTGAAAACCCGGGTCAGGTGTTTTTCCCCCTTTTTAAAAATTATTATTATTTTTATGACAAAAATCCTTTTCAAGACAGGAAGATTTTCACAGCTAAAAGCAGAAATGTTGGGAGTTCATTTAATTTCCTTTAATTTTTTATGTTTTAAAAAGGAATGTCTCTAAACAAGAGGAAAGAAAAATTTCCCTCATTACTTTCCAATTGACATTTTTTTGCAGGGCTCTGTTGTAAAAACATGGGCACCTTAAAACAGCTGTATAAGTTAAAGAACTGTTTGGAAACCCTGTAATTGGAAGTGTCTGTAGGTTTCAGAATATGCTGCTCAGTTATCATTGAGGTTTGCTGCTTTCATTATGCTTTAGTCTGCCAGTTGTATCTGATCCAAAAGTACAGAAACAGACTTGTTTAAACTCAGCCATTGTGTAGTGCTTGTGATGTGTGCATAATGAATTCTGAATGCAAATATATGCTGTAAAGTGAAATACTGAAAACCTGTATGACAAGCCGTAGGGCTGCACAACACAAAATATGGCTTTATAGCATAAATATTCACTTGTGTCAAAAATATAGGAGCTGTTCAAAACAGAGCATTCTAATTATGCACAGTTTGTTCCTCACTCAGTTTCAGCTACTTGAACTCTTTCATTTGAAGTGTTTGACCTTCACTGCAAGAACAAAACAGAAAGAGTAAATATCTGACTCATAAGATTCCCCCCACAAACACAATTCTGCAGCAGCAGAGTATTTTCCATTTAATTTTTATATAGTTATCTCCCTAAAATAATTTGGAGACAATAGTTAGGTTGTATTGGGTTTGGGGGTTTTTTGGTTGGTGTGGTTATTTTTTGGTGGTTGGGTGTTTTGTTGTTGTTGTTTTTGTTTTTTTTTTTTTTTTTAATCTGAAATAAATAAAAATGTCACTCCCTGAATATGAAAAAACATTTTATGTCTGTAGGAACAAGAACAGCTTTTATCTGAGGCTGATTGATAATGTAAGCTAAGCAATGGCACAGGGAATGGTACAGGTGAGACATACGGCTCTGGTTTTTAGGAAAAAAACTTTGGAATTTAATATACAAGAGGCTCCAAATTCTACTAGATTCTCAAATAACTCTTTCCACTCTCTTGAGCTGGTGGTCCCACTGCATGTACAACTGATGGTCTTTTGGCATTCCTCTGAATTGCTGAGTTGCACCAGTTGTGTCTACAGTTGTTTTGAGCTTCAGATCTAGAGCTTCAAATTAGTGCCCTAAGGGCATTGTATGACATTACATTTAAAAAACAAACAAAGAAACAAAAATGCAAAACAAAACAAAAAGAAAAAACCAAAAGAAACCTCAAACAAATAAGGAAGAAGCTGAGAATAAATTAAACCTAAGGAGAAAAAAAACAAATAGACTGCTTAGTTGAGCTAAACTTAAATCAATTGTTGTAATCCATGTAATCTTCTTATTTGCATTTGTAGTATTGGCCTTGTCATTAGTTTAAGCAGCTGAAGACACATAGTTCCTAAAGAAAAAGAAATGGACAACAATATTTCAGATCCTAACTGAAATGAAACCTGAAGAATATCCTACAAATAATAGAAAAATAAGAAAGTAAGACAGCAGCATTAGTCTGCAGAATTTCTTGTCAACAGCTTGGAAATTTACCAATTGCATTCAGTTCAAGCATGAACTGAATTAACAACCTCAATTTCCTATTCCTCTTTGCAATAAATAAATTCAACCAGAAAGGAAAGGAAACAAAACCTGCCTGTTTGTTAAAAGACAGACAGATAGACACACATGCACATTTTAGCAAATATTTGGAGTCAGTGGCAGACTGAAGACACGAGGACCAGATCATGCAATCAATCACAGGATCAGGATATCCAGAGTTGGAAGGACTCTAAAAGGATCACAGAAGTCCAACCCCTGGTCTCTGTGCAGCCTGAGCATCACACCATGTGCCTGAGAGCATTGTCCAAATTCTTCTTGGAATCAATAATTCTGTCAGATTTTCATGCATGCAGATATCTTCAGTGTTGGGCTGTGATGTTGCAGGGTGTGACAGTAGCTGCTCCTGCATTTTGTTCAATTCCTCCTGTAGGAAAAGTGCTTGCCTACAGGAATACACACATTCTCTCAGCTTCCTGCAACATTTGAGCTGCAGAGATAAATATGGGTGGACTAAACACTATGAAAATGATTCTCACATTTTATTTTATGGGAAAAAACACCCCAAACCACCCAAACCCTTCCCCCTTCACCCACTTTACATGTCTAAATATTGGCAAACTTTACAGTTTTTCAATGTTGTGCCTAATTTTCTGGGTAGTTAAATGAAAAGCAGATTTTAGGTACAGTTGGCACATCCAAGAACGGAAGTTCATTTTAAATGAGTTGGAAAGTATTAACATTAAAACCTGTAAACTCTCTTTCTGGAATATTGGTCCAGATACATGTTGTTAGATAAATGGCATTTAAAATTCAATCTGTGGCTATAACTTACTGGAAAAAAATTGGTTTCATGTGCACTACATTGCACATGAAAAAAGGATCCTTTCTTTCATCACACTTTCAAAAACACTGAGAAATATATTACAAATTAAGACTGTTTTATGTGTATTGAAGGTCAGGGAACCATCTTTAACCAATCCTTCGAAGGAGACACCATGATACACAAAACTTTCTGAGAAAATAATTTATTTCCCAAGAATTTTCCAAATTACTGTAATTCCAACCCCCTATGTTACATATTACAGAGTGCTGGAGTAAGACTTAAAAAAGGTACAGGTTAATCTTCTAGTTATTTTGACAACTAAAACTTCTTAGTATTATTAAGTGCCTGGAAAATTTTGAATAGAATTAATATATAGGTATGGAAGATCCCCAATCAATTAAACTGTTCACTGTGCTGTCTCTGATGTCTGTACCCTCTGCAGCAAACTTAGATGATGACAGCAAACAAATTTTCTTAATTCAACTATTTCCAAACTGTTTGTGAATGAGTTCCTCAGTTCTAATTACAGAAAGTATGTTTCTGTACTAAGACACATACTTAATTCTTCAAAGCTGTCAAAATAATCTATTTTCCTTAAAAATAAATTAAATTAAAAAATACAATAACTTAAAAAAATGCCAACAAAACATGAATTTATTGCTTCACTTTATGCTTCTTTCCCCCTCTTAAGGGGTTGAAGCTGCAGAAAACACTCAGGAATTGTTTACATGGATAATCTGTGTTCAGGTAGGATTTTATTCTAAGTCTATTAATGGTAGATAACAACTACAGAACAAGAGTCTGGGTGAGGCTGTTTTCTCAATTCATGCAGTAGTATTGCAAATTTGCACTAACATATGCTGTGCTTTGGAAATGCTCATTTTTCAGAGGTTAATTTTTTACATGCAGAGCTACTATTACATAAAAAAAAGTCATTTTCCTAGCAATTTATCCCCAATTTTACTTTTATTCTTTTGCTTTCCAGGCATCTACTTATTTTAGGCTTGATTTAACATGTAAGGATGTATGAAACCTTGTCTTGATACCAAGAGGACTCTAGACAGAGAATGGGACTTGAAATTATATTTATGATGCAGGTTTTCTCTACTCTTTTACAACAGTTCCTGTTTACATACTGCCTCATTTTCTCTTACAGAATACTTTTGTGTTCGTAAGAAATGTTCTGCCACAGTGTGGTTTCTGCCTTCTTTCAGCATATCTTGACAAATCTGTTACCTAGAAGATGATTTCTTCTTTATGTGTTAGTTCTTTTCATTTTTTTCTTATTTATATACCTGCAATATTTGGCATCAACTTAAATACAATATTTTTTCACTTTCTTCTCCAGAGAATTCATCGGTTTCTGACCTTTTTCTTATTTGCAGTGCATCTGCATTCCCAGGAAAAGACACCAATTATTTCCCAGCAATATCAACTTGTTTTTCTCAATTTTCCTTTCATTTTATCTGCTTATCATATTTATTGCCATGCCACTGTATGCCCACGTAAATCTTTACAATCTTTTATATTTTGAATATTTTTTATTTACTTGTATTTACTTTTTATTAATATTATTTGAAGTAATTTTAACATAAATATACATATATTGCATTTTTTTTCTGGAAAACTGACTTTCATTATCAGTACTTTTCATCTTATTGCTTCTCCATTAGGATAGTCATAGAAATTATATTTGTATTTCCTCCAAGCATGTCCACTGGGTTTCCATCTACTAGGCCATCTAGGCCATGGACTTTCAATTCCTCCTTTTTTCTCTGATAAAAAATCGTTATTTCAGTTGGAGTCCTGCTATAGAAATAAACTGGTTATTGGAACAAAATTGCTTCTGATTTGTTTTGAGTGAAATAACTGCTCCTGCTGCTAACTTCCCTCTTTATGTTCATCAATCATTCCAAGTTTTTTATGAAATTGGCAATTATGTTAGTCACTATTTTCATCGGTGTAATGGAGATTGGACTTTTACCCTTAAATCTTAAGAGCACATTACATTTTCCTCTCCTACACTCAGTGCACTTTCCCCAAGACATCACCTGCTCTCTTTTCTCTTTTACTTATTCCATCCTATTTATTTTACTTCTGTGTTATACTTCATTGAGCATATGCCTTTGGATTTTCATTATTTGTAAGACTTTCTCTTTTGAAACTCCTGTTCTCAACCTTGTGTTTCATGAAAGAAAGTGATTAGGCTTTACATAAATATGTGCAGGCCAGTTTTCAATTGTTTCTTTACAAACTCGATGGCACTGACCATGACAATCTTCAGAATTTTCATCTTTGAAATATTTTAATCAAAACTGTGGGTTACATCATGTAGTGCACAAGAATCCTACTGCAGTCAACCATGTCTTATCTTCTCCCAGAAAATTCCCTGTGATTCCAACATTTTATCCAGAAAAAAAAAAAAAGTTGTGTCAGAAAATAAAATGCAATATCTTATTTATTTACAAAGCAAATGCCAAGCAGATATTCTTGCACTGTAGAGCTCAAACAGAAAATTCAATTTGCCTAACTCATATCTAGGAACACAGGCATGGGAGAATGCTAGAGGGCAACACGAAGGACATCGCAAAATAATCCCTGCATCAGTTGGCCCACACATTCCTGTAGGATAAAGAAGAGTGAACAATAAAAGTTTGAATTATCCACAACAATGCAATTGGAGTATGAATCTTGATGTGTGGAATACAAAACAGGTAATGATGAATTGTGGGACAATATTTCCATTTGGGGGTTCTACTGAAAGCGTGAACTGCACAGCTAAAAGCGTTATTTTTAATATGCTTATCTATTTTTTGTCTTACATAATTCATGGTTCCAGTAGCATCAAGCTACAGCACGTTTGCATTTCCATTTTCTTCTGTTTGACTAGAGGACAGGGCAAATACATGCAAATAAATCTTCTTTTTTTTTGGTTTATCTCCGTTCTCTTGCTCTTCATTTGTCATGAAATCAAATAGCTTGACATTTTGACAGCCAATAATATATTCTTATGGAAAAAAGTTAACTGAGTAAAAAAACCCCTTACCTGACTTCCACTATCTTTCAGCTAAGACTGCTTCTAGAAAAAAGAAATTCATGATAGTAAATTCTTACAATTTCTACAAATTAATTTCCATATTATTCAGGTGCTCTGTGATGCCATTCCTGTAAAGAACAGTATTTGCTCATACTTTCTGTGCTGTGTTTCTTGAATTTTGGTATATATTTAGCTGTCTCCCTATTGTTTCACAAAGCTTTCCTGGACATGATTTGCAAACTCAGATTGATTTTCCTAAATATCTCTGAGAAAAAATTGGAAGGTGAAAGAACTTACAAAATTGATATATGCTGTAACATTACACAGATTAAAAAAATCTGTGTGCGCTGAGGTGGGGATGCTTTCTGCCTGAGCCAGAGAGAACAACAGTGATTAGGATGCTGCAGGGTATATCTGAGATGATATAAATCCTCAGGTGCTTCACTCCGAGGTACATCTTATGTAGTCATAGAAAGAAGTCGCTCAATAAAATAAAAAACATTTGGGAAAAAGCAGAACACCTTGTTTGCACACAGATTCTGGTTTTTTCTTCTCTTGAGAAATTTATTTTTTAGTTTATACTAATTCTTCCCTCTCTAATTTTCAAGTTCATAGCTCAAACAGAAAACTGGTAACTCACAGAGAATTAGGTGGGAATCTTTGGCACAAAATAAGATAGTTCAGACTTGACTGACTCTGCTGCCATACCTTAGAACACCTTATTGGCCTTTGTAGCCCAGTGTAATTTCTCTTGTCCTAATTGCTTCTTTCTCCATTCCATTCTGATGATTCATTCTTTTCCCTTGAGATTGCTTCACGTTCCTTGATTTAATTTCTTATATAATACATAGAATCACTTCTACAGCTTTTATATCACTGTAGTATGTCAGTATCTTCTTCCTTGCAGCTTTGTCCAATTGGTTTTTTCCTAATCTCTTTTCTCTCTTCTTTTTCTCATTTCGGATTCCTTTTCCTCTCCTGTTTTTTCCCCTACTTTATCTCTTATTTATTTTCCTATTCCTGCTGATCTTCATCCTGGGCAGTGGTTGCCCATTTTCTCATCACTCCTACCATGCTACTGATTTTTTCTACCTCATTCTCCATCCCACTTTTTCTATGTTTTTTCCCAGTTGTTTTTTCTGAAGCCTCCTGGCACACACTACAGCTCCTCTGCTTGAAATTCTTCTCCTCTGTCATAAATTTTCTACACTTTAAAAAGTGATCTTAAACCCTTGAAGCCTTTCTAAGAGAGGGCATTTTTGAACACATTATTTCTTTTTGTATTCCCTTTTACATAGAACTGGCTTCTCAAAATTAGTGTATTGAGGGAGGAGAAGAAACCAAATATACAGCAAACTTTCACAGCCTGGACAAATTAACCCAAACCTCTTTACCTCTTCAACACAGAGAAAAAAATTGTCCATGGTCATTACAATTAAAAAAAAAGAAAATAATAACTTTTTAATGTGTTCTTTTTGGTTGTTTGGGTTTTTTTTGGTTTTTTTTTTTCATTCTCATATGAAATCTTGGTGCAATGGACAAAAAAAATTTTATTTGAAACCAATTATTTCTCAATTATTTTTTTGTACTACTAGTGCAGCCAAAAGCAAAAGAAAATTTCTTGGTTTTGGGACTGATATGAACAATTACATGTGGAGATGAATCTGTTCACTTCAGTCATTGCAATACAGATATTGATGGTCCAAGTCATTGCAATGTAAGGTTATTAATTGCTGTTACTAATCTTTATCACTGTTTGTATGGCAATAGCTGAATTTAAATATAAATAATAATAGTGTAAACACAGTGCATGCAGTGTCAATACCACATTCAAGTACTGCTCAGCAACACATAGGAAATCAGAACAAT
Source organism: Dicaeum eximium (assembly GCA_013396995.1). Classification (NCBI taxonomy): domain Eukaryota; kingdom Metazoa; phylum Chordata; class Aves; order Passeriformes; family Dicaeidae; genus Dicaeum; species Dicaeum eximium. The sequence goes on along the minus strand of VWZP01009941.1, from coordinate 1,237,272 downwards.
GGGATGCTGAACTTGTTAAATTGAGAAATAAATCAGAAATAGAACATAGAAAGGGTGAAAAATTATTTTCTCTCCCTCTCCTGCCTCACCCTGCAATACTTTCTGTCCCCTGACTTAAACATTAAAAGTTAATTTTTTTAGGCTTTAAAGTGAGCAAAGAATTCACTCTTAACCAGTGGGGCCCTGATATAATTTACTCCATCTGGCATTGCATTTTGTACAGAGCAGAACATGCCTCTGCAGTCACAGCAAATACATTTGTCAAAATCCTGAATCTGGCTGTTTGTGAGAATTTCTACTGTAAAAAATACAGCACTTTCATACACTATTCCTTGACTCTTGATAGGTATCCATCAGTAAAACTTAAAAAAAATAGTACTGGTGAAAAACAAAGAGAAATATCCATGGTATAAGCACCAGATTCTTGAAGCAAGGTAAAATTGCTCATAACTAAAATAAACCACATTCAAACAGACCTGGACTTTCCCATGACAACCTCTAGGACTTAAAACAGTAGAATTTTGAACTTATTCTTTTGTTTTGACTAGGCATGACCATTCTCCTCAAAACAAAAGCTTATTATTCTTACCTAGAATTCAAGCTTCTGGTAGACAATAAGGAAATCTGGAAATCAGCACCACCCTATTCTAGAAGCTGTTGTTGTAAAAAAATGCTAAAATAAGAAAATTTCTACACTAGCCTTGGTCACTGACACCGAAGTTAAGATTTATTTTTGAAATAGATTATAAATTATTGTAGTATAATGGTATTGGATATGAGAAATGGTCAAGGGGGAGTATGGGTGAGCTTTTTTTTAAGGCAATCAACCACACATGGTGGTATCAATGCATTTCTGCATAATTTGATGGTGAGGAGGCTTATCCAAGGCATGGGAGATTTGAGTTGAAGAACCATTTTGAGACCTTAACTAACTAACTAATTTTAACTATCTATAACTGACATGTCTGCTGTGTTATGCTATTCTCTTCCTGTTATTGTCATCACTCTTTTTCCTCTGGTAAGAAACTGGACTGAATTAATTGGATTAGCAGGGGCAGGCTGCCCTTTTCCCCCTCTTCTGCTCACTTTCCATTTACTTCTCTGACTGCCACAGAGTGAGGTCTAAAATTTCCTTTTGTTCAACATCTTTTCCATCCTGGCTATTCCACATAAAATGAGACCATAGCTGGCTCCAGCATTATTTGTTCTAAAAAGTGACAGCTCTCTACCTCTTGTATTTCAGAACAGACCTAGGTAGAGTAAATTTTAAGGGCAGAAAGGTATTGAATAATCTAATATCATGTCATCTAATATCATATCTCTGTACCTTCAAGAGATCTCTGCATCTTCAGAAGAGAGAAGTAATCTTCAAAGGATTGTTTCAGGATCATTTTCTGGATGTCTCCATCTCTGATAACATCTTGGATAACTGAGGTCACCATCTTGTCTCCCTCCTACTTTCAGAATAGTTTTAGTCCATGCAATGGTTCCTATATTTTTGCTGTACCACATATAAATTTTTTTTTTGGGGGGGGGGATGTTCTTAAAATAGTAATATCAGAGATCAATGATCTTGTGCTTAAGACATCAAGACATTTGGATCTTGTCCCAGTTTTCCAGAATCAATATAAATGGATCAGTATTTATTCTTAGTGGATTAATAAATTAACAAATAAACAAAACTCTTTCAAAGTCTTTTTAGTAACTGATAGAAGGACAACTTAGTATAAAGATACATATTTTTGTATTTTTTTTAAGAATTGTGGCAACATCTGAAATAAACTGTTCAGACTTTGCTGCTTAAAAAATACATTCAAATCTAAAAATAGATCAGTGTTTACCTTTACTTTTATTTAAAGTTAGAGGTCATAACACTTGAATTTCAGTGGTATTAGAGCCACTGAAAATATCCATACTCTAGGTACTCAAATTAGCTCTATCTCAGAAATTAGAATACCAAAGACTTTAGAGGCAACTTAATTATTTCATGATCACAATTAGTTCATGTAGCTTATAGAAAAACCACAGGCTCCTGTTACTGAAAACTACCAGATTTGGCTGGTAAAATTATTAAGGAGTTGTTCCCTGTTAATTAAACTAAATGAAGACCATATCATATTATTAATATGAACAATAAATTATTGAAATACAGTGTCTTTTATATTACAAATATGATTGCTTTTTAAATAACATATTAACATTAATAAAATGCAAAAAGGAACACAAGACTTGTAGTTAGTGTGGGGTTTTTTCCAGCTTTTGAGTTTCTGCACATTTTATAATTGTATCAAGGTCATCAGCTCTCAGATAATGTAGCTAAAATTGATTTCTGAACAGTCTCCTACTGTGCTTTATGTCATTTTCTGTCCTTATAAAAGACAAAAAACTCCAGGAAGAAGGCAAAAATTCTTGTTTTTCACAAGATATTTTCTTTTTATGTCCCATTTTTGCCATTTTTTAACTTGCAGATTTGTTTATCTGATGATAACCCAGAAGAAAAGTTAACTATCCCTGAGTTTAATGTTCCTTTCTAGAAACCTTACATAAATATGTCTGACAAAGCCTTTTTGAATTAATGATTGTGTGTACTGAGCAAGGAAATTTTCACAACCTTTTTGAGTCTTTATTTTTTCATTTTATTGTGCTGTTTTTGTGAGACTAACTATTTATGGTTTGATTTTTTCATAAACACCACAAAATCTCTGTGGCAAAAAGAGCCTGATCGCCAGATGAATCAGCATTCAGAATTTTATTTAGTCAGGAAGCAAAAAATAAAAGCATAAAGTGAGAAATTTGAAAAGAAAGTTAATTATATTTTTAAAAATAGTAATTCAAAAGCTCATACAGACATTGCCCTTCTTTTTCCCTCTTCCTTCTGCAGGAAATTTAAATTGCCTTCAGCTCTTGCATTACATTAATTGTTGTAGCACCTTGCTACCCATAAACTTCCACATAGTCTCCTGCAGAGAGATGGAAACACTTGCAAAGTCAGAACACACAACAAGCCCAGTTTAAGGCAACATCTGGAAAATGTTTATTTCACAAGTTATTTCTGCTGCTAATTAAACAAGTTAACCTAAAACCAGAACCTTCCAGAATATTAGGAGTGTGCTAATGAGTCCTGGGGAATGGCAGCAGCACCCCGCTTGTGGCATGAAATAAATGTAAGATAATAAGGGACTGGCAAGAGAACTGAAGCTGCAAGAAGAAGTCATGAAAGAGTCTTTAAAGTTATACCAGGGAGCCACAGAAGAGAAGGAAAAAAAACAATCTGAATTTTGGAAGAAAATGAAAGACAAGACCAAGGACTGCTTGAAGATAAAGGAGGGAGAGAAATTGTTTGGACTGAGGTTCAGGCAAACAAATTTCGCAGGTAAATTTTATTTGTGCAATCAAAATTACATGCCACTGATTCTAAAGTTAAGGACAATGTATATAATAATAAAAATAATAGAAAGTATTTCTCAAAGCAGCTCTGACAAAGTTATGTCAAAACTATTAGTGTCAGTTTTCAGAGGGGTATTTTATTTGAAAAATGTCAACCCTATACATATGATGCTGAAAGCTTCTGAGTACCAGTGTTGTGATTCTCATAACTGATGCTAAAAAATGGAGTAACAAGGCAAAATTTCAGTACAAACCTAAGATGAGACATCAGAAACAATGGAAGGGATCTGTTTTTTCATATCTCAATCTGTTTACTTGTTTAAAACAAATACCATTACATCAACAGAATCTCATTATTCTAAGACAAATAAAATGTTTATTGGCAAAGTAATTTGCAGAAAGTAAGAAAAAAAATTCTAATTTAAATCTATGATAGAACAAGCCACTTTTACTTTGTAATCAATAAAGGACATATTTTTAAACTCAAAGGTGAGCAAGTGCCCAAACCACACATCTGGACTAAGTTGGAATTACCATATACAAAACCTGGTAAATTTTAGAGAGATAATAGAAACATATGTCAGAGCATCTTATTGTTTTTCTTTTCCACTAAAGAAAGTGATAGGTCTTTTTAATCATTATTTCTTACTCAGTCAAGAAAATTTTGCTCTTCTTTCTACAAAGGAGGTTTAGTTGTGTGAGAACTGCATTTATTTCACTTAAATTTTGATTTCATAGTTCTGAAAGTAATGTATTAGGAACACCAACATCATTCAACCCTTTTATGAGTTACATTTTATGCATTTTATAAGTTGAATTTAGATGATAACAAAAAAGCCTCTCCTGTGCTTTTTCACAGCAGGCTCAAATAGACTGGCATCTCAGGAGAAGAGTAGTCTGTCTCCATGACACCTTGAAGTATCCAGTTACCATAGTAGCCACAATTTTAAAAGGTTGGTCATTCCAAGCAGTTTAGTAGGTGCATGAAGGAATTAATCCAGAGAGTGTTTAAATGCCTCAGTGCCCAATTGTTCCAGGCAATAGCAAATTTTACAAGATAGCAAGAGCTTTGTTCAAATACTTGGTCTGTTACTGTTTCCATTGTAGCATCTTGCATGGAAAAAAATATAACTACAAGGTGGAAATGGCAAGAAATAAGGGTTTTTTTAGGCTATTTATAAGTACAATTTTTAAAGCACATGAGTCCAGAAAACGAAAATAATTCTTCTTTGTTTTTCTGTTAAATTCTGCCAAAATATTTTAAAGGTTCTGTCTGAGTAATATTTTACAGACAGCTCTAACCAAACTGAGTGCATCTCTCAGACAATTAGGGGCTATATATATTTTTAAAGCTTTCTATCCTATTTGGAGCTATTAATTTTCAAATCTAGTAAGAAGTATTTACTTAATTAATTGTTATTTGCTTTATACTTTTTTACTTCAATCCCTAGAGTAATATCCTGCAAAAGGAAAACCATTTGATGCAGAAGATTATGGGATATCCTTCAGACAGGTGATTATAAGTAGAGAACTGGATAACTTCACAAAGTAGGATTCTGCAGATTTGCAGAAAAAGGACCATGAATAGGAGGAAAGATTAGATAAAATATTCTGAATGGTTGAAAGTGTTGTTGGAAGTAGTGAAGTAGTCTCTTAGCATCTATGCTTTAGAAGCATGGTGAAAGATTAGAGTCAGTGGAGAAAATGCACTTATAGATAGCATACTGGCTTAAAGAAAACCTTTACAGTAAAGGTCATAAAAAGCTTGATATGTTTACATTATCAAAGAGAAAGTAACATAAAGTCTCAAATGTTTTAAATTAGCAACTTCATAGATATCTCAACAATGGCTAAAGAAATTTAAGAGATGCTAGTTGGAGAAAAGTAAACTGAGTTGGTAGAAACGAAACCAAGACAGATTCAAACTTTATGACAAGATACATATTTTTGATCATGCAGGCTGGTAATTGCTGCAACATCTGCCAAGGGAAATTTCAAATTCTTTACCTTTTGATAGCTTGAAGTTAATGGGATGTAATTTGTCAGTGTTATATTTTGCCTCACAGAAGGAGCTGGGTTCAGTTCCTATACCATCTGAGGAATGACATTGTAAAGGTGTTACTAGGCTTTCAATTTCTTTTAAAAATTAAAAGACTGAATTAGATTGTGGAGTCCATGTCTTATACATGGACATTATTCCTGCCCTTGGTCTTACAAAAGCTTACACAATTCCTTTATTTTATACATTTTGTAATTAATTAGTGTACTGACAATATAGCAGAGATTAAGAGCTATTGATGGAATGTCCCAAGTAATGGCTGTATGAACTGATGACCAATTTACTTTTCATAGTTCAGGTCTAGGAAAGTAAGGCTGCAGTTTTCAGCCTAGTGATCTCTGGAAAGAGGAAAGAGCTGGGGATGCACCACAAGGTTAGTTGCAAATATTTGTTGAACTAAGCTGTTCAGAGTGAAATTGAGAGAGTTTAGATGAGTGTTCATCTCCAGGTACCACAGAATAGCAAAGATATCTGACCTCATCTCAGTTAACACGCACAGGAAAAGTGAATGCCAACACTTTTTCTGATGCTGCCTTGCAAAAAAGCTAAAATCCCTGTTTAATTTTTTTTTTAATTCTGCCAAAAAAAATCTATCAAGTTAGGAAAAAAGTTGGCTTTGCTACAAAAGTAAGAACTTCACTTAAGTGTTTAACTCCTGTTTCAATCTAATCTAACCTATGGATATATCAATAATTTGTGTTTAAAAGACAAGAAAATATTTAATTCCTACAACAGAGAGCAGGGAAAGGCCACCATTTACCATGGACTGTTGGCTTAATCATGATAGAGATGGTAAAGGGTTTTCTCACTAGAGGCTGGGATGCTGAGCTCTGCATCTAGGTCCTAACTTCTGCTTGGATAGATTGAAGGGCACATTAACAAAGGCAATTTGTACTGGGAAGTGTAAGTTTAATTTGATTCTAGTTTAAAGCAAAATAATGATATAAGCTCATAGTATTATACTATTCATGCATAAAAATTAGAGAACTAGTTATGCAGAAAGTTCAATTCCTATTTTAGAGCTCTTGGACTAACTTGAGCGTGTTTATTACATGCAGCACAGTCCTGATCAAGCATGTACAAATGTATTGGTATGCCTCTTACACAGGAGAAATATAAAATATGTGCTTTTTGCTATAAACTATTCAAAACCTAATCCAAATATTACACAGGAAATGAAGCAGACTTTCTCTTTTGCAATTGCTGGGTATGAAAAGTAGAGACAAGTGACCACAAAATTATTTCAGTTGACTTTAAGTTCTCAAAATCATAAACACAATTGAAATAGAAAATCCTGCTCTATAATCAAGGCACACATTCTGAATTTCAGAGTACCTGGCAGGTGAGCCAAGTCTGTACATGGCTTTTGGGATAAATGAAACAAACCTATAAGCTTCCTCATGTCTTGCCAAGTAACAATAGCTCCTTAAGGGATGTTCTCTCAAATTGGAATTTCAGCAGCACAGAAACTCTTAAACACACAAATCAACTCCTTACAAACACTCATATAAGCCTGTTCTTACTGGCTAAGGCAAGTTGTCAGGTGTGTACTTCTGGCCTGTGAGGGTTCCTTATATATTGGGAGTACCTAGTTGTCTGTTCTGGGAAGCAAATATAACACACATGCACATGCAAGAGTCAGGAATTCAGGTCTGTTCTTTACACTATGAGCATCTAATATGTTCAAGTGCTTCGAAATTACGGCAATCTTAGAATCCCTATGAAACTCAAAGAAACCCTGACCATCATTCCAGAAGCCTAAATTGAATAGATTCCAGTTTCTTTTTATGAGGGGTTTTCAAACCTCATAATTTCACAATCATCAGCAAGCTTGACTGATGGAAAGAGGACTGAGTGCCCAGTAAATTGCTATCCAGTTTAGTGGTATAAACTGGGTAGCAATTAGAGAGGACTGGCAGATGGCAGCTGAGCACAGGACTGGCAGTGGAAAACTGCAGAGCAGACAGCAGTGCTTACAGTGATGACAGATTGCCTGACTGGAAAAAAAGCTTGAATTCTCTTGTGTTGTTTTCCCCAGTGTTTTAATGGTCGACACAGAAGTTCAAATTTAGCTTTACATCCATCTTTCAAAAAAATAATCTAAATTGAACATTGAACATACAGTACCTTATATATCCTTTTCCATTGTCACAAAGTAGCCCCTTTCTCCTATAACTGTGATTATTAACAAAAGTCTACAATGTCTCAAGGAGTATAAGTCCACTGTGCTACTTCTAAAAATAATAAGCCAATTAAAATACATAGAAGAAAGTAGCACATAAACGTGCATATTCTCTAAAAGTGTAATTCATTAAATAATTATATTTTTTTTTACCAGTGGACCTCATTTGACTGCTTAATCCAGATAACCTTAAATCAATTCTTTGAAATGTAAGTTTATCCCAAGTGTCACTGGTATAGACTGAAAAGAGAGACTCCAAACCTTCTCATAATTATGTCATCTTTGTCCAGTGGACTTTATTAGCATTACAGTACTTTTCAGTGTTTCTCATTTGAACAGGAAAATGTTATTTGCACTCTTAACCATCCTTCCTTTTCTTTTAAAATAAATCAATTCATGCTCCCTTTAATCTTATGTATTCTTGTGTGATGAAAGTCTCAAAATGACTTTTGCTGTTTCCAAAATCAAGTGAAAAATAGCAGCAGCTAGGATAGTTCAATGAATATTGAACTAAGAGTATGACACTGCCATCACATTTGATTTGCCTTTATCAGAATTGAGGGGTTATCAGGAAATCTTTGCACTCCTCTCATAAAATAATTTTGCATTCCATATTCAGGTCCATTTTCCTTCTCCAAAATCTTAAATGTTAAATCTCTTATTTTATTATTGTTTTTTAGTTCTCAGTTCTATTGAATAACTAATATACAAAACTTTTCTAACAATATTCTTGTCAAACCTGTGGACAATACAAGTCATGATTACTTCTTTAATGAATTATTCTCTCTCCTCCCTATAATGTATTATTTTCCAAATGATGCTGTGAGGTTTTGTATCACTTTGAAGCTAAAGATCCTTGAATTAGAATACAAAAGTGTCATTTGTTTCTCTTTGACTTTCTTAAATACCTTGCCAGTTGGAAACAGATTTTCACTAATTATATTGCCCTAGTAGATGCTACTGCCATCAATATTGCAAACCTTTGCTGTCCATTCTGCTCATTTATGCCTCTTTACCCAATGCTATGTCTTTCCTAAAAGGACATATCCTTTCCTAAAAAATGAAATAAAATGAAATAAAATGAAATGAAATGAAATGAAATAAAATAAAATGAAATGAAATAAAATAAAATAAAATAAAATAAAATAAAATAAAATAAAATAAAATAAAATAAAATAAAATAAAATAAAATAAAATAAAATGTGAAAACAAGGAAAAAAGAATATTTTTATATTTCTGATCAATAGCTAATGAATGCCTTAATGAATTTATACATTATATTTATGGTTCAATAGATGCATTTATAATGCTTATAAATTAGTGCATGGCTTGTGGCATGCTTATATTTTTTATTGAATTAAGCTAATTCAAATAAAGTTTCTGTACAGATATAACGGGAATTTGAAATCTCATTTCTGTTAAAAGTTTATGATTCTTGCTCATGCTTCAAGATTTTCATCATATTGAACTGTGCAAAACTTTTTTAGATGAAATAAGGAAATAATTATTCAAAATTTCGAGAAAGGAAAAGTTGGAAATATTTTTCTAATACTGTCCATACTGAAAAGTAAAAGCAACCCTGAAATATCTTAGCAATGTATTTTGCTAGGCAAAAAGCCCCTATTCATATTTTTTACCTCTTATGAGCAAATGCCAATTCTGTGTTATAGAATAACCACAGAAATACAAACTCCTGATTACTTTGGCCTGATTTTTTATCAGTATCTTATAATTGAACATCAAGCTACAGAAGCAAACAAATTCCTGACCTACTTGTGTGTTTGCATCAATGTGCAAGCCAGGAGGTTTTGTAGGCACACAAATTGATCTGGTATGTCTATAAAATCTGTAGACATCTAATATTTTCCAAAGATGTGGCCTTTCATCTTCATTTTCTGTCTGTTAAAAATCTTATCTTTTAAGGAAAGGATTTAAAACATTCAAACAATTTATGACTGAAAGAAAAAATATATTTAAGCCAATGTTTGCTCCAAGACCACATCATGTCACAGGGATAAGAGTATCCCTGCAAAATAAATAATAAGGTTGGCAAATTATTTGCTTAGTGTAAAAACACAAAACATTATGCAGGTGGGGAATTTCTCTACCTCAGATTTCACTTGGATTTTGTCCCAGAAGAAAGACATTAGATATCTTGTATGACTGAAATGAAATGCTTCACCTGCAGTAAAACCAGAAAAGCACAGAATGACGAAGCACAACCCTGACATCATTATAACTTGATATTTCAGACTGTGTATCTTCTACATTGTAAAGGTTTTCACTCTGAAGTTTACTAAAATGCTGCTCATCACATTTACAAGAACATGTGCATTAACTAGGAAGGAAATTAATAGAGTATGATCAATCCTAAAAACTATAGTCACTGGAAAGAGCTGTAGTAGGTCATGCTGTGAAAGGCTGAGACATAAAATTTACCTTTGGGACAATGAGAAAAGGTACCAAGGCCATTGAGTGCAGAAGGATCTACTTGTTGACTCCAGCAAGAAAGACATACCCTTCCTCAGCCCCAGTTTGGGTTGTTTTAAAACTTTTCTCTCCACACCAGCTTTTCTGTAGCTCTCAGGTATTCCAAATTTAAAATTAAACTGTTCATCATAAGCTATGGTGAAATTTCATATAAATGTGCCAGTCTGATTCTTAAGCTCTGTGAAGGAGATAAAGACTGGTACATTTCATTTTCATTAGATGACATATTGAACTTTTGGAGGCTTGTTTTCTTCCTATCCTTCAGTTTTTACACTTTAATATTATTTTTTTCCCACACTACTTCAAGTTTTCTCTTAGTAGACAATGTGACTGTTATTTTTAGGAGTCTTTTTTCTACTTTTTAGTCCCTTGCTGGACAAGTGTTTGACTTTTGGGAAATAAAGAAGCACAGCAGCATCAAATCTTAATAAAAGTTACGGATTAACAATACCAAAATAACAATATAATATTAACAAACAAATTGATAGACCACACAGATGTTGAACTCACATTTTGTGTTTCTCTTCCTTCTGCAATTTTTTCCTCTTGTTTTCTTTTCCCAAGACACTGACACATAATGTTTACCTCCATTCATGCTGCTGCATTCATTTCCAGTTCCTAAATTAAAGGTGCAGTTGTGTGGTGCAACTGGCGCCCAGAGAGTTTTCTATGGCCATCTTAATTTGACTGAAGTTTGGCAGAAGATGATAGGGAAATCTGGGGAAATGCTATAATTTTTTTTGCCCTGCTGTGCTTTAAAAAGCCCATATCTGGCCAGGGGCTGCTTGAGCAGACAAACTTTGTGTTCATCTAGGCTCTTTGTGAGTTCCTGTGTTTTGTCCTGAAATATGCCACCTACCCAAAAGTGTACACCAACATCATCCTACATTTCCTTATTGTGGAGGAATAAAATTTATGCTGACAGGTTATCTTTCACTTGGAAAAAAGTACAAATAGATTTTCAAAATATTCAAATGTGGGGAGATAATTTAGATATCCCCTCATTTCTTATATGTAAACTTGGAACCGCAGTTGCTTTGAGCTTCTGTACCTTGTTTCAAGTTCAAAAAAAAAAAAAGGTACTAGCTGTGAAATTTTCTGGAAAGTTTTTGGATTTATAGGTACTTTTTAAGAATAACTGATGAGAGAGATAGAGTGGAGATGATGAGAGAAGTCAGTTTAAGTCATGCCTAATAGTTGTAGAAGATAAGCAGAATGTCACTGCAATCCTTTGGAAATATGGTACCAAAGGAATATTTCTTCTTAAAACTTCTTATATAAATTTGGGAAAGGATATTTAAATTATTTTAATAATAAGTAACTAAACTTTTGCAGTTATTCTTCTTATGGCCAATGTGAGAATATCTTATCACTCACCCCATCCCTACATACTTATGAAGAAATAACAGCCTTACAATGCATGTGTTCAGTATAAATTGTATTGCACAGTGGAGAGCAGCAAGTTTTTATAAACAGAAAACATACTTCTTGTGGAATACCTAATGCTGTTTCCATCATCATTCTGCATTGAAAATGATCTCTCATTTAATTATTATTCCTTTTTCATACTGGCCACCTTCATGTAAGAGCAGCACAACCTTCACTACAGGGAAATCACTAAATTTCCAGAGGAAACATGCTGGGTTGTTAACTCTATAAATATGCATAAATTTTCCACACAAATTTTGCTCAACTCATAAAAGAAAATGAGCAAACCCATTGTTCCTGACTTCCACAGTCAATACATGGCTATATACCAAAATAGAAATCTTTGTTTCATTTAATGTGATCTCATATTTATTACAGTAAAATGAATCTGGATTTTAACAGAACTCATTTGTCAAGCCTGTCAAATTCACCATTAGTCTAATATCTCTGTAACTCTTCAGAGGTAAAAATATAACTAGAGTATAATCAAACTTCACAGTTTTAAAAGGTGCCATTAATTCTAAATAATATAACAGCTTTGTCCATTAAATATCATAAATATGTTACTAATAGAAACAGAGAAAACTCATAATTTTTTCATGTATATTTCCAGCAAAAATGTCAAGCTCATATCTGGCCTTTTGCTTTTCCTCAGGGATCATGGATTTGTATCACTGAGACCTCTCTACAAAAAAAAAAAAAAAAAGGAGTGAGGAAACAATCAGAAGCATTATTTTTTTTAAAATCCTCTCTCACTATCTGACTTATGGTAGCTGACCACACACACACTTTCTCTCAGCATTCTATAATTTTGAAACAAGACACATCAAGCTTTAGCTGCAAAAAATGTTTCATTCTTAAGAGTAATAGTATAACACAGCCAACAGAAACTGCATTGTCTGGTTTACAAAGATAAGATAACAAATGAAATTATAGAGATTGCTTGCACAACATCTGAAGTCTATAACTATACTGGAAGTATAAATGAGGAAAAAAAGCCAAATATATATATAGATATAAAATTATATATTTATACATAGGCACAGCAGTCATTTAAGAAAGAAGAAGAAGCAGCAGATTGGAGGGAATTCAGTAAATGGAGTCATTAGGTAGAAGCTTACATACCTATACACTTACTCATTTCCAGCACAGTGGATTCTTAATGTCTGAATAATTTTATACTAGCCAGCAAAATCCACTATAAAATGCACAAAAATGCAGGGTCAGGAAGATAGACTGACCATATAGCTTGATAAGTCTATCTCTAGAATTTTATTTCTATGAATATCACACTCAGCTGGAACTTCACTGGAAAATCTAAGAATGACTACAGATATGGAAATTATCAAATTGATGCCTCATATTCATATTTTCAGGTACACTATGTAATATTAGAATAAAAACAAAAATTTTGTATCTATTAAGGGACAAATATTGCGCTTGCATAAGATATACAGGGGAAAACAAAAAGTTATTTAATCATTCCAAGTTTTACACTAGAATTAGAGACATTCTGAAGAAAGAGTCCAAAATTCTCATATGCATATATATGTCTGAGGAATTTTGCTGTTCCCTCAACACTCAAGTAAGAAATAGAGATAAGTATTGAAATAATATTAGGAAGGAGCAGATATTCTAAGTTTTCCAACCTGTTGTGCATTTGTCAGTTTTGGGGCAGCATCACAGGCTCCTTTCTGGATTCAGTGGTGGGTCTGCTTGTGCCAGTGCCATTTATATCACACTGGTGGCAGCTTTTGAGCAAGCCATGAATTTACCTGCAGACTGCACTTGGCACCCTGAATGGACCACTGGGGTGAAAGGAGAAAGTTGGTGATGATGTACAGCGATTGGGAATGATCAATCACGGGATGTTCTTGAGAAAAGAACATCCTTCAAATTATGTCTAGAGACTTAAAGATAACAGGGTGTGTTCACAAAAGCATGTGAAGCAGTGCAATAACCCCCCCAGCATGTGAAGCAATGCAATAACCAGCAGAGAGTAGGTGGTTGGACACTCCAGCAGCTCTTAAAATGTGATACAGCTCTCACTTGTGGCTTATGGGTGATGATAAGATTTACAGGCTGAAATAAGAAGCTGTGGATAAAAACTATAAAGATATTACCCAGCTGCTTACAAGTTTTGATGAAGTAGCTGTTACTGCTGTTGGAAAGGTGGAGGCCAAGTGAAATATTTGTAGAAGCAAGCATAAACTCTCATTTTCTGTGTAGTGGCACCAGAGACACTTAAGAACATGGATTGTGTGTAGATTTCATTTTCTCTCAATGCTTAATAGGTCTATGTTAAGATATCAAAGTTACTTTTGATGGGAGAAGGGCAGGCATGACATTTCATTTTCAAGTTGTGCACATGGATTTATATTGAGAAAATAGAGATACAGTGATGAATTTGTATAACATCTTTACCAGTGAACATGACAACAAAATATTCTTGCTGTTGTGTTTTCTTGACATGAGCTCTTGTTACATATATATTATTATGCCTTCCAATATATATCCATATCCAAGGAATAAAAATAACATATTTTTTGCTACTTCTCATAAGTGTTCCATTTCCATCCCAAATACTGAATATTTGTTTCAAAAATACATTTGGATGTAATTTACATTTTAATAAGACAATTTTTAAGGGTTTTCTAATATATGTTATTTTGCTCTTCTTTTGGTATTTTTCTTCATGGAGGGAATGTTTTCATACTAGAAAATTACAAGCAAAAGTATTGACATAAATTCAGAACAAGATCAGCCTTTTTATATCAATGGAAAATAAACATTTCCCAGAAGCCTAAAACCTAGGAAATTAATTGGGCTTTATTCTCTGTATCAACTGAAAGTGAGTATATAAATATCTTTCAGTGTGAAAAACAGACTGTAATGTTTAAAATTTTACCATTGTTTCACACTATGTAAATCTACACTGCAAGACAAGATGGGGTTCTGAACTACTCACAGCAGGTGAGGACACTTTCCACATGAGTGAACATCCAAAAATTCACCATATCAAACTTTAACTTGTCAGTCATACTATTAATACCTATAAAAGATGTTACAGCCCTTAAGGATGATCAGAACTCCTAAACCTTTGTGGGATAGACAAATAAAAGCTGGGTCAAATCCTTAACATGCTTCAGGGGTTTGGAATGTTGTATTCCAAAACAGAGAGAAACTGAATGTTTCTAGTTAATTGGGTAAATAGCACCTTTTCAAGAGGTCCTTTCCAGCACTGTTTTCTAGCCTTTCTATTGTTTCTGCACTGAGGAAAAAGTGGTCTCTCATATTTTTATTACATGTTCCAAGCATATTTAGGAACTACATTGTGGAGGCACAACTGGGCCAGGAACCCATTCTGAGAACACTTCTTCGAGGTATATGGAGGGAGAAATCAAAAGTGGCAGTACTGACTGACTGAAGCAAACTGCATAATTTTGAAAAAAGCGTGGAAGATTCCCTATCACTTCATATTTGCAATGCAAAATGTATTTCCTTCTTGAACGTTATGATTTTCTTGTGATAAAGTCTATGATATCCTCTTTTATTTTCTTAAATTGCACCATTTTTGTGGTTTTCTTAAGAAATCACAGATAATAACATATAGAGTAAAAATACTTTCAGTTCAGAGGGATGGTGAGTGGGCAAATTCTATATAACCTACTAGAGAGATCTCAAACGTAAGAAGAATTAAATCCATCTGGCTCTATATTGCTTATATCAAGCAATATAGATATAAGGAGTTACAAGCTATGAGATGTTAAGAAGCATCCAGGAGTTGATACAAAGTAAATTAAGATAAACAGGAAACTTTCTAATCATTTACTATGCCAAGTATTGCCAGAAAAAAGTGATATAAGGCTATCTTATATGTATAGATGCTTGCAGTCCGAGCTGAATAAAATAGATGGAAATGACTGAGGTGAGTTGCTATTGTACAGCTTTCTCATCTTCTTTCTGTGTCTCTGTAGAGGCAATAATGGCAACAGCATCCAGGTCTGAAAACAAGAGCAGTGAGGTCACCATTTGGGTGCAGACAGCCTTGACCAGTGTCCATTGCATACAATAACTATGAGAGGGAAATTTTCTGCCAGAAAGTCTTCCTGGACTAAGTATTATAGGCAGAAAAAACCCCAGGTCCTTCCATCTCTCTTCTATTTTTTTTGTTTGTATTTCCAGCCAGTGGCAGGATTCTCATGAGGCAGCAAGAGGGGGAACTCTCGTATAGCATGAGACTTGATATCAATATCCAAATCACTGAAGTCTGTTGCTACTCTGAAGGAACCAGAAGAGTTCCTTAGTGTTGCATTAGCCTGCTGTGGGGAAATTAAAAAAAAAACAAGTGATGAAATCAAAAGCAATTGAACTACAAGTTAGTGCTTCATAACTGCAAAGTCCCTGCTGATGATCCGCAATCTGTTAGCTTGTCCCACTCATCATCAAACAAGATTTCAGTTTAATTACCTTCATGCTTTTAGCTTATGTACTGTTATGTTCCTTGCTCACTTATTACAGCTCTAAGTTGAAATTCTAGCCATGGATCTTATACTTTTGTAACTGCCTTTTAAAGAAATACATACATTTATTCTGATGTTTTTTATTATTCCCCCAATTTTTTTTGCTTCTACCACAGAAATATTGGTTTGATAGAACTATTACAACCATATAGCCTCATAATACAGTATTCCCATTACTATTTATAGGCCATAGTTTTGTTCTGAATTTGCAAGTCTCTGGGACTGAAGTTAGTCATACTTGCTCTACTTGAACTTCTCCTATGCTATTTTATTTTACTCAACTTTTACTCAACTTAGTTGTGACAGCAATTTCTCTAATTTACCTATGGTTAATTTGTTTTCCTTTTGTTTACCTTTATGTCATCCCAGCAATGCTTTGTATAGATTGCAGTAAAAGCAGTCATTTAATATAGAATGAAACATTTATGACTTTAACTTATAATGCAGTGTGGAGAAATACAGGGCTGGCACTAAAGAAGAAGGATCCACACAGGATGGAGGGTAGAGAAGTGTTGGCATTGAATGGGGCACAGGCTTGACACTGGAGACTCCACAGCTATGAAGAGCTCAATAACTAATCAAAGAAATGCAGACCTGGAGCTGGGCCCAGATAGTTTTAGGGCTAACAAAGGAACAACATCTCCCACAATTAAGAGGCACTGTATATATGACATTTAGATGTAGCGTGGAGCTGCAGATCAATGAAGAATGAGTAAAGGTGTGAAAGCATATTAGCAAATGTTTAAAAACAATTACAAGTGGATCCTATAGGGAGCAGCATGAGAGTGGGCGTAGAACCAGGAAAAGTGGAGGAAACTAAGCATGCAAAGTGCATTGTTACTTTTCTTTTTCTTCAGTAATGAAATCTGCACTAATAATGATTAAACTCTTCAGATTTCATTTATACTAACCGCAAATTCTTGGCTTTACTTGTCTATAAGGCATGCTGCTACTTTGCCTGTAAACAAAATTTTGAGCATAATGCTGTCTTTCCTTAGGGTAGTTCAAATGAGTCACCAACCCTAGGTCTTAATCATGTTATGCAGAAGTAAAGAAAACAGTCGTTCCAAATTACTTTCTTGTATGACTCCACAATCTGTTGCCTATTATAATCCAGTCTAGTTTTGGGAAGCTGCTTGTTAATGCAGGTACTGTTTCTCCCAGAGATGCTGTATATCCAGAGGATGACAAAACACTCTGACAAGATTGGAGGAGGAATCAAAGAAACACCAAGGGAGAGCAAAAAGGAGGTTAGGCTATTTTTCTCAGGATTTCTGGAGAATTAGGAGCTAGGGAATAGTGGTAACAAACATGATCAGGGAAGAATAGGCTGGGGTTTTGGCAAATACACTCTGCTGAGGGGGGAAAAACGGAGAAAAACAAAAAAGGATGTCTGAAAACAAAAGCTGTAGTGTAAAGTAGGGCAATGCTTTAAGCCAGACAGGAAGAATTCTGGGAAGATAAGCTATGTATGGAGTGGTGAACAATGTGTCTAAGATATGGTGTTCTACTGGTTTATCCTACTTAATTACTTGAACATCCCCACCATATTTTAGCCTGGGCAAGTTAGCACTCTCAAAAACAATGTGCTGCTCAGGGAACAGCAAGGAACAAACACAGTTCCCACAGGGTAGAATGGATGATTCCAATCTGCCTGGATGAAGGTGGGGAGAGAAAAGAGGTGTTGAGGTGTATGATGGCACTGTGGCACGGTCCCTGGACAAAGTACCAACTTAGACACCTTTTGTCTACCAGTCTAGATGCAAGTTGATGTGCCAGCTGGGACTCCTGAGAGAGGAAAAAAAAGTTTTTTTGTTGCTTTGTGCCCCACAGAAGGGCAGGTGCTATAATGGGATGCATGGAATAAAGAGTATTTAAAAGAGTACCTGGGAAGTCTGGTGTACAGCTGTGACTTACAGAAAGTTAAATCTGACAAAGTTCACAAAGTATTAATTCACACAGTACTTGCAGTAGATACTGTTTATTCATGATGCAAAACTTGTTTGTATGTCCAGAGCAAGTCAGTTACTACAGATGGCCTTTTTAAGAAAAATAGATCACATAATACAGGCACAATTGGGTTTGCAGCTGTGGAACTTGGAACTGTCTGTACCAAGCCCCTGATTTTTATTCTTTCTGCAAATGATTTTCACAGAGCATAATATTCATGTACTCTGAAAACCACAATGCAGCTTCAAAAGAATTATATGCCAGTTTAGTACCCTGTAACAGGGTGTAACAGCACTGTGAAAATCTGTCAAGCCTTTTCTGTATGAGCAATCACTTGCTACAACAGATGAAGAAGTGTAGAGAAATACCTAAACAACTATTATTGCTTGGGTTTTTTTTTTTTCCCAAAATGATAAATGTGAAAAAAAAGTGTTAAAAGAAAGAATGTTGAGTCTATAAACAAAACCCCATAATTTGATTGGCCTTTATTTTTATTTAAAAACTGTATTGCTTATGCTGTACTCATTTTATTTTTTTCAAACAGAGCCTTTTTTAGGTGGTCTCAAATATATAAGATTAATATTTATTTGTAAAAAATTTTTAGTATATATCTTAAGACAGAATAAACAAAACAAAAATGTCCTGAAGGATAGCTTTGTATGTCATGTTATGAGTGGTTATGGTGCTTTTTATGTCTGTTCTATCACTAATTATGACATGACATGAACTCTTGTTTAAGTAACAGAATGAAAGGTAGAGCCTCATTCTGCAACAGATGAGGAGACATGGACTTTTTTGTTTTGAAGAGAAAATATATGTTTTGGAGTTCCAGGCAGGGCTAAAATCTGTAGGTTTTCATCCACAGAAAATGCTGCTCACTTATCTTCTTTTTTCAACCAAGATAAAAATTTCAGGCTACAAGAAAACACGAGAAGTATTTACTTACTACAGTTTTGTTTGCATTTGATTTTGAGTTCAAAATGCTTGAAGCACCAAAACAAAGAACATATGGATTTTTTAATTTTCTCTCCGCAAGATACAATTCCTATTGTGCAATTAGTGATTTGAAAATATTAAAAATACACCTTTTGTACAAAAAAAAGACTCCTGTGGAAAAAATGCTGATTTTAATTTACAGCTGAGATTCAATTTATTTCTAAATATATTAAAAAAAAAAACTTCCATAACATTTTGTCTCAATAATATCTACTTTTACATTGGAAACTAGAAGGTTACTTTTCATTTTCATATATTTTAAACAAAAATACATTAAAATGTTTATTCATTGATGGCCACAACCTAGTAAAAGCAGCTTTGTGTCGTGTGTGCCAGTCTCACCATGCTTCAAACACAGATTAAAAAAAAAAAGCTGAGTACAACAGAGAGCTCTACCACTTGTTTCATGACACTTGTCATCTTGAATAATTTACACCAAATCCAAGACCTCGGGTCAGGTTTAGAATCAAGAAATTACAAATGGTATTTTTGTGCTCATATAATTGTGATATTACTTACCCCAAAGTCAATACATGTGCTATAAAAGAGCTTCATACTGGATCCCTTGTTTTTATTTCTGCCTCTTATTTTTTATTACTCTTCAAAATATTGTGAAAGCATGATTAAATTTATATGAACAACAATTCTCAGAGAAAAGAATGCCTTGGTATAAAAATATTTTCAAAGATTTTTAGCTATAGACTTAGATTTCCAACTTGGTTTATTTTGCCATGCATAATCTATAACAATTTAATTTAATTCACTGCAAAATCCATTATTCTATTAGTGACATTTATTACAAAGGGATTTTTCACATCAGAGCATGCAAATAGATGTTTTTGACATCAGAGACAAAATTAAGATAAAGATAATGTGTTAAGGTTAAGGTCAAAGTAATGCATAAAAATTGGGGGGGTGAGATTGCTAATTTAAATCCCTCCAGTTTAATGAAAAATGCAATATTTCTTAATTTAAAACAATTGTTCATTTTCTACTTGTGAAATTGACAATATAAGCATTCATGAAGACATAATTCGCAGAATTAATGCAAGAATTCCAGGGATGGAAATCAGATATCTTTTTGTGTTAGCAATCAAAACAGCTTCACAATTTCACTGGTCTGAATTTTAGTACATTTGATGGCCATATTGGCATATTAGAATTTTTATTTTATTAAAAAATGGGATGATTTATATTACAATAGTTTCAAGGAGCTCACTGTAGATCAGTAGCACAGAAATTTTAAAAAAAGTAAAAAATTAACCACCATGAGTCCAAATATGCTCCTAGAATATAGATATGAAACCTCAACTAAGGTAAATTAAAAGATCCCCATTCACACTGAAACCAACTTCCAGATTATTTTGTTGAGTGCAAAACAAATACCAATAAAATCAAAAACTCTTTTTTCCACTTAGGAAGGAAGAACACCCTGACACAGAGATTTGTTACACTGCATTTCCATTCTGAAAGCCTGGTTTCAAGATTTAAGCTGTTTGGTTTTGCATATCTGTACATTATACACATCATTCCTACAGCCTAAAGTGGATGCCATGTTTCAAAAAGCTGGCTTTCCCTCATATACACTTGATTCAACCACAATGCCAAAATATTATCATTATTTTGTTTCCTTAGAAGAGCTTTCTGAAGTATTCTGGACATTTCATAGAAAGATCAGCCTAATGCTTGATACATATCAATATACAAATGTGATAGTCTATAAACGGTCAATGATAAATTGCCTTTCCTAAATGGCAATTATTGGGTTGAAACATGGCCCCATTTACTATTTCATCATCATTGGCAGTAACTTTTTGTGAGAAGTGGGAAGCTGAAAGGAAATTAATGTACAGTTCAATGCAATTAAGGTATCTATTTTGCTAAGCAGTCTTAAAGAAAACTAATATAATTTGAAAACATGCGATGACAACAATTCAAATAATTTGGATCAGTGATGTCCAGGAAAACAAAGCAGAATATTCAGTCTTTGCATTCAAGCCCAATGGCTGTCTGGAGGATGAATAATAAGAATGTTATTGAAATAATAGGAACAACATCTCAAATGAGAAGTCAGACATCTCAGGCATCAGTGTAGTTAATTATTCTTTTGTTCTTTAGGAACAAAAGAATACTGGGCTGTCAGATCATGCAGTGCTTCTTTGATGCACCTTTCTTATGGAAGCTGGAAATATAGATTCAAGTCTGACATTTGTAATCATGATCAATGCAAAAAAATTGAAATTAAACACGTATAGATTCATGACAAATGACAAAACCATTTTTTTCTATTTCATTTGAACTAAAATCTGTAAAATGGGATTAATAATTTTAAAATATTTTATTATTACTATTTTTCTTTCTGGTCACCATTATTTCAAAGCTTTCTTAAACAGAAGTTTTTATCACACGAGTTCTTGGTTTTTGATTGTTACTGATATGTTAATAAAATTTTACTTCAGATTTTTATGCATATTTTGCTAAAATTCAGAAAATGGAATTAATTAATTTATTATTTGAGGACATGTTTTACTTTCTTCTTATTTTCTTTTCATCAGTTGCCCTGCTAAAGTTTCTTGTATAACTAGCTGAGAAAATGTTGGTTTTTAAGTTTTCCTTGTTAGAGAATCCTGTGATTTGTGTATAAATTTTGTACTATCATTAAATTGTAAGCCCCACAGATACATGTTTTAATTCTCAAACTAACTAAAAGGAGGTTGACTTTAATGGCAGTTGAGCAGCTCAATCCCCTAATCAGCTTTGGAAATCTAAATGCAAAAGTCATGCTGACAAAATAAATTAAGCAACAACCTACGCATCCTTTTCATTCCCTAAACACAGAGAAAAACTAGATAAAGGAAAAATTAAATTAAAGTTTCATTCTATTCATGAAATTTA
This sequence comes from Dicaeum eximium, assembly GCA_013396995.1. Taxonomy (NCBI): domain Eukaryota; kingdom Metazoa; phylum Chordata; class Aves; order Passeriformes; family Dicaeidae; genus Dicaeum; species Dicaeum eximium. The sequence goes on along the minus strand of VWZP01009941.1, from coordinate 1,215,362 downwards.
GCACAGCAGAGTCCATTCTAAGGAACCCTCTGCTGGGGGCTGAAGCATTTCCTTGGACCACAAAAGCAACAAACTTGAGCTGTCTGACCAAAATGACAAAAAGTAACTGGGGTCAAACTGGGACAGTCCCCTTGTTTTCCTACATATTTACACCAAAAATGGAAATCAGATGAAGCCTGATAGTTTGGCTTTAAAAAAAAGAGATATACATATTAAAACAATATAATAGCTCATTCAAAGTCTGTCATCTGCCACAAATGATCTCTGCTCCCACTATCAATCTGTCCTTAGTTTTCTTGGGCTGTTTAGATGTCTAGTAAGCTTTCAAAGCTTCAGAGTTAAGAAGAATAGGAAGAGACATCAATGTGTCCTTAATTATACCACTGGCCTGAGTCACTGAAATTTTACAGCATAGAACTGTTAAGTCTGCTAGTTCAGTTTTGTCAGAAACATCTTAGATGTCATTTGTACCACTGCCTATCATGCCTGTCATTCAAGTTAGAATCAGATTATTTCCACTCTTATTGCGTAATATATTTTAATAATATTAATTATCTATGACTAGCAATCCTGTCATCTAAGATGTATGTCTGTATAGATTAATCTTCTGGTGCTATTGCATGTTATACAATCAGATTTTAGCTGCAGCCAAGATGTAGAGGAACAGTTTAAAATCATTTGTCTTCACAATTTTTGCTTTCCTACATTTTATATTTGGTGTTCCTATTTCATATAATCAGTGAGATATAAATGTTTCTCTGAAAAGCCATTCCATCATGAAAGTTTGTCTATTCCAACATTGTTAGAACAATGACACTACAAAAAACCTTTGCTTGCAGAATCTAAAAAGTTGCTCGGCCAACACCTTTTCCTTTCCTTCCATCAGGGCATCTAATGCAAGTCCTTTAATTCTGGAAAACACTTCTCAATGACATTTTGTATTGAATGTATTTGTTTGTCTGAAACACATAATCAAAATATATATATAATCAAAATATAGTCAGCAGCGCTGAACTTCATTTTAAAGTAATAGGTAATGAAATTAGAAATTATAAAGCTGTGCAGGTACATTCATTCTGTGGATTTACATGTGGTCTCAGCAAAGCAGCTTTGTTGGCATCATGCTATGTTCTGAATATTTGTTCATTTATTCATTCAATTATGAATATCACATTCTAAGGAAAAAGAAAAAAAAACATAAAACCAACAAACTCTTCAGAAAGTGGCACTGATTCTTCTCTAGAACTACTTCACTTGTCTTCAAATAGCTCTTGTGTAGGATAAAAAAATAGATCACATATGGCACGTATGAAACTATAAGAAAGAGAAATGTAAATGTTCAAAATACAGGGGGTTTGTATAACATTCTGCTGATTTGAATCCTTGTAATTGGTGACAAAGTCTAAATAGTTCCCTCATCCATATCCACTGAGCTTCATGATACTGCAAAAGCAGCACTGAAACTACTCTGTATATATTACATAAATCAACTGCTCTGTATACATTATAAAAATATACAGCAGAGAAATAAGTCCTGATGTGTAACAAAATGACTTGTCACCTAAATTATAGACCCCTTACATGTATTAATGAAATGCACACAAGAAACATAAAGGTTTCCTAATTTGTTTAACTTATCCTGAAATTTAAAGAAATAAAGAAGGAAAGATATATAAATGAGATACAGAAGAAATGTTTCAACAAGGTTCAGGTAATAATAGAGGTCACGGTACTGTTTTCTGGGTAACTGTGCTCTGCCATGACCCTTTGCTAAGCAGATCTTTTAATTCTTTACAAAATATATTAATCAAAATCCATAATTTAGTGGTTCTTCATCTTTTTCAGTAACAAAAAAAAATCAAGCTTATTGTCTTCACCTTAGAAACACTATGTAGCTATTGCACTAGGAAAATTCATCATTTTCCTAATGCATTTTATGTTGCTGTATTATTTTTTTTTTCATTAAGACCTCATTAAAACCTGCTTTGGAGCATTCTTTTACTCCTTTTCATAGCTGTTTCTCAATCAGTCAGGCTGAGCTCCTGTAGATCACAGAAAGCTTCCTATCAAGCAGCTGCCACTATGTCATGCCCAATCAGTTGTCCTTGACATGTGGTTATTCCCCCACACTCATTTTCATTCAAAACCGTCTTCAAGACCACCTCATTCAGTTGCATAGCTCTCATTCCCAGCCTAACTCCAATAAAACTATTTATGTTAGTGGCAGGAAAGGAATGTGAAGGTTAAAAACCGGACTGCACATTTCATCTGCGCTGCTGAGCCCCAGCAGTCGTGAGATGCTGGGTGGAAGGACAGCTTCTCCCTGCACCAGGTATTGTACAGTATGAACACATACCTTCACTAAGGCAGCTTAGTTTCAATATCACAACTTGAAAGCATATCAAGTGAACAAATCTTCAATTATTTCTCCTGGCTATCAAATCTTTGCGCTCTGATTGGAAGATCATGTGGCGTGAGACTCATAATAATTTCTCTTTCAGATGGTGCCTACTTTTTAAAAATTAGCAATACTTAAAAGAAAAAAGCGTTGCTAACCTGAACCTAAAAGGGTAAATTTCTTTACAAATCTGACATTTAGTAGTAAATTACAAACATATGGAAATCTGTTCTTCATATTAATTCAAGTTAAGGAGTTTGTTTTGTTTAGTGTTTCTTCTATACCACCCTCCCATACTTTTTTTTTCCCCTCTTTTTTCTTGGGACTTTCTTTTCTGTGAAAAAAAAGTATTCTTGAAGAATTCAGTCAATAAAACAGCAAATCCATTTAGAGCTCTCCAATCTCGGAGACTCTCTCAAACACAGCTGTAACTGTAGTTTGATAAAGATAAATTACCCCTCTTTCCCCAGACTTCAGACTACTTATTGTGTGTGCATTAGGCAATTCACAGGAGTACTTATTAACTCTATGACACCCGAACCTCTAACACAGGTTCACTTGAATTAGACACAAAATTTACTAATTTTAATAATATTTTTGACTATTTCTTTACTGGACATTACTTAACACACTATTATCCCAGACACTGAAAAGTAAAAATATGCAAATATCTTAGTGCAAAATCAAAAATACCATTCCATCAGATATCAAAACACAGCTACTCAAAAATATTTTATCATGGAATTACCTATAAAATCAGAAACTGCTAACAGAGGATACAACATATATTTGAAGATGGATAGGTCAGTAGTTCCCATCAGTCAAAATAATTTATTTTCTTATCAAAAGAGGGACAAGGACATGCTCCCATATAAGATATTTGAGGGTCAGAAGACAGCGATTTTATTTTTCTGGTCTCTTCTTTTTGCACAGAGCAGTAGAAAGCCTAATGAGGAGCTTATCAGCATCCATGTGTATCTTGTGTACATTTATTGTACACATTAAGGTAGGTTTATTAAGCCTAGGTTAATTACACTTCTGAAAATTTCATTAAGTTTTTCAACCTTTATTAATCTCCAAAATATGAAAAAAGTTATGGAAATATTCTGAATTGTTCATACTTCATCTGCAAAAAAGTTTTTTTATTAGGTAAGAGAAAAAGCATATAGCTCTATAGCTATTGCATAAAGCTCTATAATTCTCACCACAAAAATGTAATAAACAATGTCAGTAATATTCAAATATGTCCTAGCAACATGAGCTGAAAACCAAGAAAAAAATATACTTGAAAGAAAAATGACTGTGACCAAATCCTGCAAAAAAACATTTTACAGAAAGGTCAATATCAAACTGTCTGCACCACTGGTCTTATTTATCCTTGTTACTTTGGCTGAACAAACTTCCCTTCTTGACAGGACTAACCAGACCTGCAGGAAAAACCTGGTGTTTGACAGACTCCTAGGGGAACACTTACCCTCTTGGTAACATCTTAATCCCACCTACATATGCCCAGGTATTGTCCTTTTCTACTGCCTACTAACTCATCACTGAACAGGATATTCTTCAGAGAATCTGACTGTGTTACCTGAGTACATAAATAGTGAAACAATTGCCAGAATCCAGGCATTAATTTATAAAAAGTGACAAAACCCCTGTTGCCCTCTGAATAGAATTTGATTTAAAATTGGTCCTCCAATCCCAGATACTGAACATCTCTGAAGGATACTGAGGTTTTTTTTTTTTATGAAATGACATTGAAGAAAGTGAAGCAGACATTACAGATGTGCTCAGCAATAGCTCACAGGCAATCTTAGGTAACTGAGTGAGTTTCGTAGACAAGAGATGCTGCCCACAAGAATGCTATTATCTCCAGCTCTTATCTGAAAATGTCTCTTATGATTTTTAGCATACATTTGGATAACTGCCAGAGAGCTTGTTTTAAAATGTCACCTAAAGTACAGATAGCTCTTCTATCAGTAGAGCACTAGAGAGTGCCACTTTGAGACTTGAACCCATGACATTGTGTCAGGTGCAAAAATCATAACAAATAAACTAGAGAGAACTTGGCAGCCTACCTCATGGCTTCTTATCTTAACACAAATTGCTATGACAAAATGCATTACTTCTTAAGGAGAAATGTCATTTGCACCCAAACCTGGAATTATAGCATCTGGTCTTTATTCTGTTAAATAACCAGAATTTAAGGCTGTGTCTTCTTTTATAAACACTTAGGTTAATACTTCAAAGCAGGAAAGAGATCTGTGAATGTTAAATACAATCCTTAACAATGACCTTAACCTTTTACCTTCCCATTTATTTCTGTTTGCTGCTAAATGTAGCTTTAGAATAACAGTAATGTTGCTTTAAATAATGAATTGTTAATGCAAGAACTAATTATTTTATGCTGAATGGGAAAAATGAAAAAATCCTAACACTGGATAAAGTGTTATTGGGTGTGAATTAATGGCAAAACTCATTAACTCAAAAATGAGAATTTGATATATATATATGTTCCTGGATATATATTCAAAATATTGGATAATTATTAATTCAAAGCACATTTTATGTATAACACAAATAATATATTTTCACCTCTTTTTTTAGCTTGTCCTAAAGACTACTGAGCTTAAATTTTTGTTTTATTCAGAAGGCCTAAATGAGGATGAGACCAATCTATTACTTAATAATTGCATTACCACCCTTAGCCAGTAAATGCTTCCATTTCTAGTGGGATTTTCCCATACATATCAGAAACCAGCTTAAAACACGACCTTATCCTTTTTGTGATTGCCATATGTTTGTGTGCCTTTAATTCCTCCATCTATCAGTCTAAAAAGCTGAAAATAACCTGATTAAACCTGTGGTTATCTTTAGGCATAGTACTGAAAGGGAAAGCCTTCCCAGGATAGCTATGCCATCTCTTTTGTAAAAAACGCACCTTCTGACTGTCACTGCTGTATTGCCAAAGTGCTGTATGAGAGCACAGCAGAGTTTGCTGTCCATGGTTTTGTTGAAGCCTTACGTGAGAGCTTTTGAACCAGTGGTAGAAGATACTGGCAAGTCATTTGTCTATCACAATATTTTAAATTTTGTTAATTGCTCACTTGCTGAAATATCTATTTCCCCATGCTCATTTTCTTCAATGATATAACTCTGCATGTAAGAGCATACAGAAATGGACAATGATACCATATCACTGTGCAGAAACAGTCCTTTTCTGCCACTGATTTCCATAGGATAGATTTTACCCAGGGATTAAAGTTCTATCATACATAATTGGTTCCTTCCTTTAGATGCAAGATTTCTTTAAATACAAACACAAGTATTCTGTCATGCCAACAAGCTTCTAAAATAGCTGAGATACCAAGTAGTCCTTTGTCTTAACCCCAAATTTTAGCTTACATTCTGTACATAATTTTAGCCTATATTCTGTACCTATCCAGCAAGGTGCTTCTGTAGTATCTAATGTAGTGCATGTTTACTACAATGTTCAGTAACATATTCTGATTATCAAAATATTTTTTAGTTCTAATAAGAAACACTGAAGTTTGTAAAAAGGTTTGACAGTGGCACCTGCATCCTGACACATAAACAATAATTTACAATGCTTGTGATGTTTTCAACAGCATCTTCCTTTTAAATAGTAAAAAGTACATCAAGAAATTTTTCATTAAAATTCTGAAACCCCTCAAGCTAAAAAGTATTTTGGGTAAACAAATTGTATGCCAGAATGAAGTATGTGTGCCACCATACATCTTGTGGGGCAGTAGTTCTAGCATGCATTATCTTTGTGCATACAGTGATTTTTCTTTTGAAAACATCTTTTGTTCTAACTACAAAATTCTATTTTAATGCACTTAATTTAATGTTTTATTAATTTCTTCACCCTATTCCTAATGGATAACTTGGGAAACCATAAACTTCTCCAATCTTATATGTACTAACTATGTAAAACACGAATGGTTTAAGAGATGTTTTAAATTTCTCCATCATTCATCTCTCAAGGAATACACAGAACCTAAACCTCTGAGTTGTGGCATCAGTGTCTCTGCAGAAGGCGGATTTCATGACATAGGTATAGTTAAAATAAATCTGAAAATGAGAGGTACATGAGTCAGTACAGCTCACCTCAGGTAAATAGATTTTCAAAGGCAAGGCTCGGTCCATAGTGCCCAACATAGTGATTTATGTTTTACCTTAGTGTTCATCCACAACTTTGAAACATATTCCATGAACCAACTATTTCTTAGGACCCCCCCCCCAGTTCAGGGCTGCTCACCTTGTGCTGTGTTACAACCTGTGAACATGTCCTCAGGATTCAGCTGATAGAAGAAAGAACTAGCACAAATGTCATTACTTTTACATTAAAGCAGGTATAACAACATGACTGATTTGTTTCACAGGAGTCACCATCAAGCAGCTTTCAAGTAGATGTACTGTTCTGACACTACTGATTCAAGGAATTTCTTAATTTAATTAAGTCATTATCGGACAAATATGAATGACTGAATTTGGAGATTCCATTAATTCAAGTTTAATCTGTGAGAACACATTCTGCACTAATATTCATCATGTTTAGAATGAAACCAAAATGAACTATTATTATCACTGCAAACTTCTATAGAAATGAACAGATGATATCAGTGATTAGTATTCTTTATTTTTTCTGTGACCTAATGAAGTGAAAGGATATGTTTCATATATTTGATTTCTTTCTGTTAAATTCCCTGTAACCCTAGGACTTATCTTCACTGCTTTGTCTGAACCTCTGTTCTCTTGAAATGCACTGCTCATACTCCTGGATGTGCTCAAGCCAGCTTTATTTTTGTTGTAAATTGATCATGTCAGCATCACAGATGGAAGTATTTGGTAATAGTTACTGTAACCAAAATAAGTCCATTTACAAGGTAGACTTTACAGAATCAAAGCTGCAACTATTGATCTAGAAAAATGTTCTTTCTAAAGCTCCCTGATTGAATCCACAAAGAGAATTTACAGAAGGGCAGAATTGACAGAAATAAAATACCTGGGTAATATACATTAATCATACATGTTTTTAATGAGTTCTGGTCCTTGTTACAATTAAAAATAGGAAATAAATCAAATTCCTAAAATAGGTATAAATCTTTGCAGTCTTGTAACTAATTAACAAAGCAAAAAGGATGCTTCACACTGACATAAGTACATCTAGTGCATTTTGATTAAAATTTGGTAATATCCCCAAGGGATAGGAAAGCAATGTGAGATTAGATAAAAACTATAAAAACCACTAATTTAAATCACTCTGATTAATACCAAGCTGAGGAAAAAGGATAAAAATATTAAAAATATCAACGCTCTCTACCTTTGCTTTTCTTGTACTTGATGTTGATCAATTGTTAATGTCCAGTAAAATGGCTTTTTAGGTTACCACAATTCAAATTTAAATTATATCTCCTGCAGTATAAAAAGAAAATAAAGTAAAATACATTAAATATGATTCTATGTGGGAAATTTTAGCATGCAACCCTGCTTGACAGACACTTGTGTGTATTGTGTATTACTTAATTTGTTTCAGCTTAATATACATTCCCATTCAGACTTCTTTCATTTTTCAGAGAAATGTGAGCTACTTTCCAGCTTAATGTGGCTTTTTTCCTGTTGTCAGGATTTGAGCCTGCTTAATAAATTAAGATTTTCCTCCACCTATGAGAAGGGAGAAAATGCATTTGAAAAAAGGCTTCAGAAAAGAGTAAATGATGAACAAGTGATGTTTTCCTGTTTTGCTGCTGTGTAGTGGATAAAACTGTTTGGCTATGAATTTAGAAGAGACCTTGTGCACTACATTGCAAATAAATATGGAGGATAATATGGTACCCATCTCAAGAAAATAAGTATGGAAGTTTACTCATAGGTTTTCTTCATTAAAACACTGTAAGAACAGGCAAATAACACTATGATGCCTCTCTGCTATCTCCCATGGCAACTATAGATTCAGAGAATTTTGTATGTGCACATGAAGAAATTGTTGTGAACAGGATTATTTTGAAGGTCAGTTTGTGATACTATTTTTGGAAACCTTGTGAGAGAGAGGAAGATAGAGTAGTAGCCATGAGTAGAATTTTGTATTTTAGTTAATTTTAACTTGAAGAAGTACACAGACAGATCATAGATAGGAATTAATAGTGAAGCTGATTAACAAATGATCTATTTTCAAAAGCTGAGAAGCTTACTATATGTGTTAAAAGCTTGCTTTTAAAAATGTTCTGAAGAAAGTTGAAGAAGGAATTTGTTATTTCTCTCCCTTTCCTTATGTCATTATTTTACTTTGAAAAAATGACAGACATGTCGGAAGAGGGAGGCTGAAGAATAAGATGAATGAGAAAATTTTAAAAAAGGAGAACATTTGATGAAAATAATGTTTTAACCTCTTTTATAGATAACTTAGTACAATTTTAGTAATCTATAGAATTAATATTTTTTATCTTGAACAAAAGTCTTGGGAGACCAGGGTACATATTTGACATAGATTCATATGAAGGGTAGTATAATTATATTGCTGCATGGAAAAATTGAAATTAATGTCTTTAGGGCAAATACAGAGAAGCAGGAAAATCTTGAAGCTTTGTTTCTCTCCTCTGGACTCCTTCAAGGACCTTCAGATCCTTCCTGACTGGAAGAGCTCAGAACTGCACTCAGTGTTCCAGGTGAGGCCACACCAACACTGAACACAGCAGGATAGTCACCTCTTTTGACTGGTCATGTAGTGTTTGATGTGCCCCAGGCTGAGGTTTACCTTCTGGGCTGCCAGGGCAATGCTGACTCCCACTGAGATTCCTGCTGTCTAACACGCCCAATCACTTTTTACAGGGCTGGTCTCCTTGTGCCCCTCATTTCTCCATTCTAGGTGCAGAATCCAACAAAGAATAGGATTGCTTCTTACATTTGTAAGAAAAAAATGTTGTTTTTCACTTTGTGTGAAAATTTCTGTGTTTAAAGTGTCTTAATGTATTTTTTGTTCTTTCCTGTCCATTTATATTGTGTTAATTGGTGCACATGTTTTTTTCAAGGGGGAAAAAAAAAGAAGAACACTTTATCTCATGAAAATGTTTTTTTCTAGTGATGGATAAATTAAATGTGAAAGCCAGGAAGGTACTTAGCTGATTTCCAGCCACTCTTCTGCCAGTTTACACTCATGTCTGGCATTATTCCATCCCAGGTTCAGAATCCAGCATTTGTTGTTAAAGTTCATGCCACTGATAATGCACAAGAACTGTTCAGCAATAACTAAAACACAGACATTATTCACACTGCATTCATAACAACTCCAAACCATAGCAACCTCGAAGCTGTACTTCCCCCTTGAGAAAACACCTCCCAATTTGATATCATCAACAAATTTGCTTTGAGGTTGCTGATAAACTGAGCAGAGCTGTCCTTGGAACTGAGCCCTGAGGAGCACTGCTAGTGACCAGTTGCAAGCTAGATATAGGAACATTCATCAAAACACTTTGAGCCCTGCTCTTCAGCCAGTTCTTCACCAAGCATGCTGTGTATCTGCTTATCTGACAGCTGGACAACTTGTCCAGAAGGATGCTGTGAGGGAGAGAATCAAAGACTTGAATAAAATCCAGAAAAAACTTCATTCACTGCCTTCCGCTCAACCATAAGTGACCTTATCACAGAAGGATATCAAATCAGCTAGACAGGAATTTCCCTTCATGTTTTTGTGTTGACTGTGCCTGATGAGTACATTGCCCTTTAAATGCCTTTCAATAGCACCCAGTGTGACCTTCTCTGTAATTTTTTCCAGTTACTGAGGTTAGACTAACAGATCTGTGGTTTATGTATTGCACTTCTTTATCACTTAGCAGAAAATTCACAGCTCAGGAGAAAGGGGTATTTGATTTACATTGCTCTTGTCAGACATTACCTTTAGCAGAATTTAGACAGCAACAAGAACTGTTTTTCATTATTGAAACGGGCACCAACTCTTCCTCAGGAGATATGTACCTGATGAAAATCTTTGCAGTTCTCTGTATTGCAGACCTAGTTCCATATTCTTCTCCTGGTTCCATATCCTTCTTTTCTTCGTTTTCCACTGGATTTTGTAAGAATACACCAGCAAGGACCATTCTTTAGTGATTGTGTCTAGTGATTATACTTACACTGTCTTGGTTCAGGAAATAGTCTAATATTTCACACTTTCTCAGATCCATATTTGGCTTCCTTGACACCTAGGTAAGGGGCAGAGGATGTGGCTTCCACTTTTCACTTAATACCAGTCAAGACTCAGATTACCTAGAGATCTTTTTTTTTTTTTTTTTTTTTTTTTTTTTTTTTTTTGTAAGATGCAAGCAATTGTCTGTGACCAAGAGCATAGACTTGTATCATTGCCTATCATTGCCAGTAGTCTAGGTGAGGTACAGACTAATGTCAGGCCAGGTCAGTTTATGCTGCAGGTAAGGATAAGGCTGAGGTCCCCACTGTGATGTTACAAAGGACTTTTTCACAATGACAACAAAAAAAGCTCTGGGCGTGTACTGCTTATATGTACTTGAACTCAAGTTTATTTCACTTCTTATATGATGTTTTGTGATGTTTTATGATCTTATGGCTCTTTTCAAATATTGAGGTGAAGATTTTATCTAATTTTCTAACATATCTCCCGGCAAATTATTAATAAAGAGGACATCGTCCACTTTATCTCCTCTGCAGGTTTTGTTTGCGACAAAGGACACAATTTTTCTCTATTTTTAAGTTATCTATCTATCTATCTATCTATCTATCTATCTATCTGTTAAATATCTACTTTGAAGATATCCACTTTGAAGTACCTGTTTCTCTTGGCTAACTACAAATTTACAGCAGGGTAAATAGTCCAGATGTAGACAGATGTCTATAGTGTAGACATCTCTCTATATTTTTTCTGTAAATAATTCAAATGAAATTACACAAGAGAAAGTAATATTGTAATACTATTCACTGTTTTAACATTATGCTGCTTTTTTACTCCATTCTGGGAATTTTTACCAACTTTGCCAGCAATTTGTCAAAGGGCAACAGGAAAACATTTAAATTTGCAGAAGAGATATACCAAGATACCAAAAAGGTGGAACTATACTGTTAATTGACACAAAACAATGTTTTGGGTTTTTTTTTTAGGTAGTAGTTTTTTTGGGTTTATGAGTTTTTAAAATCGGTTTTCCAAATGCAGAGAATAATTGAACTAACCACAAATTTAAGAAACTGTAGTTTTTATTTATGTAGTGTTGAAGCTTAAGTATATTCAATCAGTAGTATAAATTTTCAAAAATTAAGAGTCAAGTATGAGAGAACTGATGCTCAGTGCACTGATGTCTTCTGTGTTCTCACTGACCTATAATAACTTTGACTTTCACTCATTAGCTGCTTAAGCAGAACTGAATTCTTTAAAAAACGGTTCTGAGGAGAGGAGAATTTTTCATAACCTGCAGATCATATGAAAGGTTTATGGTTTGTGACTGTTAGATTTAACATTGCTAGATGTGTGTGGATGGAGCTATTAACAGTAATCATACTGATCTCTGCAGTGCTGACTGTATTTTGTGCATGTGCTGAAGACCTGAAGGAATAAAAAATTCCCCACTGAAAAAGTTTGCAGTCTCTCTTGAGCATAAACAAAAAAAGAATAACACTGAGCAACTAAACCAGCAAAAAATGAAGAAGGCAAGCATGTGTAGCACTATCTCCAAAAAACCCTCACTTGCCTTTGATGCCTCAGTTTTAGAAAACAGAGTTTATTTACTCATAAATTGGTAAGATTTCTCTCTATTTACTTGTGTAGCTGATTATTTGCAATTATTTACAGTAACTAGTAATGGTTTACATTTTAATTATGGAGCCACATTTGCAAAAGGGGTTCTATTTTCATCAGTATTGCTACATTAAATGCTGGCATGAGTAAGTAAGTTTCTGTTAGATGAGAAATCCAATTTATAACCAACACGACTCCACTTGGGTCATGACCCCTAGTAAAGAACTACCAGCTCAGGATATGGCTTCACAGAACAGCTCTAGGCACTGAAGAGATATATGGATTAAAGACCTGCACATCAAACAGACATGTCCAGAAATACTCTGTCTTTAGTAATCTGATCATTTAAACCAAGAAATGTTCCTGTGCTCAGACGGGAAAGAGATACATTTCTTTAAAAAACAAAACTCATTGTATCATCTTTGTGCAAAATGCAGATCCAAGTCAATTAATAATGACTGCAACATTTTCTCACAATCAACAGCAAGTATCTTGAATCATTAATGAGATGAGTTCAAAGTCCCAGAAACTAATAATTTGTGTATTTTCAGCACTAAGTGAACTCATCTTTCTTGTCTAGCTCTTCCAGTGTCAGAGAGATCCTGCATGAAATGCACCGTATCAGTGATAACTTCTGAATTAAAAGTGTAATTGCACTTGGTATTCATGTTCCACTCTGTGCCAGGCAGTGAAAAAAGTGAGAAAGGAGACAGCTTGTCTCCAGCACCGTATGAGAGCACTGAACTCTCCTTTTTCAATTTCTACAGTGTAGGTGGCAGTGTATGAGATGGATGTCTAGGCTCCCAAGAAATGCAGAAGGTAGTGAATCAAAAATAGATAATGTAATCTGGAGAGTAATATATCTCTCTAGAATTAGGTAGGCAGGTACAGAGTTAGTTGTGTGAACACATTATGAGATGTTCTACTATGAGATGTTCTAATATTTAAGATTTCTCAGGGATGTTGAACTAAATGAGGTTGAACTAGATGATCTCCAGATGTCTCTTCCAACCCTAAAAATTCTGTGAATCTGTGATTCTGTGTTACTCCAACACAATTTTGAAAAACTATGGATCTACAGAAAACTCTTCTGACCACCAGCTGGAGGAAAAGTGGACATGGAAAACTAAATCTGTCTTTTATTTTCTGTAAAAATAAAAATATAATCTAAACCAGTATTTTAATAGATTACAAAATACCCAGAAGTAACTGGTTTTGATTGATTTTTTCCCCCCCATGTATTTGTTGGCATACTAAAGAAAAAATGTTGGGGGAGATGTTGAAGAATTTGAAGAAAGTACTTTAACTTTCTTTAAAAGGTGAAGATGAGCTTGTTGCACAGTAAGACTTTGAGCACAATTTGGGGAATAAGGGTGGTTGTTAGCTGCAGTAAACTAGCAAATCTTGAGGAATTTGTGTAAATATATAAATCCTCAGGGTTTTTATAGCCAAAGACAAAGCAATGGTTTTCAAGTTTAATTTGAAATTTAGAATCTTCTGGGAAGGCTTCAATATTCCATCTAGCCATTTCAAATAATCAATAATTGATTCACTTCAGTAGTCTGATTAGATCTACAGATACTATGAACCAGTAATCCAGGTCTTGCTACAGATACTTTAAAAAAAATGAAACCCTTTTTTTTTTTCCTTTTGCTTTGGTATAATCCCTTGATTTAAAATCTTTCTGTTCCTTTCTTGAGGCACTGTCCATAGGTAATAAGTAATTTTGAGAGGTATCAAGTCACACCAAGAACAATTAAGAAAGGATTTAATGCAAAAAAACCCAAAGAAATCCTAGATCTACAGCAAATGAAGTTTTTGTCAAAAAGATTAAGAAAGCAAGGAAGGGTTATTTTGAGGAATGTTACCTATTAGGCAGAAACACCAACTTAACCCTGTATGTACTGCATCTGTTAGCCATATATATTCACAAAGGAGCATAAAGTTATGCCCATTTAGATTGATAATCTTTTTCATTATATATATTTATTGATTTGAAAATACTGATAAAAGAAAAAATGGTGCATTAAAGAGCTTTGTGGACAAGCAGTAAAAAAACAAGCAGTAAAAAAATGTAAAATATTGTTCTGATCTGCTGTACTGCTTCACTCCCACAAAAGATCTTTAGTGACCAGACACGTTTCTTTCTCATACATCTTGTTTTGATTGAGATATGACACATTTTTACCACATATTAAATTATTCAAATTTGTAATTATTCTTGTTCATATGAAGCAATTTCTTTCATGTCAGTACACCAATTTTCTCTTGCTGTTATTTTGGTGGGTTTTTTCAACTGTCATCAAAAGATCAATCTGTTAGCAACACCGTGGGCAAACGTAATCAATTCTAAAAATAATTTTCTGTATATAATACCAAGGAACCATCACACAACAGTTGTATTTTGGGCTTAAAAGTTAATTTATGAATCTACAGTCATTCTATAACTTCAGGGAATAAATAGCTACTCGTAGGACTTTGACACATAAAGTCTTTCAAATTGCATCCTGAATTTCATACCTTTGGGACACAAATTTGTCTAGGCCACATTTTAACAGCAATGCAAAAGTAGTGGTTCTTTAAGGGAAAAGATTCAGGTTTATCAGGGACACATTGCTGAGATGAAGAGTGTCCTAGGCTGACGGTGTCTCCTATCCCAATCGCTTTTTGGAATTTGTTTTGTCTAGGGCGGCGGGTTTCCCCCGCTGCCGCCCCATCTCTCGCTCTCTTGGCAGGACGCTGCCCGGTGCTTTTTTTGGCTTTTGGCTTTTGCTTTTGCTGGCTGCCTCAGCTTTGCTCGCTTCTTGCCTGCTTGCTTTTTGCTTTGCCGTTTCTCTCTCTCTCTCTCCCTTTCTTTCTTCCCTATTTTCCCGAAGGTTGGACCGGCTCAGGACCTGCTTTGGACCGTGAGTCTGCAAAAGAAGCTGCGTGCCCTCCCTGCACAGCGACTGCCTGAGTAACATCTGGGGCTGTTTTTTCTTTTCTGTGTTGGAGAGTGTTATTTGTAAAATAAACAGGTTTTTTCCACTCTCCTCCGAGGTTTTCCTTCCCGATCCCGGGGTTGGGGGAAGGGGGGGAAGGAGGTTTGTTTTCTAGGGGAGGTTTTCTTCCCCAGTCTGTCCTAAACCAGGACAAGGGATACTGGGGGAGGAGGAATATGACAGCTCTCAACTGTCCTTACATCTTCTCAGTTTGTGGAGCTGGATTATGCCTGTCACAACTTGAAGCTCTACTTTGTTTCCTGCAGCAGACAGCCAAAGGGACTGACCTGGCAGCCAGAACAAGAAATGGATGATTCTCAGAGACTGAGGAGCAGATGTGATGCACAACAATATCTCCCAGATCCATAACCTAGGGAGGAACCTGCATGTGAAGGGAATCAAAGCCTGGTTGTTTGAACCCATTGAGTTCACTTTGCAGTTCAATAAACTTTAAAGGAAAATATGAGGGTCTACCTCAATAGGAGAAATAAATCTTACAGTTCTGGTTTATTAACTTTGGACTCCATTGGGGCTAAAGCACAGAAATTTGGAAGGAAAAGCTATATGCTCTGTTGACTGATTGTAAGCTATTTTTTAACTTTTTAATTAAATTCTTATAGCCAAATTTTTAAAGGAAACTTAGATTATGAACCAAATTTTCATAGTTATGGAAAACCACAAAAAAACAAGGCCAAACTGAAATAAGCAAATACAGTATTCTAATTCTAATTTACACTAGGCAGTTTTGTGCTACTCTGCTACCTCAGAGAGGTTTGGAAATACTTGCAAATGTAATTTATGGTGATTTTAAAGCCCATTTATGCTGTCAGAACAATGATAACTGAGTCACTGAGCTTCTGAGAGTCACAGCAGTCAACATTCATCAAAAAATTCAAAGTGTGCACTTACTCATTACAAGTGTCTAAAAATATTATTCATTCATGAATACTAAAAAAAATTCAGTTGACAAATCCAGAAGAAAAAGCTGTCATTTGAGCCAGGCATCCAATTCTATTGCTCTGGAATTTTCAAATTGTAAAGCTTTAAAAAACTGTAAAACTTTTTGTAAGACTTTTCTGGGACCAGAAACAGACTGCTGCACAGTGGTCCTAAAATTCCCTTTAGCAGAAAATACAGACAAATTGGAATTAACTGAGCACAATCTGTAGATGGCAAATTATTTGGACAAAATTTCAATGATCATTTAAAAATGGCAAATGCTGAAGGAAATAAGATTCAGATTAGGTGAGCAATCAAATCTATGTTGATATAGACTATTGTTATTCATTATAAATGGCTAATTAAATTATTCAAAATACTTATTTCAGAAGGAAATGTCATTAAAATCATTATGAATAGCAGCAAAAGTTGACATATTTCTCTGATCTAAACTTTTGATGTACATCTATCTTACAAAAGTAAAAAAGAGCTAAGCAATGCTTTTGATGACAAAATTAAAAAAGAAAGCCAAAAACCAAAAGTTACAAGATTCCAATATTTTCCAAACAGTAATATCTTTTTTTCAGAGATACCATTCTTGAATTTATCCCTTTCTCTCACCTAATTTACTCTCTATTCAAAAAAGATCAAAATTTTCATTTCTAAAGATATTTCTAGTGGCAAAAATATATTAAGTCTCATATAATGCAGCTGGAGAATTGAAAAGTATTCAATTTATAAATGTCATTATGCAGTAGACTACTTGTTGAAATTGGGAACACTTTGTAAAAAGCCATCCACATTTAAGAGGCAAAGATTCATCATGTAATGATTAAATCCCTGATAATCATTAAAATTAAGGAGCCTGCTGAAGAGCAGCTTCAGATGAAGACTTGCAGAGAATAAAGTAAAGATTATTGCAGATAGACAAACACATGGTACATGTGACATCAGTTCCAAGGAACTTTCCCTTTTATTCAGCACACTAATTCCAGACATAGTCAGCTAATGAGCAAGAGCTCATGACTTAACTGAGATAGAGGTTTTTCTTCTTTGCTTGTCTTCACTTTAATATTGATGTCAATTCACAATGCTAAAAAACTTTCAACTCACACACTGCAAACTGAAATTTAGAATATAATCCCACAACTGGGACAATGTGACAGAGCAATTGGGATTTGCAGTTCACATTTAAACAATTTCAATTATCTTTAAATGTCCACGTTAGGTTTAGTGGTAGTCTTTTGTCTTGGTGACACTGGGATGTACCAGGCTGTTTCTAAAACTGTGGTAAACATTCTGGACTGCATATGTGAAATACAGTAAGTTCTTTTGTGTTGTTTGATGGGTTTCTTTGGACTATCCTATTTACTAGATATAGCAAGAGCCTCCTCCTTCTGCTGATCCCTCTGGAAGAAATACCACACATGAGCTGTTTATTAAATAACACTAGAGTACACTTTCTAGAAGCACATATCTCAGAGTCACAGAAACCAATTGTTGTATGCCTTCAAAAACCCTGCATTCCTTCCAGACTACCTGCTTAACAGATAATAGGAACAGCTGACACATATTGAACAAAGTGTCATTCAGGTTTAAGGGAAAAGAGATTTCCTGGATTAATGATTAACAAATGATGGCATTAACTGGTTGATAAATCTTTCAAAACCTCCTTATACATATAACATTATGAGGAGGAGGCTTCTCCGTGCCTGACTTTAGAGTGCCTTGCTGAAGAATTTCTTTAAAGAAATGAAATTGAGAAGATAAGGGTAAAAGATTACAGAGTTCAAACATCAGTAGGTGTGCAGGAACAGACTAAGAAAGAAGACATTTCTATGCTATATTAAATCCTGAAATCAAAGTTTTGCGTACCAAGATGTGCACCATTCATTTCCCAGTCATCTGCACATAAAACACACATGAAAGTCAGGGAAC
Organism: Dicaeum eximium; assembly: GCA_013396995.1. Classification (NCBI taxonomy): domain Eukaryota; kingdom Metazoa; phylum Chordata; class Aves; order Passeriformes; family Dicaeidae; genus Dicaeum; species Dicaeum eximium. Next base: position 1,197,331 of record VWZP01009941.1, on the reverse strand, counting down.
TGGATTTTCAGTTCTTTAGTCTCTAAACTCAAACACACTGTGCACAGCTAATGTCTCTCCTAGATAAAACATTGGAAGCAAAAATTAGTGTGCAAAAAGTGGTCTGTACCCAAAGACATAGAAAATGTGATATATTAAATACGTGCTATGTTTTATGAGTCTAAACCTCAAAAGTTGCTTCAAGCCTGTAAGTAGGTAAAACCTTTTTACTTTAAAGTAATCATTTTTTTGCAAAGAAAATTGTAGCTGACCCGAAAAACAGTGCCACTGTCACATATAAACCACAAAACTGAAAATGCCATCTCTCTCTTAAACTGTACTGAAGGTTATTGTCATCAGTGCCCATTCTACTGACTTTTTCAGAAATAAAATTTTTCATGTATTTATTTTCTCAATTTCTTTCCTGCTCATTTTTACCACAACTATTTATGCACTATTCTAAAGGCATATCAAGAAAATGCACTGATAAATATATGTATGTTGCTAAAATACCATTTTTATATTAATTTGGATCTGCTTTAAGCTAATTCTAGTCAACCAAGTGGAAAAGGGGGAGTGGTGCAGTGCAGGGTGAAAGTGGGGGGATTTGAAATATTCCTGAAGATAACTGCTTAAGCACAGAAGAAAGCAGTAGACAAAATGTTTGGCCTCTTCTCTGCTTGAGTGACTTCTGGCCAGTGGATAGAAGCAAGGCCTAATTTAGCAACAATTTGTATCACATGGGACAGCAGGTAGAATCATAAGTAACCTTTGGCATTCACTGGACAACATTAACAATATCTGTAGTTAGGGAGAATTTATGTTCAGAATCCTGCCTGAATCTGTGAATTCATTATTTCAGTGCTGTTTCCTGTCATAGCCCCTGCCCTCCATGCTGAATTTGATCAACAGCTCAACAGAAATTATGAACTATCACCAACCATTACCTGAAAGTTTAATCACGTGAATAAGTATTGTGTTGACATTGTGTCATACTTATATTTATTCTTCAGCTATTTCTGTGGTTATATTTTTAAGTACTGAGAATGCAAATATTTCCTCTAAATTCTCTTTATCATGTTCTGTACTCTCTATGCAATGAGGGTCAAAATAAGTCTATTAGGCAATATTTTGGATGCAGTCTTATATTAATAGAAAAAGTTGAATTTACCCCTTGAGAGACATAGATGAATTTTTTATCCAATCCTTCTGGCTATCTTTAGTTAAACACAATTTCTCTAAAAAGTAAAAAGATGATAAATTAAAGAAAAGGTTGAATGGAGAGAGTGAAAAAGAGCAAGAGAGAAATGTGGTGAGCAGGATGTAACACTGCAGTGGAAAAAAACTTCTTAATTATTCACTGACAACTCTTCCCGTTTCCACCATGACTGAAATACCTCACATCAAATAATAAGGACTGAGGTGTGGTTAAATATTAGATTTCTAAGAGTAATATTAACTTTGGAAAATGATAAATTATGATAAAGCTCAATTGATACGTTTGCATTTTGTTGGAAGATTTAGTCATTCCTACATTAAAATTAGTTCTCAGGTGTACCTATTGCTTTTTATCTTTTTCTCACAAGCATGAGTCCTCTTGGGGTTTTAATCTACCTTTCTTCTAAAAATTCTACTCATGCTAAGCTACTTCAGGGTACCTAAAGCAATTCTGGTTTGCAGTCAATGTCTGGTAAGTGGAAAGGAATTATCTCAAGTGCAAGACAAAATCTGCTGAACTAAAAATCTGCTGAACTATGTTTTCAAAGTACTTTTTGAAAATCGTAATGTCAACCACTTATTGAAGAGATTTGAACAAAACCAGAAAAAGGTTCTTGAAAACATTTCATGTGAAAGTGGAAGACAGTGATAGTAAGAATGGAAAAGTAAACTGAAGAAAGTAGGTCTGTTTGAGAAGAACAGATATTTGAGGCCTTTACCATGAATGAAAACTTAAATCAAAATTAAGATAAACCACTGTTTTCCAAGGAGGTGGTGTTCACTGCATAGAGCATTGGCTGCTACAATCCCATGGAAATAAACAGAACAACACTCAATCTAGAACATGACAACTCAAACCACCAGACAGTTGATTGCCTCCATTGTCAGACAAAGATGCAAAAAATATGCAATATTTATCTTCATTCATGCTCCTGAAAATATTTTTAACTGAGCTTGACTGACATAAGGCATACTCCATACACTAGATAGGCTAGAGATCTGAGAGATTTAGATGTCAAATTAAAGAGCATAGAAAATAAATTCACAATAAAAGGACTAGCAATTGGCAAGTTTTTCTTACAGAAACTCATACATCAATTAGAAATATTTGATTAAAAATAAAAGAAGAATTTTGATGCTTCAGTGGGTCACATCCACTACTAGCAGGATAGTGTTTCTACCGTTTGCTACAAAAAACATAATAAAAACCCTCATAAATAAATAAATAAATAAATAAATAAATAAATAAATAAATAAATACAGAGTGCATTGTCATTTATAGATAAAATGATACATCCAAATAAGATTATGAAAAAGGATCATTTTAGTCAAGCAGTTGTCACTTGCCAAAAGTACAAACAAAATAGTGATTTAAAGAAAACCAAATGTACACTCACTGATTGTGAGAAAATATTCCTTGACAGACTTCAATAAAATGAAAAAATTAAAAAGAAAAAACAAACTTCTAAGCTTCATAAAGCTTCTCAGCCTAACATGGTGCCAAAGTTGAGCAGCCCAATGTGGCTACAGGATTACACAAAACTACTTTAAACTGAGTGGAGTCTAAGAATCATGCTAGGATGGACATATTGCACCAAAGCTTCCTCATGCACATCCAGATATGCTTCTCAAAGTTCAGCATGGCACTTAAGTTATATTTAAAAATTTACCAAGGAAGTGGACTCTGCATTCAGAACTGAACTGAAAAGTAATTCTGTAAAGCAAAGTGTGGATTTAAGTGAAGATAACTGACTGTGCTGCATTGATGCCATTTTAAGTCAGAAGCCTACTGAAAAGAAAGTGTTGTGAAAGGGTCTGAGAAGCTGTAGCAGATTTTTAGAAGGAAAGCCCACAGGTTCAGAATACAAAATACTATGTAAATATAGTCAAACAGGAAATTAAAAGGACTGCTTTAAAGGCTTTATAAAAATGGGACAAGCCACTATTCAGTTATTTTAGTCCAGTTGAAAATCAGTGAATATTCTCAAAAAAACCCAAACATTTTAGCAAATCAACTTTATTTTTACAGCTTATTGCTCAAGTTCTCATGGAAGCTGATGGATACAGTGCTTAAACTTCTGCCCATAAAACAATTGCACTTCACAGAGCACAGGAGCCGTAAAAGTGTAGGTGGAAAAAAAACAACACCAGTGCACATATTTATACCTCTGCTACCTCATAATCTTCACTGGCTTTTTTCTGCTCAAATTAGATTTCTTAATAAAGTCCAAAGTAATTATTTTCTATTTTCCATCTCATCTATCACTGTTCACTCTTTCATCAAATCTTGGTGTTTTGTTTTTTTTTTCTGGCTTATGCTTAGGGCTTCCTTAGGGTTTTCGCTTGTTTGTTCCATTATTGGTGCAATTTGTTTTGTTTGGTTTTTTTTTTTTGGTTGGTTTTGTTGTTGTTGTTTTGTTTGTGTATCTGTCTCTATTGCTTTAGAGGAAAATTTGAAATAACATTTTCTTTGTAATTGTATTATTTGCTTTGTTTTCTTAATCCTCTTCCCATACTGAAAGATTATTTAGCTACTTCAGTCTGCAAAGCAGTTTTGAATAACATGGATTGCACTGGTGGGGTGGGTTAACAAAGCCACTCAGTCCTTAACAAAACAGGGAGAAAATAAGGTGAAAAACTCATGGGTTAAGATGAAGACAGTTTAATAAAGGCTGCACATGACCCTTGATAAAGGCAACAGCCATGAGCTAAAGGGAACGAAAGACCCTCTTATTTTTCCTGAACATGAGGAGGCAATGCCCAGCCACTTCCAGGGAAGCATGGGCTCAGCATGTTTGGCAGTTGCTTTGGAGGACAAACATGTTAATATTAAACGCCTCCCCTGCTCATTTATCTTAGCTTTTTATGGCTGAGCATGATGACACCTGGTATGGAATAGTCCTTTGGTCATTTTGGGTCAGCTGTGCTGTCTGTGTCTCTTCACAAACTCTTGTCCAGTCCCAGGATACTGGCCTTTGGTGTTGGGCCTGGAGAGACAGCCCTGATGCTGTTTGAGCACTGCTCAGCTTTACCCAGAACATTGCTGTGTTATCAACATCCTTCTCATGACAAAGCACAGCAGTGTGAAAGCCACTACAGAGAAACTAAAGTCCATCACAGCCAGACCCAATATAAAAATCCAGCTCTTTGTTCACACGACCACTAAGGTTTTGTAAAAGTCACCACCCCTTGAGAGAGCAATGGAGACAGAGCAGAAGGAAAATTGTACCCACTGCTTAGCCATGGATAAAGTCACCCATGCTACTTTTAGAAAGAAGATTCAGGAGTGAAAATCAGCCTGGTGATTTCTAAGATCAGTTGATTTTCTTTTAAAATATGAATCTCTTTTTTTTTTCGAAAAACTCTCTTAAGCTTCATGCTGGAGTTTGAGAAAGCCCCCTGGCTGTGCGTGTGGAGGCTTGCCATGCACTTAAGGTGCACACCCACCTCGGAGTGATGCTGTTTTTTTGGTGTTTTTTATTACCCTTTACTCACACTGAGCTATGCACCATTACACATGATGGAACCTGTTTTTTCTTACCAAAAAGGTGATTTCCAAGCTTGCACAAAAATATTTAAAATTTCTATTTTGTTTTTTCTCCTGCTCAGATTTCTCAGCACTTCAAATTCTACTTCTGGTTCATATGCACACATCTATAACATTCCTGAGGAATATTTTCACATTTCCAAAAGAGTAGCTGCAGAACCTGTTCAGGCTTGTCGTTCCAGGCATTTTGTAAGAGTATGCATGAAAAAGTTCATAGATTTACAATATATTTCCAGACTTGATAAAAGTTATAAAATGCATTTATTTTCTCAGCACTAACTTTTGGTTTAGTAAAAAGATCACTGGCCTAATAAACAGTTAAAAAACCCCCAAACAACCAAAAAAAACCAAAAAGAAAGACTTAGGGTAAGCACACCTATATTAATAGAAAAGGCCTCTTCCTAATCTATTTGACTACATTTTAGGAACTAACTTAAGTTAATGCTCTACTAGTTTATCTACAGAATCAATCTCTTTAAGTAAGGGCAAAACTGGGCATTCAAATCCATTTCCTTGTTAAGGGAACCTTTTAAAAGAAGTCCAGTATCAATCCCTTTAAAACAATTACCTACTATAATTGCCTGTTAATTTAAGAATTTACCTGTTTCTCATGACTTATTTAAGCATATTTCTATCTCAAGTTTTTTTGCCTTCTGCTTCTTTTCTACCAAGAGCCTTATCATGTATATTTATACCCACTGAGGGAATACAAATTATCACAGTTCTATTCTCTGCTAGTAAAACTAATGTCAGCACTAATTATATAAACTTAAGCTTGCGAAAAGCAATTTATGTTGACCTTAGTTTTAAAAGAATTGTAAAAAAAAGGTAAACAACTGATTTGTTGCTAAGTGTTAAAAAAAGAAGAGGGAAAATATTAGGCTTTTAAGAAAAAAAATAGTAAGATAAACTAACAATTCCATGGATTATGGAAAAACAGGTATCAATCTGCTGCCAAGATTTGAATCCTAATTTAAAATGTGGTGTTCTTTGGAGGTTCCTAGCCTTAGAAGGAAGCTGTGGTTGCAAGGATGCAGATGACAAGACTGCTGTTCTCTCTCTGGCAAAAAATATGTGGAGAGAGTTAAAGCTGATGACTTACTAAAGCGTGAATCATTGCTGGGCACAGGGAGCAAATCTTAAATAATGTAACAATTTCTTTTAATAATATTATGAATGGTAGTAAATCCAATGAAGAACAGTTTACTTGAAGCCTCTTGTGCTAGATCCTGCCTTAACCAGTTTGCTCTGATGAAACCTCTTTTTCAGACTAATGCAAACATTATCTTGCAGACAGGTATGATATTTTTGCCTGTACTCAGAAGCAGAAACAAAGAAGCAGAACACTACTGGCAAAGAATATGCCACCCTGCAGAGACTGGTCTGAATTTCAGATGGTGCTGCTTTAAAGAAACAGAACTACTTGAAAGCATGAGTTTGGTTGAATTTTTATATTTTGGTGGAAGAGTATGTGGATCAGAAATAATGTATTACAGCACTTGTGTGTTCTGCACTGATTCATAATTTCTCTTGTGAGTGATGAATGTGGACGTTTCTTTTTCTTTAAACAAATAATTCTTCCATTATCTGCCTTTCCCCATTTTTAAAGCTGTTAGTTGTTATGCTTTCATAATAGCTCTTTGCACCATTGTTTCTGGTAGCTGTCAATGCTGCCCTCTGATACCTTACAGTAGATTTTTTAAAGAATATAAAATAAATCTTTCTACCAAAAAAATCTGGGAACCATTTTTCATAGAAAATGAATGTCTTACCACTTAAAATCTCCTCTGAAATAAGGGGGTCCTAGAAACTGTAGGCTTTGAAAGACCCAAATATCAGCTTGAAATATGTGTCTAGGGAAAATAAGATATTACTTTCCAGTTTCTGCAGGGATATGCACTGGAGAGAAAACAAATAATAGTTTTACCAAAATGTTTCCCAGCACCATTTTTAATCATAGGAGCTCCCGTTAAATTTCAGTTAAGCATAGGAAAGAGAAGAGCAGTAGTTCAAAATACGGAAGAGTTTTTTTGCATTTAAAAAGTCTTTGCAATTAGAATTTTGAGAATATTGGTTCATACTAACTGTTATAAATCAGATTCCTGAAAGGGTATTCCCAAGATTAATTATTGACTAAAGTGTTTGCTGTTGTTCACAAATCAGTCTAATTGTATGAACCAATTAAACTGGTATTAAATATATGATTAGATCTTTTTTCTTGTAGAATAATATTGAACAGATTAATAAGATGTGATGTAGCTTGACTGTAGATGTAGCATAGTATTCTAAAAGCTAGCTTTTGTTTGTATTAACAAAAATGTTGGGATAATTAATGTGGATATTTTAACAATTTTCATTTGCTCCAGAAAAATATTGGGCATCTGCACAGCTGTGGATTAGTCAGTGAGACAGAGAGGGCTGGCTGATTTTTCTTGTGTCATTGAGACTTCTTTTATTCTGTGCTAACAAGTAGCAGAGTTTTTCAGTAAATTAAGGCATTATAAGTTTTACACTGTCATCCTGACAGATGAATGCATTTAGGGTGTATTACTTTCTTATATATTTCATACCAGTAGTATTTCACAAACAAACAAACAAACAAACAAACAAACAAACAAACAAACAAACAAACAAACAAACAAACAACATTACAAAGAGTGACAATTTATATAACTTACATGTATCCAACATTTTCGGAATACAGACACATACAATAAAAATTTTAATGGTCTCTCTGCTAGTTTTCTTTGACCAGTGCTACACCACTAGGGTCATAATTTCATTTGTATTCCCAAATAAGTAAAACAGTAGGTGTCTAAATGGTTTCAGATCCTCATTCTCAGATTGTGTAAACAGTGTAGCTGGGCTGGAGTGTGTCTCAACTGTGGTCTAAGTTCCTGACTTCTTTTGTTAGCAAACAAACAAAAAAAAAAAAAATTGAATCTATGCAGTGGGATCAAGGAGCTTTTTAATAATTTATAATTTTCTCTGCTGAGCAGTTCCTCCTGTGGATAAAATACAGCCAGAGCTAACTCTCCAGACTGAAGGTTAAGACCTTGGACTGGAATCAGAGATTGTAAAATCATTTCAGCACTAGGCTTTAAATAATAATTTAGACTAACTTTCTAATCACCTTCTTGCATTTAGATATAAACCCATAACAAAGGTCTTTGGGTCTGTCTGGAACAAATGGGAATGAAGAACAAAGCTTCTGGTCAGATTTGTTCACAAACTGTATCTTCAGTGCCTGTCTGTTATTTCTGTCCTTCAGTCCTGTAGGTTTTTCAGGTGTGTTTGACAAAGGAATGGAAACATGATGTCTCCTATGCCTTGTTGAAGGATTTAAGGGGAGAGAGTTATGGGTGCTGGTGATCCTAATCTTTTGCTGAATACTGTCACATGTGATGGAGTGGGAGTTTCTATTCAAGGTAAGAAGCACCAAAAGTGTGAAGTGATGGCCAAGCATCAGCTGTGTAAATGGGGATGAAGGTACATGAGTACTTCAAAAACTCCTTTGAAATGTATCAAAAGGCTATTCTGGAAGCTTTGTGACAGCAATAAGTCTGTTTTAAAATCTGCTTTCAATACCTTCTGGTCCTATGTATTCACACTTGTCTATGCTTAGAAAAGCCTGTGATTGTGAGTGTTTTCATCATCTGGTCCAAAAGATCCAGGGTCTGATTTTTCTTTTTTAAAATTATTTATTTATTTAATGGTTTCAAATTTTTTTCAATTTTTTTTCCCCAGACAAAGTTATTGTACTGCCTAAAAAAAAAAAAAAAAAGAAAGAAGAAAACTACANTAAAAAAAAAAAAAAAAAGAAAGAAGAAAATTACAAAAAAAACCACAAAAAAGCCCCCAAAAAAACCCCAGAAAACAAACAACCTCCCACACAATTGAATCAATCTACTCTAAATAAAATATGTTTTTATAAACTTTACTGATTATTGCTATTGATACTAATGAATTAAAAATTCTGAAACATTTAAGAAGAAAATTTACTTTGGCCAAACTTTTTTTGTTATGCTTTACGTTGGCTATGTAACCAACAAAGGTGGCACTGTCTATCATAACTGATGGAGGACATTGATAAAAAGTAGTTATTAAAATTATCTCCTACAGTCTCAAAATATAATTTTAATAGCTATGAAAAAAATGAGTAATATTAAAAAAACTACCTGCAGAGCAAAGACAACATGATCCAAAGTAAAAATGAAAATAATAAATATTTAAATCTGATATTAAAGATTATTACATACAACTATTCTCCAAAAACATAAGAAAAAAGAAGGTGGTTTACATATGCTCTGAAAATAGTTTTTCATGGTATAAGATTTACAGTTTTCATTACTTTGTTCTATGTTTTATTTGGAATTTTTTATCTTTTTATGTTATCTATATTTCATACACCATAGCAACATTTTCCATAGGTTATAATGTAGGTCAGAGAAGGAGCAAAATACTATTATCTTACTTTTGTAACTTACACAACAGGAACAGTAAACATATATTTATATATATATTTTCCAATGCTCTGAAACAATATAAAACTGTGACCACTAGATATATTCTATCAAATAATATCTGTAACAGTATAGCCTGTGATTTCAGTGGAAATTCAAAATGCTGAGAAATACATCCTCTTTGGTTATGGCAGTAAACTGAAACTATATTTAAATATATATATATTACTTTGAAGTGAAATTATGGGAAAAAAGAGATAGAGATGTGACTTTTTAATTCTGTATTTTTCTATTTCAATAAATAAGCATGTAACAGGAAAATAGTGTTTGTAAACATTTGTCTGAAGAAAATCTATCCATCTGATTCTATGGTATTTTCCAATTTTCCTAAAATTGTTGTCAAAATGTAACAAGCAGCAAGATGAGCAAAAATATGACCTGACAAACAACATTGTTAATATGGAAACAAGCATGGTTTTAGAATTCTGTCAAAATATTAAGATGGCCTTTCTGATTTTTTTTATTGCTTTAGAAATTTTTCTGCCTTAGAGAAGAAAAACTGTTCTCTGAATTGTACGAGATTCATACAAAACAAAGAGCAAATTATAAAAACGTAAATTTCATAAAGAATAATCACTGCAAGAAGTTCTAATGCAATCCACAGAGATTATGATGCTATTACATGGGTTTGATCAATCCTCACCAATCAAAGTAAAATGGCAACTTACAAAGACATGGATAAATAAATAAGTAATTGTAATTATTATGAGTAGATTTTTATAGAATTTTCTCATTCAATTATGCATTATTTTTATAAAAAATATAACCGCTCACCAAAAAACCATGCCCAACATTAGAACCGAAGCTACTGGAGTAAGCAGATCAAATATATGTACTAATAGCTTCTCCTTGTTATTAGATTTACTCTTGTCTGTGTCCCTGAAAGGACCATCTGAAATGTGCACTGTCAGGTGCATGTGTTTTATCAGCCAACACACATCAAATGAATAAACTCAGACTGTAATAGCTGTGATGATTGCAACACCACCATCTGCACTGTTTTTTTTTCTGGAAACCTCCCTGATAAGAGTAGCAACTGTGTAACCTTATCTATTGGTCTTCTAGTTAAGGAATGCATTAGCAAGTGCTAAAATTATTAAGGATTTAAATCCCAGGGATTTCAACTGTACTTTAACACATTCCTAATGCTTTAAAGAAACTGAAGGGAAACAGCGATAAGAAGATATTGTACAAAAATTAGGTGTGTACTAGACCTGAACAACCAGGTCTAACATCTCTCCAAATATTTTAAATACCAATGTAAATGCCAATAAAATCTAACTGAGAGGAAACCCATGCAAGCATTTCAACCACTGGAGGAAAAAAAAATACAGAAAAAAGTGAGCAGAAGCTTTCATTCAATGCTAAGATTCCAAATTTTAGGACACTGTGTTTTACTCATTCTGGGGTTCATGTACCTGGGTTTGGTTCTGTTTTCAAAGAATATATTCCCTGGCAATATTTGGTTTATAGAAGACAAGATCTATGGTGGAAGATAGTCACAGAATGTCTGCTAAAATAATATAAGGTTCTTAAGTGTAAAATATACATGGAAGTGTAGGAAGTATCTCTTTATATATAAAGTGTTGTTAAATAAAAAAATAAAATTAAATATATTTTAAAAAATAGCGCAGAACTTGTCAGATCAAATATCCACCTCTTTCAGATTTTGTAGCGAAGATTCCTCAAGGATTCTAGAAGAATGCACTTACTAGGCAAACATGGATTACTACTCTACAGGAGAAGACTTCAATGGAAGTTTATGTTCTTTACATTTCACAGCATATAGTTTTATTTTGTCCATGTTATATTTTATAAATTTTATCCTTAAAGATCAAATTTGGCAATGAATTTCAAAGTTACTTTTGTATTTGATAAATCAAGAGGGTTTTGGTTGGTTGGTTAGTTGGTTGGTTGGTTGGTTGGGATTGTTAGTTTGTTTATTCGTTTACCTTCAATAAACAATATTTTGTTTACTTCAATAAACCAATAATTTGTTTACTTCAATTATCTCAAAATATAAATCCAAATGTATTTGCCTCCTATCCTTAACTAACCATGCTTATCCAAATACATATCCAAGTTATTTTCCCTGTTCTTCATAAGCAATCTTTGTCTCTTCACTTTTTAAGGGATGCAGGTTGCATATATTCCCCTTCAGGTTTCAGTGTCAACATTTTCATCAGACTGATCATGCTTTCATAGTGCAGAAGTTTAATTTTGCAATGTCATGGAGGAAGACAGGCAAGTATAGACCCTGAAGAAGGCCCCTTAAACTTTCTAATTGTGGAAACTGCCAAGAGGCTAAAGTTGGATAATTTCCCCAACACAGATTTTCCCCAAACAAGAGGAATGTTGGGAAGGGGAAAGGGAGAAGCAGGTCAGAGATAACAGTCACATCATTCCTTGAAGTAAAATCCCAAACCACCTAAACCACAACATGGACCAACCTGGCAACATTACCTATTCTCTGTGACTGGTGTCTCTAGGATGATTCTGTACTATTCATGTATTTGATGATTTCGCAATACCTTCAGGACTACTTTCAGAACATTAAAATTTTTAGTTTTGCACCTCCAACACAAGTAGAAGAAAGTTCCTAGCTGAAATGCCATCCAAGTCTTGATGACAATGAACAGGTGATTTAGAATGAGAAATGTGGGTTCATGTATTAATTAATTTTTTCCAAGACTCATCCCTCTACATCCATTGTCAGGTATTGTTATATGATTCCAGTTAAGTACTGTCCTGTTAAATTTTGTTTGCAATACTTAGACAACCCTAGATTTGGTGTGTGTCTCTCATGTTTGCTAAAACCAGATAAATAAGATAGAGTCTGCTGATTCCTAGAGAGGAAATTTGAGATGGTTTACTTCAATATTAAAAGAAGATTCTCTCTTTGGATTTGCTGGTGTATAGATAGTCAATTTGTAATACTCAATGATGTTTTTCAGTAACAGTTAGCTATATAGCTTCTATTTACCTTATGAAAATGCAAAACATGAATATGAGTTAACAATATTAAATAAATGAGTTAACAATATAACAAGGAAAAAAAATTTCTTCTACATTTCGAAAGGGTATCCTACTACAGTTATTTCACTTTTCCTCAATAACTACTAATTTACTTCAATGTAACTTTAGGGTGAAGATGTGAAAAACTCATCCTGTCCCTAGATCTGATATTTTTCCTGCAAAACTAGGCCAGCCCTTATATTAGTAAAAGCATAGTTAAATTTGTCTGTTTTGGAAACAAGTAGTGATCATTTTATTGTTGCTGGGTCAGTAAAAGTTCAATTTTAAGGCATAAGATTTCATTTGAACCATAAAATCGCTAGCACATATCAACCCTGATATTGGATGATCTCCAATATTTTGGCTGGTGTTTTTCCAGCCACCTCCCGAATTATCAAATACTTTCAACAAGTTGGATCACACACAGTCCATGAAGGACTCAAAAGAAGAACATGAACAATTGATCATGAACTTTGCAGTATAAGAAAGTGCACTAATATGGTGAAAACAAGTTGATTGAGATTATATGGGATGATATAATGTTACCCTGTTAAGTGTTTCTGCCATAATAAAATTCCCTGCTACTGCATAAGCACTTAGGCTTTATCAAAAACAGATAAGTAAAGGAGTTAAAATGAATCCTCTGAACTGTATTTGTCAGTGCTTACTGAAAATGCATTGCAACCTCTATCACCTGTGTCTGCCAAACTCAATAAGCAAAACAATGTGGTATGGTCAATTTGTACATGAGACAGATGTTTTGTGGAGTATTTTTTATGCCTGCAGGGAGCTGAGTGACCACAGCTTCCAATCAGCAGTAGATTTAATATAACATCCTAACATTGCTTTCCTCTGCAACAAGATTTAGCATGTTGCACACAATACTAGCAAGATTGCTAGGTTGAATTGTCTGAATTGTTCCAAAAATGTCTGTTGGAATTAAATGTAAGTAAAAAAAAGTCACTGGAAAAACAAGGATGCAGTGCTGCATTGCTCTTTCATTTTAAGTTAATCTGTCAAACAGTAAGCTGTTTTCATCTTGTGGAATCTAATTCAATGGAAAAAAAAAAAAGGATTATGGGACACAAATTCCTAAATATATATTTACTTTTTCTTAGTAACCATGCAGTTCTTGTTTCTCCTTTGAAAATCACTCCATACTACAGCTCATGTATACAGACACCATTTTACAGAATTCTTCTAACTTGATGATATAAAGAAAAAAGTCTCACAGATCTCAAAGATGAATACAGAAGAAAAAGATAATTGCTAACAGAGGAACTCAGACTTAACATTTAGCTCATGAACCAGAAATTTCTTTCAGAAGTGCAGGATTGTTGTGTCTCACTGCTGCCAAATTTTGTTCCTTCACAGTTTTCATTTTATTTTCATTTCAGATAGACTATTTTGATAGACTGTTGCTTACCTAGTCTGTTTAGATAGTGTGTTCACATTTTCAAAACAGAAACATTGAATCTAAAAATAAAGAAAAATACTTCATTTTTCCCTCAGAAATTTCCTACTTCTTGGGGATGATATGCCTAAAACTGGTTTGACTGTAATCTCAGTATTTTTAAATAATCTTGGAGGAAAAAAAAAGGAATATAAAAACCCCTATGCTTCCTGTCATACAAGAGACGTAGTTTTATCACTGTTTGGGGCATAATTGGTTATTATGGTTCCAAGACACTATGGCCTCAAATGGCTTAGTTCCTTATCAAGTTTTACTCCTTTGAATGTGGTTTTGGTTTTCATGGTTTTTTCCCCATACATTAGGTTTCAAGGAGGAGGTACTTCAGTGAACAAAATGGCAATTTCAATATGTTTGTCTGAATATATGATGCTTGGGTAGTACCATTTCTACACCTTTTGCAGCTGATGCATCATTCTTGTCTTTGCTTAGTGTGCCCCTGACACCAAGTCTGTTTGTCCTTTCTCTCCCAACACTTTTATTATATACATGAGGTGAAACAGGCAGAAAGAGCTTTCCCAACTAGATGACTTTGTAAAAAATTGGTAAAAATTATGTATATTTTAACTTGCTTATTATCTGTTACTTTAGTTTTTTAGAAAGCATATGACATGTTTCTGTCCATCTATGGAACTGGACCCGTTGATTTCATAAACTGAGAATATCTCCATTGGTTTAGGAGATATCTTCAAGGATTCAGGATGAAATAAATCAGAGAGGGCGCATCTGGAAGATTCATACCCTGGTGTTTGACAAGTTTGGTGATACATGGCACACATCTGCAGATATTTATCCAGTTGGCTTCAAAATTACTAAAGTCTGAAGCTTCAGAAACCCATTCTTCACAAAAGAACCACTTCTCCAAATGAGGGCTGACAGTACAGAACAGGAGTCATGACTAGCAGCAATCAGAAAGCACAATTCTTACAGTAGAAGAAAAAACTAATTCCCCATTATGTCATCCAGAGTGTTAATGGAACTACTGTGTGTTGTTTATTTAATCCTTATATATATAATAGATATCTTAAATAAAGTCACATTGCTATGTTTTGAATAGTATCTTCAGTGTGAGATAAATATCATAATTTTCAGTGAAGTCTGAAAAGCCTGTGCAGTATATGTTCAAATAGCAAACTACTCCTCTACTTCAGCTGTGTAATCTGCAGCTGGCTGGACACCAAGACTCCTTTTAGAGAGGTTCCTTCTAACCTCCTAACTTTTTGAGCCAAGTTTCAATAGTCTGCAAATTTTTAGAACCTAGAATAACAGGGCTTATAATGGAAATACTTATGCTCTTGTGGCTATAGATGTGCCAGCTACTGCTGTAATAATCAGCAGATAATTACTTTTAGCTTTGCACTCAATGAATTAGCACAGATGAATTTTTTTCATTAAAAGATGAGATTTGCTGCAAGAAAGTTCATTTCAGGACATGCCCACGATAATAAACTAACTGCAGCTTGTTCCAGGATTTCTCAATACGATTTTTTCTGTGTGTTATTTTTTTTTTTTAATTCAGGAGGACTAGCGTGACTGAAGGTATTCACAATGAAAGGGCAGGTAGCTGAGTGCAGCTGACTTGTCCATTAAACACGACCCATCAGCACACAGCTCATAGGTCACTGTGATGTGCTGAAGTGCACTGCGGTTTGATGAATCACCTCCTGTGGAGAGTAGCCTGCAGATGCTCTCTAGAAGTTCTAAGAGATGCTTGATATTTAGCTGAAAAAAAAAAAAATCCAAAAAATGCTGTTTGTCTGACAGCATGAAAATCACCCAACCTACCTTATTTTGTAGGAATACAGATTTCTAGTAGTTTTTTTTTTTTTTTAATTAGGAATGAAAACAACTAACCCATTGCCACTAGCAAAATAGTGATTATGAAGATCACATTATTAATTCTAACTTTTAAAACATTTCACTATTATTAAGTAGTCATTATTATGGTAACTCATACCAGGAGTGGATATAGCAATATAGCATCTATTGTTATAATTTATCATTTAGTTAATCAATCAGTGCTCAAGGCTTTTTTTTTCTGGATGTTAATTTGACCCACAGGATAAATTTAAACTGTGTCAGGTGATGATTTGTTTCATCATGAGAACAGTTAGGTTATCTAGTAAAACATTCTTTCTAATAAAAGCTGCTCCTATCATGCTCAAGTTTTATTTTTCTTCCTTTCTCCAAACAAAATAAAAAAGAGTTCTCCATTTTCTTGTCAAATCCCATCCATTCCTCTTTCATATAAGGCTTCTTAAAATAAGATATGTAGCCACTGTGAATGCAAAAAGGCTAATGATTTCAGGAAGTTTGATCAAGTTGAGATTGCTAGAAGAAGAATTCTAGAACTGGTGGTAACAACTGGAAAACTGACTAATTTGTCAGTAGTTGAGAGTGAATGTTAGATTGTCATTTAGTCCACTCATTAATCATACCTTCAGTCACACTGCTCTCAGCCTTGGTTTCCATTTCCTTCTTTTCATTTTGTTTCTACAATATGCTCTCCTGCAAGGTGTCGGATGGGTTTTTCAAAATAAATTTTCCAGTCACCCAGCCCTCTTATGACAAATTCTTTTTATTGCATTCCCCATTTTCCTCCTTCCTTGCTCTGCTCTGCTAAACCTCCAGCCTACAGAGTTATGGTTACATAAGAAAAGTTCTCTTATCTAGACATTCAGATTGGAAGAGAATGATATTTCCGATTTCATCAAATCACAGATATTTCAACCATTATTTAAAAAAAAAAAGATGGGAAAAATATTTGGTGCTTAAAACATAATAAAAATTTCACTCATTTCCCTTTTGATTTTATTGGTGATTAAATTAACTTCTTCTTTTTCACTATGTCATATGAAGTCTCGAAAAAATACCCTACTTTCTCAAAATAAAGTAAATTTATTACTATTTACTCTCTCTAGTATAAGGAAAAATATAGAAATATAGACACATATATCTGCAGCAGAAAATTTTCAAGAAGGGCAAAGAAATTTCATCCTAAGAGAAAAATATTTTTTCCTTTTTGGACAGTATTCTTCCTGTAATATGGGAGTAGCACAGCCACCTTTCTTTGGTAATACAGGAATAGGACCAATATATATATTTCAAATGGATTCTATTTGTTCTTGCTAGGCATATATTTCTTCCTGTTTAATTTAATTGGAAGGTTAACTTGTAAACTGGTTTTTCCCAGACATAGAAAGACACTAGGAAAGAACATGAGATATTTTCCCTTTCTGTTGTTTTTGAGATGTCTTGAGAAGAATGAGTAATTTGAGATTATGTTATTTCAAGTTATTTTCATGAACTGCTAGAAGGTTTTTTCATCTCTGGTCCACTCACACCCCACTGCCCAAGAGAACCTTTTTGCTATTCTAGACTATGAGCAGCTATTAATGTTTCCTTGTCCAGTTTGTCAGAGAAAGCAAAGAATGATAATTGCCCACATTATTTGCTTGCTCTGAGTTTTTCCTGATGTTTCACTGAAATTGATCTGTGATATTTTAATTCAGACAATCAAATTTACAGATGTTCTCCTCACACATATGGAAGTGATCCTGAGGCTTATGGTCTAAAACCAGAATGTAATTTGATTTTCATAAAACGGTAAGTGTATTGACGTGCTGATTAGGAAGCTCAGATTTCGCTATGGAAGTTAAGAAGCATTGGGATTTAAATGTTTTAAAGCACCTGAAAATAGAAAAAGGAATGGCAAGATTTTTCTAAGTCCTTTGCCAGACTACAGAGAGATCCATGCCTAATATTTAAGAAAAGGAGCACAGTGCGTAAGGTTATAATAATTAACAATATTAGTATGTAAAATATCTCTCTGCACCTTTGCTTAACTCTGAGTTAGCCTAAAGATGCTTATAGTGATAAAGCATCATTAAGCTAATTAAATTTTTAATTAAACCATTTATGAAAATTGAGGGACTTTTGGCAAGAACAATACTATAGTTGTAAGATTATATTTATATTTGGTCAAAGCATTTCACACTTCTTATCTCATTAACTGCAAATATATAACACCTGTGGGGATTTAGGGTAGTTTTGTGACTTCTGTTGGAGTTGACACCTGCCAAACTTAGTTTATTCATTTGTTTAACTTATGGGCCCAGTGAGATGAACACATATTAGAAGTATAAGTATATTCTCAGATATAAACAGTTTAAAAACTGATTATGTGTAAAATCAATGTTGAGGACATTTGATTTTCAGTTTGACTCAAAGATGTGTATGAATAACTGCCTTTCTCCTTTTGCACTAATGTGAACTATAATGTTTCAACTGATACTGGTGTGAAAAGGACCAGGCACCTACTGAATCTTAAATTATCAGGCTGTCACACAAGATTTCATCTTTATCTGTGCTAAACCAACATATTAAAACTGAAAGTGGAAGTAGAAATAAAACAGCAAATTACTCTTAGTCTACAACATTTGACCCTTGTCACTAACTCAGTTCTTTTACAAATAAACGAAACTAAAACCAGAGCAAGTGCTGCTATCAAACATTGGGAATCTCAGTGGAAAAAACTATTTCTCAAAGGTTAATAAAGACTGCTGGCAATGAAGTGTTTTATTATGCAATTGTTATCCACCAGTGGCTAAAAATGAAACCAATATGAACAAATAACACACAGAGTATGTTATTGCATTTTCATAATGCAGTTTAATTTTGCAGTCCTTCAACAATAAAAGTAAGTGATTCAAGTTTAATAAAAAAATGGAGTCAAAGTGAATGAAATATCTTACTTTTACAGCCATAGGAACAATTTGTAATGCAGCACATCCAAGTGCAATAATAAGTTATGAGAGCTAGACTGACAGGAAAGAAATAATTTTACAGTGTTAAGACTGGCAAAAAAATAGAACTGAATTAAACTTATTTGTGGAATAGCATCAACCTGTACTGAAAATACTATGTATATTATATTAATATAATATATATTCATATTATAATTTTTTTTTCCCTTTCTCTCATAAGTGCATGTTTGGTTTGCATGGCATGGGTTTGGTAGCAGGCGTGCTGGAGAAGTGGTTCTGTGAGAAGACACCAAGAGTTTTCCTGTGTCTGACACTGACTTTTCCAACTGGCTCCAAACAGGACCTGCTGCTGCTCAAAACTGAGCCCCTCAGCAACACTGGTGATGCCACTGTGATAACATATTTAAGAAAGGGTGAAAAATGCTGTGCAGCAGCTGTGAGAGTGAGAGGAGTGAGGAAAATGTGAAAGAGGGTAAAGTTTTAAACATATGAAGGGTAAACTTCATATTTATTAGGTTATACTAGATATTAGGATATACTAGAATACTGAAAAGCAGATTAGCAAACCAGAAAATGAACAAAAGTTTCTGCTGATCTAGTTTTAGCCTTCAAGATATTTAGGAAATTGCTATCACAAAATGCTATGTATCTCACCCAAAAATATCCACTTGACTTTTCAGTTCACTGTCGTTCTGGGTGGTTATCTTCTGAGTTTAAAGACAAATTCTAAATTTAAGTTTAAAACAAAAATGCAACACTAACTCCTTGATTCTTTGTGTGCCCCATGGTGAGGTATCAGCTCTTCAGACAGTGCAATCATGTAGATTTTCTCTTCCACAATTAATTTAATTCCAAATTCTTTGTGGAATTTGAAACAATTTACAACTGTGTCCAGAGATTCCTACACTACTACACAATTCCGGGAAGCCACAACCTCCATCAAGCATGGGTAAACAGGTAAGTGCTCTGGGCAGAAAATCAGTGTCAGAAGAAGAATTGCATTCCTAAGTACAGAAAATAGATCCTACGTATACATTTATGTGTCTAAATAAAAAAGGAAAGGAAAAAGTTTAAAAGGACAGTGGGGCAAATTTGGGCATGGGATGCTAGTTCATCCAAACCACTTATATTTTTGCTCCGAGGCTCTTGTTTATATCACATCAATGGGTCTTTGTAAAAAGACTCAAGCATGACTCTTGTCATGGTAGCTCTGTAAGAACTTCTTCCAAGAGGCAATGTAGTGATGTAACACCCTAATGGGCTGCTCCAAGGGTTTTCTAGAACTATTCCAGCAGGCTTTGTCATCTATTTTCATCTTGAATGATGCCACATCATCAAACTAGCTCTATAAAGCACTAGTCTGGCATATTCTTGCAGGCTCTTTGAAGTGGGAAAGAATACAAATAATTACTGTTTGTCTCTTAGGTCCACAGGACTCAGAGATAAAAACAATGTTGTGTGACATACCAGCTCACACCAGTCATAGGTGAATCAGTATGTGTGACCTAGGCTTTTGTATGTACTTGTTTGACCACTTAGAAACAGCCTTGTGTTCATTTCACATGCACTGAAGTTGTCTGAAAGCATGTGAGTGCATTAAGGGTTGATAGATATACTCCATCATATGCAGTTTTTGACCATATTCTGGGCATGCATTTAAGTACCCAGAAACTCCAGTGCTCTGCTTCCCCAGGCTCTGCTCTCCCAGACACTGTAGGAATGGACAGCACTGCAGGAAACAGAGAGAGAGAGCGTGGTTGGGTTTTTTTCCTGGTTGGCAGCGTTAGTGACAGAGGCAGAGTGAGCCAGATGAGTGTTGTGTGGATAGCTAATGGGAATCAAAGGCATTTAGTATTTCAGCCAAGGAATTCACTTGTTTTCAACCTGCCCTGAAGCTACTGCAGAATTAAACTTTGCTGGTTCATGAACTGAGGACAATAAAAAGGAATTTTATCTACTTTACAAATGCACACTTAATCAACCCTGCTAAGTCTAAAAGACAGCAAAATCTACTTGCATGTGTACGAGCTAGTTTTTAGCCAAGTATCAAATGCTATCTAAAATATCAGCTCCTCGTGTTGACACTATTAATAAAAGCATGGTAAATTACTTGTTTCATCTATCAGACACAAGAATAACAAGAAGTTTGGCTTGTGAAGGGCAGACCAACGTGCCATCACTAATATGCAAAGGTACTTTGGTGGAGTACTCCAATGAAATGCTCTGTTTCCCTGCAGATATCATTACAGGGGTGCAACGTTGTGCCATCCTCTAGAGTTTAGTGCCCTTTTTTATCCATGCCATAGCTTCTACTCAGAACATGAGCTGCTGGTCAGTATGACAAAGGCCATAAATTTCTAGTCCCAGTTTTTCTGCTACAGTGGAAGCACAATTGAACAAGATGGAATAAACATGTCTATAGAACAAAGAACTGTGTAAACTCTTGTTTAACTGTCTTTTTTATTCCAGAAGCAACTTCAAGCTAAGTATTTAGAAGTGAAATAATTTTTATTTGGACCCTTACTTATTTAAGCCTGAAAAACAGTAGGGTGAAAACACACATACACAGACACACATATATATCTAAAAAAAGATTGAACAAGCCGTCACATTTTAATGCTCCCTAGTCTACTTTTTCTATATCCTGAGTTTGCAGGGTCAGATATGATCTTTCTTTTAATCAAATTATTCTTCTTGAGATATTTGAACTTCTCATGGCATCTCTGCATTAAAGTATTAATTCATTTTACAGTCACATGAAAAGTCATTGCTTCATATCTTGTTATCTTTTCAATCTGCTGAAATTTCCGTATTTCAAAAATTACAAAAATGTAGGTTTGCATTTTTTTACCATTTACACTTGAAAATTATTTTTATTTTCTCTAAAGTATTGTATAATCATTTTTCCTTTACATTCTAAAAGTATTAATTCCCAACATGCTACTATACATATATTAAGTGTATGTATTGAAATAACTTTATAAAACAGGAAATTTACTGCATCATATCAGATTTTCTCAAGATCCTTCAATATTTTGACATACCAGAATAAAGTAGTGATAAAAAATATCTATTAATAATTTCCCCTCCTTATTTTAAATGCATATTCTTTCTGCTCTGTTGCCTTCTGATTTAGACCTTTCTGAATTGTGCAAACTCAGCAGCCAAGGTATACACAGCTTACCTACTGCAGCATTTACCCAAATGAAAATATATTTTTGGCATTCTTTATGAAATCACATACCTGACACTCTGTAAGAGGGGGAAAAATCTAAACTGCAACCTGGAGAAAATAATACAAATTCTATTCTGTGGAATCATTCTTCATGGCTTTCTGGATGTACAAAACCTGATAGTCTTTAATGACACTTCAAAGAGATTAAAAAAATCCAGGATCTAGCCATGAAAGATAATGTATTATTATTATTATTATTATTATTATTATTATTATTATTATTATTATTATTATTATTATTATTATTATTACTATTATTACGACTATTATTATTATTATTTTATCGTTTTATTATTTTATTATTATTATTACTACTACTACTATTAATAATTATTATTTTAGGCTATGACTGAAACACTATCAGTTTCAACATTCATCACCTTTTTCAACTAAGAGCAGCATCAAATACCTCTAAGAGGAAAATATAGGTACTCTTGTAATTCTTTCCTTTACATAGTCATGGAATTATAGAATATGTGGAGTTGGAAGGAGTACATCAGGATCACTGAGTCCAGCTCCTGTCACTAACAAGACAGCCTCAAGAATCACACCATTTCTGGTGCTTTTTTCCTTCCCTTTCCACTTCTCACAACATTACATGTTTATATTTTAGTAGCATATAAAATCTGAAAAAAATTTTGAACATCCTTAATTCTGCAGAACTGTCTTTTATGCTGTGAATATATTTAGCCTGCATTCTCTATGTTATAATCTGGGATAATATTGCTTTTCAACAGGAGTGCACTGAAAGTCCTGTGTTTCAAACTCACATACATACATACATGTTTTTATCAGTTTCTGTATTTACTTCACAATAATAAGATATGAAGATCTTGCATGCATCTAGTTTTCTTTCCACAGGAAGGACATATTTTGTGGCACTGAACAAAATGTCTTCCATTTTTAGTAGGTGCCTTCGTAGCCCTAGGACTCTGATCATTTTAAATACCATGGACATTTCATAATTCCACCCCTACTCCAAAAATACATTCATCAATGGAAAAAAAAAATGTCAGATGCAGTACTGTGTCAATAAACAATTTATCCTTCTTAGATGACAAACTAGCTAAATATAAAAATCAGGATATTCTGACAAACCTTTTAGAAAAGGAAAAATGTAATAACATAAATAACACATCACTTTTACTGCCAAATAAGACATGAACCTTTCCCTGACTGGCCTAGTTTTTACTTTAAGGCCTTTACATATTCACATATTGCTAGAAAGCCCTACCTGAACCTAATTTTCAAATTGCTCCACCCAAATTAAAACAACAGGATTTTGGAACCAACTCAGCTTCTGTGTACATCTCTTCAACTTGGCTTTCTTCTGTTCATCCTTAATATTACCCTATTGATTTTTTTTCTGCTGCTACAACAGCTTGGTCTAACAGAATTTCCATTTTTATGTTTTAAAAAGCTAGAAGAGACTGGTCTGGAATTGGTTGTGGGTTTTTTGTTGTTGTTTGTTTTTTATCCTTTTTTTTTTTGCTGCTTTAGTTTTTAACATGTGTGAAGAGTTACATTTGTAATATAGTTATTTAGGTTAAATACATTATGCCTGATTTTGGTATATGATGGCAACTTCTGAGTGGTGAGTGGTAGATGCAACTCCCTTTCCTCACCCTTGACTGGTTCAATTGCAAAGTCAAGTCTATTCCTCACAATAATTTCAATATTTAACTCAATTGGCAGTTCATCCAACAAACTTTATTGTTTGTTAAAATTATAAATTATGTGTAAAATATAGCTCAAATAATTATTTAAATCTATAAGTATTTTTCTGCCTAGTATATTTCAGTCCCTTTTGTGCTCCAGCTGCAAATTACAATACTTAGAAATTCTTCAGAAACTTACTTTTTGTCTTGTCCCCCTGTGCACTAAGAGGTGGTTGGGGCTCACTTTAGTCAGTTCCTGCCATTGATATCTCTGATACTGTGCATTAGAGTATGTTGATAAAATATTTTCTTTACTTGGAGACATGACTGACTCTGATAGAATGATGTCATGTCTTTGTCCCGTAATGTAAATTAGTATTCACTGATTTCAGAAGATACATTTGCCAGTCGACAGATGGGTCAAACATCCTGTCTGCTTAGAAGAGCTAGCCAGAGCAAACCTTCCTACAGTTTGGTTAGTCTATCTCCTCAGTGCCATCCATATGCATTTTTCATATTACTTTTCTTATACTGTTCACATTTTTATTTATTGAGATGGTTATTTTTATGTCTTAAGGGAAAGGAAAAAAAAAAGCCAGCCAACAACCATACAGTCAGACACAAGCTATGACTTCCCTATATGAATTAATTATATTTTTGTGTATATTTACATTATTGAAAATTATGGACTGTTCCTGACATAGACACAAAAATGAAAGAAGCAAAAACTGAAGATAAATGTAAGAATCTGTTCCACAATAAAATTTTTGAAGATAGATTTTAAAATGTCACACATCTTTGAATCCAGGTATAGCCAATGTGTTCCCCTCAACATCAAGAAAAGTTGTTTCTAAGCAACAAAGGGATATTTGGGAACTCACTTTGACTTTATTCAGTGCATATCTGTAGCAGTGTTATGTCTTATCTGAATCACTCTCCAGGTAAAAATGAGTTCTTGAAAATGAGAAATTTCTGAAAAATCATTTTCAGAAAACCCAAACATGGGAAAGTGCAAATACCTGGTGATCTATTGATCTATGAGGGTAGATTTTGCGTTTTCCTATGTTGCAATATTTTGGCAATAGAAGTGATTAATTCAAGGCAGCTGCAGTGGAGTTGTGGCAATAATATTCCTGTGACTATTAATAATATCCCAAACATAAACTTAGAATTTTTTAGGACATGGTTAGAATTGATTGGAGAAACCAATCTCAGTTGGAGAAACCTTTCTTTGGCATTGCTCCTGCTGCTCTGCTGCCTTTTCTTTCCTGTAGACAGCATGTGTGGAAACAGCATGTTTGATAAGGATTCAGTCTGAAGCACTGGGCACATTTGAGCTGATCAATCCTGCAATCATGCAAGTCTGGTGTGCACATGAGCATATGTAGAGCAAGGCCAAACCTGCTGCAAACAGAGGAAGTTATGGGTGGAAGAACAATGCAGGGGAGCAACAAGTGATAGAAATAGAAGTAAGAGCCTTGAGGGAAAAAGATACAGGCAGCACAGGGAGAAACTGGACTATTAGCTAGTGGCTGGATAACAGTAACATAAAAAGAGGGAAAGAGCAATTCATAACTGAAAAGAGCACTGGAAAGATAAAAGGCATCAATAAAGCTCTTTTAAAAAAATCATTTTCTCTGCAAAATAGTCCAGAATACAGAGGAAAGTATTTCTGAGATATATGGCCTCAAGAGACAAGACTTAAATGGTGACTTGGGAGCCATGAAGGGGAGCAATATATGGGACTCCCTGACATATGATAGGTCAACTGGGAATAAATTTATCTGAGCATAGTTTTAAACTCTTCTCCAGGCTTATCAGGATCATAAACAGACTTGTTTACCGAAATTCAATGGAGCATGTTAAAGTCAGACTGAAAAACACAGTCTGTTTCAGCACAGGGGAAGCCAGATTGGGCTGGTGTCACTTATCACTGCCTCTCAAGGTTATCAGGAAAGATGTAAGGACAGTGTATAGGGAGCCTCAAGACCATTCTGACCCATCTGAGGGTGTCACCATCTCCCTAACCTCTCATAGCAAAGCCTGTGATAGCTCCTCCATGACTGTCTGTGCCCCATGGAGTAAGTCTGTCAATAAAAATGTTGACAAAAGAATTGTGTCTGTGAATAGCTTAAAAGTATAACCTATTAAGATTTTTGTGGAACCTGACCCCCTCAGCTACTGAAGGGATGGCAAAGAATAAAAATTTTAGTGCAAGCATTCCCGGATAAAAGTAGTTTTAAGATTTTAGCTAACAAATAGTGAAAATTCTGCCATTTTACATTTGTAAATTCAGAAGTTAAATAATATATGTGTGGCTCTCAAATGAGTGGTAATTTTCTATAAAGAAAATGAAATTAAATGAGCTTTCATTTTTTGTAGCTGTTTGCTTCACCCATGCTTACATATGCACATATATCCACTCATGTAGACCCACTATCTTCCATCAAGAAAAGATTCCCATACTTACATTTCCATCTGTCTCCCTTCAGTAAGCTTTGGAAAAGTCACCCTGACTCTGACCAAATTAAACTTAGTGCCAAAATTCTCACCCTGGTTTCCTGTGGCTAGATATCTCTATGAAGCCTTGATAAGAAAACCCATCTGTGCCTGTACGTGGCGTGCCCACGACTTCCTTCAGTCCTGGAGACAACTCTAAGTGCACAGACAATTACCTTGCAAAATTATGGTTTTTTCCAACCTTAACATTTCTCAGTCTTCCCTTAGGCTTGAGATCTTGTTTTGGACTTGTCTCTCTAAAGAACATAATAGTCTCATTCAGACAGAATACTCAGAAAAAGAAAAATAAGTAAGAAATGGAAAGGGAGAAAATATGGACAGGCATCTTTTTAGTCGTTTTTATACTTTCTCCCCATTTCTTACTCCCTTGAGAACAGCACAACTGCATCACAACCACTGCAAAGTGGCTTATTCTAAGAGAAGGATTATTGATTCATTTTATGTGCATTAAAATATTCTTTGTGTTTCCATCTCTCCTATTCCTAATTTCAACTACATTTTAAAATCATGATGTGATGTAACTTATCACTACAATATTTTGTATATGGAGGCATATTTTGCATTTTGAAAGCTGTTTTAGAGTACATGAAAGAGAAAAAGGTGATTGGAAATAGTAAATATAGGCTGATCAAAGGCAAATCTTGCCAGACAAACCTGGTCAAACTATTTATGACGAAATGACTCTGGAAAAGAGAAGAACAGTGAATGTTGCTTATCTCTGCTATAATAGGTATTTCTTCACGATCTTCCACAGCATCCCTGTATGCCAGTTAGGATATTGAGATCCTAGATATGGGGACTAGTAGGTGGGTGAAAGTCTGGGTGAGTTTTCGCACACATAGTATTGTGGTAAATGGTTTATATATTGCCCATTAGAAGAATTCCTCAGGGGTCAATGCAGGCACCACTCAATATCTCTTATTCTACTCAGTACCATTAACTTAGAAAAGGAGATAGGATGCAGCCTAATCAAACCTGTGGATAATTCCAAACTGGGACATACACAAGGGCCATTCAGAAGGACTTAAACTGTAGAAAGGGATGGTGTCAGCAGAAAACTGCAGCCTGTATATTGAGGAACATGACTATTCTCCTCTCAGAAGCATTGACTCGTTCAGCTGAAATATACTTTTGGGACTATAGGGCAGTAAGTGTTTTGATAAATGGAACCAAATTCATCTGGTCACTGTTGACCTCTTTGGAGTAGGAGGCTGAACCAGGGACCTACCAAGGCCCCTTTTGACCAGAATAGTTCTCCAATTCTCAAGTCCACAGTTCATTCGTGAGACGTCAGCACTGTTGTAAAGCATTAGGAAGTATTAGGAAGTAATTCGGAAGTAATTATCATTTTGTGTATTTTGTGGGCTTGAGGTGTGCCAGATTGTTGAAACTGTTCTCTGAAATTATCCATCTGCCTCTTCTTCTCTAATTATCTCTTGAGAAAGGGCATTCTATATCCCCATAAACAGTGTTTTTTTTGGTGAAATCCTTATTTGATTGCAGGACTGTCCTGCGTGATTTTTCTTCTGCTTGTAGCCATAGTGGCATTATTTGCATGGACTGGTGGAAGAGCCTTCAATACCAAAACAGATTAATGTTTTGTCTTTCCTTATGTTACTACCTACATGTACCCAGTCATGCTAATATCAGATTTCTACCACTGAAACCACACATATTTTTAGCTCTGTTGAAAAATGCGTGGATGGGTAACTGTTCTTAGTTCAGTGATTCTGCTTTGTAATCTGTTAAAAACTAATCAGAGCTTCAGTCCACAGATTTGTTAGAAAATTCTCTCTCTGACTGAGGCTTCCAAATACCTGCGAGACCAGGTATGATATGTGATGTTTTTAAACTCCAATTTCTCCTGAAATGATATGAATTGATGTTTTTTGAAGTATGAGTTGTGTACAAATATTTGGTATGTTGGAATGTTGTTTTTTCCTAAGATTTTGACATGATAGCTTGGTAGATGCCAACTTCTTTTTCAGTAAAACATTTTTAAATTTTTTTGAGACTACCTCAAGGAAGTGAGTATAATAGTGTAGAAGTTAAAAAAACCCTCTTTTACCACCCCTTTCCCCCCAGTCCCACCATCACTGTAAATTCTTTTATTCAACCTTTTTTGCAGTTTCCACAGCCTTTTGATGCATGTACTTGTTTCTGAGCAGTATAAGTAATCTTTGGCCTTTCTCTTTTAGAATTTTTTTTATTCTTCCAGTGAGCTACTTGTATTGTCTGTTTAGCTATAAATTTTATTTCCCATAACTTCTTAATACTCACATTCTTGTATTTTAGAGCAAGACCTGGTATTGAGAGAATCTGTAAACTCATATGACATACTTGAAAGTAGATACTTGACCATCCAGTGATAACAATTGTTGTCTCCTTACAGCAGAATAATTGTCTGTTGACATGTTTGAAATAGATATCTCTTTAAATTTAGGGCGTAGTTACATTGTTTGTAACATTTTACCACTGTTGAGCTATAGCATGTACTAGAAAGACTTTCACAGGATTAAGAAGAAGACAGGGTAAAGAGCAGAGTTTGAGGGTTTTTTGTAGTTTAGTTTTCTTTAAGGGAAATATAACAAGAAATCAATGTTAATCTAACATTTATGAGATTTCTTAGAAGCTTCCCCAATAACTCCAGTTCCCTCATTGCTTTTGTGCCTTTCTTCCTTTTTTCTCCTCTAAATTTCTTTCCTATTTTGATTCAAAATGCTCTGAAAGCATGTATTTATTAACAGGGCAGTTTTTGACTCCTGATTTCAGAGGGACAATCTGGCTCCAAGCACATTTGAAGAGACATCTAATGGCAGACCTAATGGTTCTAGCCTTTGACCATAACCTCATCTGAAGCTTCAATTATCCATTCTTGTCCCATAAAAATCATTCCACTACTTCCTTCGCATTCATCTTGTCAAGGTTTTGTCTATTATTTTTCTTTTACATTTTATGGGTGATTCAGAAATAGAAAAAATGAAATCTAAAAAGGCAGGGTCCTGATACTGCCAAATTGTTTTTCATAGGTTTCAGGACAGGCTGTGAGCATTTTGTCATTGATGACACTGGCAGAAGAATTGGGCTCTACATTCTCATTGTGATTCAGTGGCTCAGTTGAAGAGTGCACGGTGTCACTAATAAGCTCCCTTCAGAGAATAGTAATGGGAAACTGGTTTCCTGGCACCAGCTGTGTACCTTACTGTGCCCTGCTTCTGTTGAAAATGAAAATGACATATGAATTCTACTGATCAGAACATATTATGGCAACATGCAGAAAGGAGCAAGTTTCATTTTCCACAACAGAAAGGGAGATACACTGCAAAGGCTAAATGTTCCAAAGGACAAGCATCGTGGGTATACTCTGGGTAAAGGATAGGTGTCCTGGGAACACTTTGTATTATACAGAGTTGAATGTCTGACAGCAAAGCAGGAGCAGTCAGATGAGCAAAACTGCCTGAAACATTAAAGAAAAAAAGCTAATTACATGTTTAACTGAATCAATGATAAACCTGGGATTGCTGAGACTTCTTTATTGTTGTTTGGTTTTGTTTTCCTTTGTAGTGCTTGTTTTATTTTGTAATTGACTGATAGGTAGAGTCTTGGTGCTGAAAGGCCAATCTTATTATTCATCTCAATCTTCACCTTTCACACAAGATGAAATCTCAGAGGCAGTCATAGCTATGAGCTCTCTCTTCAGTGCCTCTATAGGCTGCCTTTTGAAGGTTAAGTGAGCACCAAAATGTTACCTTTTGTTTTCTTTTTTAGATTTTTTTTCTGTTTATCACAAGATTCTGTCTTCCCTTTTGAAGCTTATGGTCTATTTCTTGTGCATTACCTCTAGTCCTCTTTTCTTGTTCTATTTCTCTTTTAGTTTTCCTCTGCTCTTCAAGTTTTGTCTGTGCAATTCCTTGGAGTTTCGTGCTGGAGATACATGACTTGTCAGCAAGCTTTCAAGAGTCACAAAGGAAACAAGCTTAGGAACTCCTTCTCTCTTGATACCAAGTGCAAAAAATTTGCCTCAATGCTGTAGTTTTGCCCGCCAGTTACTAAAGCCTGTGAGAAATACATGGAGTAATAAAATTATGGGACATACTGCAAGGAAAATCAGAAAGTAGAAAGAGTCTTGATTTAATGGAGAGGATCATTATTGATTCTTGTCCTCGAGAACAGAGCTTAAAAGCAAATAAAATCCATTACTTTCAAGAGCAGATATTTTAAAAGCCTCTGTGGAATGCTTCAAAACGTACTGTACTGAAGTTACAATGTCTCTTTATTTTGTACGCTTCTGTTTTGTTACAATGAAGTTTTTGCTCTTACACCATCAGAAGAACCAATTTTCTAATAACTATCATTAGTATCTTCATAGATTCAATTGCACCTGGGTTACCACCTTGTCCAGTGTTCTCAGCCAAATAAGATCTACCATGTCAAAATATAATCTGCAAGGAAATACTAGAGTTCTCAGGAAAAATTCTGTAGAATACTACTTCTGTAAAATACTAGAGCTCTCAGGAAAAATCCCTGACCTTGATTCAGCATTGCTTTCAACCCCCAATGTATAGCTAGGGAGGAACCATGGTCTTTGAAGTGTCTCTACTTCAACTAAAAAAGACAAAATCACCTGAGCTCTTTCAAAAGCTACGGTTTACTTGGGGTCATGTTGTCATCGGTTCAGTTTTTCCTTCTTTCTTCCACTTATCCTATCTATTTTCAGCAAGCATTAGAAGTGCCTTGCCATGAAAGGCCTTTTGTGAATCAGATCATAGAAAACTGGTGTACATTATCTTCACCTATTTTTCATCTTCATTTTTAAGATGGCCTCTGTTTCTTCCTGCATTAAAAGATGCTGGAGAAGTCACAGTTCCTTGGTAATGTAAGAATATCAGCCAATTTTTGCACCCACGTTCTTCACTTCAAGAGAAAGTACTGTCTTGGCACAATTCTATAGTATTCTCCTGGGTGGAAGAACTTAGAATCGCAGAACATTATCCTTCCATTTTCTTTATTCTTCTCCCTGCTTTTTTCTTATTTTTTGTTTGTTTATTATTTTGTTTTCGTTTGGTCTATTTTTAGGAGCCTTTTTTTTTTTTTTTTTTTTTTTTTTTTGTGCTCTAGCTCTTGAAGCATGATTACAATATACCCTATACTAATTTTTTTGGTAGGGTATAAAAAGACCCTATAACAATATTTCAGTGTCAAAACGATTTGTATAGTGCAAACTGAACTGCCTTGCTACTTTGGATTATGGAAGCTGAGAATCCAGACAGCCTTTACTCCTGTATTAGTCCATCAGCATAGTAGGAGGGTTTCTAATCATTTGGCAGAGACATGGTTGCACAATATATGTAATTATAAATAGATCTGACTTTGCATACATATATGTTGAAGATAAAATTACTTGTATTTAAAAAAAAAAAAGGAGCATACACAGGTCTGTTATTTCCACTTATAGCCTTTTTAAAAACATTTTCTTTTTATTTTACAGGACTCCTTGTAAGGAAAAATTATATTTAACCTGATGAAAAGAAAACTGATTTTTTTTCTGCCCTCTCACTGAAAGTTTGATCAATGAGAGGCACATGTCATCTTGCCTCAGGAATCAGTAATAAAACTAGCTGGTCAAGGATGCAACTAAGTCTATTATTTGTCTGATTTAGCCTTTTCCCAATTTGCTTATTCTTATACACCTTTGAGGACCGAAGAGAAATATCATAGGCCCCTATCAGAACAAATTATTGAATAACTTTGTAAATCATTCTATAGGCTTTCTGAAGGGAATTATCATACAGGCATATAATAAATAAAATGG
Source organism: Dicaeum eximium (assembly GCA_013396995.1). Lineage (NCBI taxonomy): Eukaryota > Metazoa > Chordata > Aves > Passeriformes > Dicaeidae > Dicaeum > Dicaeum eximium. Next base: position 1,165,587 of record VWZP01009941.1, on the reverse strand, counting down.
AATACGCTCCATCATGTATCTCCTTCCCCATACTGTATCACAATTTCATGGTAAAGCCACTGACAGTTTATTTTAAATCTTCTTTGCAGATATTTTCTCTGTTTTCCACCCACTGATGTATTTTGACTTTAATTAACTTTTTGTTGTTGTTGTTGTTTTAACTGAAGAACATTTGGCTGTGAGAAATATATGCTTTTAGAATTAGGCATAATGTCTTGTAATATATGCTGTTTTCTTTAGTAGTTATAAGAAACCAGAGCTGGTGCTTGTAACTGATAATTCTTTGCAGCAAAAAAATTCTTTACAGCTATGTAATGGGCTTATAGATTGCTAACCATAACTTCCACTAAGCACAATTAGTCTTGCGTCCAAAAATCCTGGGGAGTTTCTAGACTTCACAAGCCTTCTGGAATTCTCCGTCACCTCTGTGGTCATTTATGTATGGCTGGGCAAACTGTCTCCTCAGGTTGCATCCACTGAGCATCAACTTGTTTTTCAGATTTTGTCAGGAGCAAATTTTCTGATTTTTTTGATCAGTGTCTTTTCCAAGTTCTTTCTTCAAATGATTCTTTCTTCAAATGGCTAACTTACAAATATCTGAAGTTTTTCCTTTTGCAAACTCAATTTCTTCCATTTTCTTCTTAATTTTTCATCTTTTTTCCAATTATATTTCAGATGGAAGGTAATGATCATGACTTGGGAGTGACATAAAAGTGTGACCTGCAGGAAAAAAAAAATTATTCTCCATGTGAGATTTATGAGGAATGTAATTCAGTGGACCATCAACATCTGGTCCCTTTCTAGAATCTCAGAAGTGAAAAGAGCTGACTCCAAATGTTTTTAACTTCTAACATTAATCAAATGTTCACAAAACTTTCTAATTAATTATAGACCCCTATTTTCAGTTTTCTGAGTGACCTTTCAAACACTGAGTTCTGCAAAAATTAAGACAGTCTATTCTTCTGTGTTTTATGAAAAGTAGACACCATTTATGCAAATGAAGAATAAGAACATTTAACCATTGTGAAGAATGAGAACATTTAAAGACTGTGAACAAGTAATGTATATGTATACAAACACAGATAAAGATTCATATATACATATAAATGTGTATAATTCCAATTGTGTATTCTTCTTCCTAGCTCTCTGCTTCTCTAATTTAGAAATTAATTCTTTTCATTAGGGCATCACTGTCCCTACCACTGGTTTCTAAATGTGTATTTATAAAATTTGTCTTTTTTTGTAATTAAAGGGACACCAACAGGCTTGACAGAAGTGTTTCAAAGTAGATCGGTTGTAGACATGGACTAAAATAAAAACAAAACCAAAAAACACCTTGTGGTCCTGTTCCAACTCACATATTGGAGATTCTCTACTACCACTACTACTACTACAACAACAACAACAACTACTACTACTACTACTACTACTACTGCTGCTTCTGCTGCTGCTGCTGCTGCTAATTTGGTCCATTCTTGTAGTTATTATCAGTTCTTCTGTAGAAAGAGCAGAGATAAATTTCCCAGGCTTGGCCTGGGAAACTCAGAGGAAAGAATTATAAACTATACCATTATCTCTTTTTGCACCTATTATTTACAATAGTTGTCCTTTGGAGTGTTTTACTCTTAGCTCACCAATAGTGTGTGGGGTGCTGTCTCTACCTGGTGACTTGAGTGATAAAAGACTCACTGGATTTCTACTGAGGGGGCTCTTCTTATAATAAAGATTGTTCTCTTGCCTTTTGGATCTTGGAGTCTCTCATTCCATTCCTGGCTTGACAGTGATAAATGGTGACTTCTCATACAACGCATTCTGCTATGAAAAATTTCAAGAGTTTTTATTCAGGTCTAATGACTGCATTTATGGTCATGACAGAATGAGACAACCCCAGAATAGTTAAGATTAGAAGTAACTTCTGCTGATCTTTTGGTCCAAACCACGGCAAAAGCCATGTTAAATAAAGCAGGTTATGCAGGAACACATGCAGGTGGGTTTGTAGTGTCTCCAGAGGCGAAGGGTCCATGACCTCCCTGAGCTGCCTGTTCCAGTGCTCTGTCACCCTCAATAGAAAGAGGGTCTTCCTCATGTTTAGGTGAAATTTGTTGTGTTTTAGTTTATGGGCATTGCTCCTCATCATGTCACTGGGCACCAACCTCTTGTCACCTGAAGCACGGACAGACGACTCTCCAACTAATTAAAGTTGAAAAGAGGGTATAGTTTTATTACAGCGCCCGGCACATGTGGGGTAATCCCCAAAAGGCATGTGCAAAGAATCACAGAATCTGAACTTCTATTTATCTTAGTGATGATTTACATATTCATGCAATTTCCAAGAACGCCTAATACATAATAATTACCTATCCCGCTTCGTATTATAATTAGTTAAATGATCATTACTGCTGCGCAGTCGCTCCTCTTTAATTGAGTAGGTGGGATTTGAATTAGAGGAGGGGGAGTTTTGGATAAAGTAAGACACTCTTCCTCACAGTGCACTTTTCACCTGTGTTCATCTGGCCAAATTCTCCGGTCAATTAATTTCGGTCTGAACCTACTTAATTGTTCGTATTGCATGGTTTCTGCCTCCTCAGAATACCTCATCTATCTCTTGTTATACTATAACTAGGATACAGGATCATCCTTGGCTTCCTCAGAATACCTCATCTATCTCTTGTCAATACTAAACTAACATCTTGTTATACTGTAACTAGGGTACAGGATCACTCATCTAACTGATCCTCCAACTCCCCTAAATTCTCAGGTTAACCCTTGACTCACACCTGCCTGTGAGATATTTCTAAGCATTGAGATCCCCCTCAGTCTTCTCTAGACTGAATAGGCCCAGCTCCCACAGTGTCTCGTCATAAGAGAGATGCTCAACACCCCAAATCATCTTTGTGACCCTCAATGGATCCTCTCTGGTAACCCCTTTTCTTTTTTGTACTGAGAAGCTCAGAGCTGGACATAGGTAGCCTCAGATGGGGCCGAGTAGAGGGAGAGGATCACCTTTCATGACCTGCTGGCAACACTTCCCTATTTATGCCAGAATTCCATTTGACCTCCTAGCCACAAGGGCACACTGCTGGGTCATGGTCAACCTGTTACCCCCAAGACTCCCAGGTCCTTCTCCACAGAGCTGCTGTCTAGGAGATGAGCCCACAATCTGTGTTGGTATTGGGGTTATTCCTCCCCAGGTGCAGGACCCTGCCCTTGCCGTTGCTGAATCTCATCATGTTTCTCTCTGCCCAACTCCCCAGCCTACCAAGGTTCTGCTGAATGGCAGCACAGCCTTCAGGAGTGTGCCACTCCCCCAGTTTTGTATCATCAGGAAACTTGCTGAGTGTGCATTGTATCCCTTCATCCAGGTCATGGATAAACAAGTTGAATAAGACTGGACCCAGAACTGATCCCTGGGGAACGCCACTGACTACAGGCCTCCANCCCAGGTGCAGGACCCTGCCCTTGCCGTTGCTGAATCTCATCATGTTTCTCTCTGCCCAACTCCCCAGCCTACCAAGGTTCTGCTGAATGGCAGCACAGCCTTCAGGAGTGTGCCACTCCCCCAGTTTTGTATCATCAGGAAACTTGCTGAGTGTGCATTGTATCCCTTCATCCAGGTCATGGATAAACAAGTTGAATAAGACTGGACCCAGAACTGATCCCTGGGGAACGCCACTGACTACAGGCCTCCATCTGGATTCTGCTCTGCTGATCACAAACCTCTGGGCGCTGGCATTCAGACAGTCCTCGAGTCACCTCACTGTCCTCTCACCCAACCCACATTTCCTGAGCTTATCTGAGAGGATTTTATGAGTGACAGTGTCAAAAGCCTTCCCAAAGTCAAGGTAGACAGCATCCACTGCTCTCCCCTCTTTGGCCCATCCATAATAGAAGGCTTTCCCTTTGGTCAAGCATGACTGATGCTGATCTTCCATTTAAAATCTCCCTAATTTAGACTTTTGTCTGTGTAGAGAACAGATTTCTTAACTTTGTCATGTATGTAGAAGATAATGCATGTTCTTGGAGATGTCTTCCAGACTGTAACACTCTGGTGTATCTGCAGCAACCTGAAAGTGTAGTTTATGAGCATTAGCAACATCCTCTATTCAATCTCTCTCGTGATCTTTGAGGAAGAACTTCATGGCCCTGATTAAAGTGTCCATCTGAACTGCCATGTTCTTGGCAGTTGAGCTTGAAAAATGTGCTACAGAAAAGATAACAACAGGAATGCTTTAAACTGACCTACTCTTCTAATAAATTTTTCTGTTACACATCAATACAGAGACTTTAGATCATTAAATGTTTTATATACAATTATGTTATTAGAACCATACAGCATGGATGTGAGGGGCTTTATGATTTGCGCTATATATTGCAAATGCTTGCAAGTATCCATTACTTCATTTCCCATGGTAGGAGTGGTTCATGTTTTCTTTCTTTTAATTAATAAAGCTGTTTTCTAGCAATATTTTTATTATTTGTGCAGAAGAATTGAGAATTGGAGCCTTTTAAATTTTACAAGATTTTACACAGCAGGCCAGAATAGATAATTTAAGCTTCAAAATCCACAAGGGGTTTCAAATTGCACAGAATGTTTCGGGCTTTGTTCAATGGGGTACGATGACAAAAAAGCTTATATATAAAATCTCATCTTATGTAGCAATTTCAGCTCTTTAATCCTTTTTGTTAGCTCATTTCTGTAGCTCTCTTCAAGAATTTAATCATCTCTACAAGCTCAGACTGGGACTAAAATATCCAAAGAGCTTTCTACAGTCCACTGTACTCTACAGGGTTTACAGTTAATGAGGCTAATACTAATGATAACAATGTTTATCTTAACAATATTTGTATGCTTTTAATGAGAGATTTTATATGATTTTTTCACTGGTTTTAATGCTCTAATAGTTTTCTATTTTCTTGCTGTTCAAATAAATTTGATCTCTTCTTCTGCCTCAGTAATGTTACCCAAATTATCATTCTTATTTTTAATTAATTCATTTTAGGCAATTAATTTTACTTGCAGCCAAGTTGCTTTAACTGTAAAAAAAAATTTGTATTTATTTCACACATCTAAAAAACATCATTGCTCTTGGAAGAATTTAATTCCTTTTATTAGTGTGTCTTATTCTTTTTTTCCAATAAATGGACAATAACTTCCTGTCCTTCATTTCCAATAAAATGGATTGTTTTCACTCTAAAATGACAATGTATATGTATCTTGTAGAAGTGTTGACTTGTACAGATCTTTTTCAGGTTAACAGAGCAAGTAATCTGACTTTATTTGCAAAAGTTTTTCAAACTAAATGAATCTATTTTCATGTTCTAGATTCCATAGACCTCAATATGCTTTTAATGACAAAGTAATATATTATAATAAAGTGCTAGATATCTGATAGTAAAGCAATATTAGGGAGACCAGGCCTTTTCCTCCTGACATCAACCCCATACACTTGTGGGTAACCAGCGCAGAGGGCTACTGCTGACTGTAGCTGCTGTAATAATTCTATATTCTTATGCTCTCTCTAGCTAAATAAACTTTTCAGAACCTCAGTGTATCCTGGTACTGCAAATTAAGTAATATCAAATGTTGGAGTTAGCACCCTGGTGTGTTTTGTTTTGTTTTATAAACATTATTTAGATCTCTTTACAGAAAAGCATTGTCCTCTGGGGAATGATTTCTCACTGATTCTGATAAACCAAGATGTGTAACTGACAAAGGAAAAAATAATCTTTTGGGCTCAATGAAGAAATTCTACTTGGTGGTGCTGGTACTAATGGCAAACTGCTTCCCACCTTGTAAAAAAAACCTGTATTTTATAAAATTCTTAGTATACAACAAATTATAAGCTTAAGGCTTTTGGAATTCAAAATGTAGGTGTGCTAACATTAACATAACACAGAAATGTGTTCATAAGAAAGGATTCTGTGAAAACTTGGTATATATTTTATCAGGAACTTCAAATTGGAAGTAAATCTAATAAAATAATGTATCAAGGTCTGTCATTATTCACTCAAAAATTACTTTATGAGACAAATTTCTCATCAAAACAAACAAAAAAAAGAACAAAGAAGTATTCACATATTCCTTGTGAGGGGTCTCATGAGACAAAAAAAAAAAAAAAAGGAAGCATTCAGAAAAAACTGGACAAGTTTAACTTGTAAAAACCACTGTCATTAGCTCTCTACAGCAATATCTATGAGGCTCTAAACTGAAGTTTTTTAGATAGCTTCACTGCCTTAATAGATGATAAGACAGTAGGGCAGTGAGAAATACTTCATTAAACAATATAGGAATTGGCACCTGGAGTTTTCCACTGCTATACAACATTTCAAGATCTCAACATTTAGTTTGACTAGATAAAGAAAAACAATTTTTTTTCCTGTACCTGTAATTATTCACAGCTCTAAAATTAAGAAAAAAATCTGCACAACAGTTCCTAATTCAGCCATTAGAAAATAGACTGCAGCATAAGAATAATCCTGATTTACAAGATTCTTCATCTACTATTCTTAAAATTTGCTTATCATGTTATGCAGATCAAGTCTGGCAAACAGGTTGATCAGAAAAGGCCAAAACCAGATCTATTAAGCATTGTTTAGAAAGTAAGCAAGTGTTGAGATGTGATTTTAAAACTTAAATTTAGTCTCCAGTTTTTGAAAATACTGCCTGATATGGGGAAGGCTGGAAAGAGATTGCCTTTATTAAAATTGCCACTTGTGTCTTTTTAAAATGTTTAAATGCACTTTTTAAAAAGTGAACTCCACTTATGCAGCACAGTCAAAAAGTGAAACTTGGGACAGACCACAAAAAAATTGAGGAAGCTTAAATCTTATAGATCTAAAATTGAAATTAAGGTCTGCTAAGGGACTAATGAAGCAAATAGACTATGCTTGGCTTTATTTTTATCACAAGAGCTATTTAGAATTCTAAACTTTAGAGCAAAATAGCCACATTTCAACAACACATGGCTGTTTACATCGTCCCTTCCTTCCAAAATAATGTATTTCCCTATTGAGACACCTGTTTAATATACACAGCAGAAAATCTACAGACTGTGAATTATATGTGAAGCTTTCTCATGTTTTTATTTCTGTTAGCTTTCTACTGCCTTGTATGGAGGGGGTGCTTAGATAGATAAATGCCATTCAAAACCAAACCAGGTTGAGTAAGGTAACATCAGTAAAGGATGCAGAAATAAGACATGCAAATTATATCAAAGTTAAGAACCATCAAATTGTTGGCACTTTTTCTAAATACCTCCTAGAGCCACAGGGTATAAGAATGCCCACATCAATATGGACATTCTTTTGACATTGATTTTCAAAATACATGTCAAGCAATTTGCACTGTGTACTGTACAAATGTCAGCCAGAGGTAGAAACATGGCCACAAGGGAGGGCTGTTAAAATGTAGCATAATATCAAAATTCCAACTTTGGTGGAAAAAAGTTCTGCACCAGAAGTTATGATTTAAAAAAAGATCAAGGTAATCATAATTAAGAGATAAATTTGACCCTTTCTCCTCCTTACCTCAGCACATACTAGCCCCTTAAATTCTTTGAAATACAGATTTAGTGACAATATTGAACTAATAACCACAAGCAGTTTCCTATGTTCTATCTCGTCCCTTATACTTTTCTACCAGTGGAAAGAATATGTTTCCTGTGCTGTCAATCAGAGAGAAAAAGATAGTTCTGAGGAATTTGACCTTACAAAATATAAATATTTGGTTGCAATAGGCAAACAAGATCAAGGTCTTCAGAGATGTCGATTCAAAGGCATGTCAATCTAAGATGCAGTCAATTTTCCTTGTGGTTTGTAGATGGATATGAAGGTTTATTTTATAAAAAATTATAGCCCTTGGTCAAGAATAAATTAAAGGTAGAGAATTTAAATTTATAGTGAAAGTAAACTAGAAAAATATTTGTACTTTGTTTTTAATTTTCAACCCATGCCATGTTAGTCTCTAGATAAAACTTTCAATTTTCTAGATCTGAACTTTAATGAATTTCTGTTTCAAAGGCAACTAGGAATAACAAAACCCATAGTTCTCTCTGATTAATGTAGTTCCAGATACCCCTGCAGTGCCAAGGTTCAACAAACAAAGCAGCAGTTTCCAGTCCTGTAGTCATTGCAATTCCAAAGTGTATAAATGAATGATGTCAAACAGACATGATACACACACATATCACAGACATGGTACATATACACAAACGTACAAAAATATGTAATGCATAAAAAAGAATATGCAAATATTTAAAAACATTCTTTAAGTATTTCCAAGGTGCAATATCAGCTATTCATAAATATTCATATATTTTAGTGTTCACATAAAATTATATAAATAAAGAAGCACACACAAATATAAATATGTATATTTGTATACATAAATATCATTTGCATGTACTGACAGGGCAATTCTGCTATCTGTATTTTTTCACTTTCACAGATTTGGAATGATAATAATCAATGGCAAATTATCTATCACTGTACAAGAGCATTTTAATTTAATGAAGAGTATGGTTATAATGAAGAACCAAGAGAATGGTTCTTCTGCATTTCTTTTGGTATAAGAACTTTTCTAAAGTTTCAGTGATGGAAGGACATAAATAGAGTTTTGACAGATGTTCAATTTATGGTCATTGCTTGCCAAGATCATTGTTTAACTCTTTTTTTTTTTGAACTACAATTTTGTGTCAGTCTTTAAGGGGAATGAAATAATAAATTGTGGATTCTAATCTGAAGTAGCATTCCAATACATACTGCATTTATTCATGGCATCAAGATTGCATTTGTGCTTAAATGTAACAAACATTTGCAGTTTGGAGCAGATTGCATAGGAAACTGTTGGACTATATGATGCCTGAAGCCTTGGACAGAACATTTATCAGCAGAGTCTGACTACCCAAACTGTTTCCATCTGTCCATAATATGACATCATAATGGGAATTCTGAACAGAAAAGGCAGCCCAGGGTCATTGCTAGAAGAGCTCTGAAGCCATCTGCCCCAAGGGCAGCTGGAAACTGATGGCAGCTGCAGCTGAGGTTGCACAGAAAGGTGATTTTCAGCCCTGCGACTGTGGAATCACCTGGAGATTTTTATCCTCTGAAATGGCTCACATAAGGCTGAGTACAGAAGCTGTAGCTGCACAGACACCTTGCTCTTTGCAATGAGATTGTAAACTGGAGATTTATGAATATCTAAAGGGTTCATAAGAACTGCTTTATTTGAAAAACAGCAAATCCCATTCTCTTTTAAAAAACCATATAGAAATACACTTCCTTCCCTCTTTATAGCTTTTTAAAACTTACAAATGCAGATATTTATACATTTTTTTTCAATCATTAAATCAATGTAATATATTGATGAAAATCTTTCATGTTGATTTACAAGGCAAGTCAAAATTTATATATAATTTATATACATATTTGTACTTTTTGCATATATATATAAACGTTGCCTATGTTCTGTATTACATGAACTGTGCTCTGGCAATATTTTCCAAAGTCAGCCACATTAGAAAAGTCACCCTTTGTATATTTATCAGAGCCAGTTTTAAATTCTTATCTCAGTCTAATGGTAGTTGAAATCCATTAATTTAAGTTGATTTACGTTAGTGTAAGGCTGGTAGAATATGAGCTAGAAAGAAAGAATCAGGTCAACACTTTTTAATCAGATTTTTAATATTCACACAGTCAGAGTGGTATGTAGGTTAACTTCATAACAGCTCCATAAAGTGAATTGATGCACAGTACTGTATCATACCAACATAGCATTACAATCTATAATTTAAAACTTTTCCTTTGAAACTTGTTAAATACAGATTAAGAAAATAGATGGAAAGAGTCTCATCATCTATCAAGTAGATAAAACTATACATCAAGGAACATGCATAGGCATTCTTCTTTGTCATCTCCTGTGCTGTGTATGAGTAATACAATCTTTATTAGCTGTGAAACTTGTGTAGACTTTTACAAGTTTATATATTTCATATATTCCATGGTTTAACATAAATTGCTGCTTAATTATACTGACTCTATGCCATAAGAACCATCACCGTCAATTTCTTCACAGAACAATGAATTGGTACTATAATTCTTAAATGCTTGAAAATCATGTTCCTCCACTTCTCAGAAAGAAAACAAAGTATCAAATGCATTAGTTTTGGTTATGATGTTGTGTAGGTGTTTGCAATATATTTTCAAAGCACATGGCTACTGCTAGTATCTTTTTAATGGTTTTCTTTATGTTCTAGAAAATAGGAACTGTTCCAGACATCACAACATATCAAAATCTGCTTTTCTTTTTTTCCTTATAAATCAGAAATATTGGAACTGTCTGATCTGATTTTGTTCAATGATAGAACAATTCCCACGCAGAATCCATGTGTGAGAGATTAAGTACTGACAGATTATCTTTTAATTTATGGTGATATGATTTCCCGGAACTGTGACAATAAATGGAGTCTTAGGAGCATCCTCTTGGATGACATATGTTTCTTGTCCATGTCCCCTGCTCATGCTTACACACTCAGGTACCCCAAAGAAGTCACTACATATCCAAAACTGTTGACTGTTGGAATTTAGTATCCATATTTTCAAAGTGTTCCTTGCTACTCCTTTCACCATAATTGCCCTCTCACCCTGAAGAAAAGCATCTTGGTTTGAATTCTGGGGTTTTCGTGACTCATCTCATATTTCATTGCTACATAACTATCATCTCCATCTCTGTTCCCAGTGGGTTTAGTACAGTATATCTCTCCATTTCATCAGTCAGTAGCAGTAAGCATGTATGTAAAATTAAATTTATGAACCGGAAGGGGGAAAGAAGTCTGCTTATCTGACTCCCGTATTCTTTTAAGTGGTGTAATAAAGAATTCTAAATGAAGAAAAATAACCTTATGTGTCTTACCAGAAAAGGTTGGCTCTGTCCCTGTGATAAATATGTGGGGTACAAAGTTTATGGGGTCTGCAACTAATCATTTTGTCAGCCTGCTTTTTCCAATGTGAGAAGTCTTCTAAGAGACTAGCTATCTATTTTGAATCTCTTTGCAGTTCTAGTGGTAGACTTGGCAGTGCTGACTTAATGGTTGAGCCTGATAGCCTCAGAGGGCTTTTCCATCCTTAATTATTCTATGATTCTCTAACTTTCATATCATTTTCTTGGATAGCTGCTGCAAGAGTACAAAGAAGAACCACTGTCATTGACATCTATTATGACTATCATGTACCAGTTTCTATTTTTTCATTTCAGGTTGGAAAAATACTAATATATTAGATATTAATTGCAAGATTTTGATACTGCAGGGTGCTCTTCATGGGTGGCCTCTCTAGAAGGAGGTCAGGAACTGCCTGGCACAGGTGGTTCCAGATGGCTCCAAAATGGATCTGCCACAGGACACAGCCAATCCCACCAGGAAAGCTGGTGGCACCTCTGTTAGCACATTTAAGAAATTCTCAGTGAGAAAGGAGAAAAATGGTGAGAAACATCAGAATGAGCAGAAGTGCTGGAGGAGGAGGGCTCCATGGCAGAGTAGGTACCCAGCTGAAGTGACTGATGTTCCTAGAGGAGTCACACTGGAGCACAGGAAAAGGGTGATAAGGAAGGACAGAAGAGGGGAAAACACTAAGCATTGATAGTTGCTCAGCTGAAGAGACCAAGTGAAACCTGTGGCAATAATAGTGGGGAAAGGGAAGTGTCTGAAGTTGACCTGGCAAGGGGAAGGAAAGTGCCTGAATGGTTTGGAGTTTGTTTTTTTTGTGTTTTTTGTTTGTTTGTTTGTTTGTTTTGTTGTTGTTGTTGCTTTTGTTTTTGTGTGTGTGGTTTTTTTTTTCCTAGTACATGTATCAATAATTTATTATTTATGTTAGCTGGCCAATTAAATTTCCTGAGTTCAGATTACTTTGCCCATAGTGATCTCCTGTCTTTGTTTTGCCACACGAATTTTCTCTCTCCTGTTCCTCTGGTTTTGTCCCTCATTCCCCTGTGGGTGCAGAAGTGAGCAGCCATGTGGGTGCCTGGTTGCTGGCTGGAGCCAACCCACCAGAGTAAGATCACCAAGTGTTTACCAAACTTGTCAGTGAGTATCCTATCAGTCATCAAATTAAGGATTTCTGCATGTTATGCACCATTTTGGTTGTTTCTGGATGTTCTAGGTTAAATGTAACACCATGCTTATACTTACATATTTTTACCTCAGTGCATTTTTAACTGTAGAATTAACAATAAAACTTCCATGACATTAACTTGAGAAGAAGGGGTTAAAACACAGGCTGACTTGAAATATGAGAATAAAGTGGAAGAGAATTCAAGTTGGTGAAAGAAAGAAATTGCAAGCTGCAGTCAATATTGCTATCAAATCATCAAAGACATCTGAAAAGACAAACAGCACCAGGTGAGAAATACTTCTCTAATGAAACCCAAATGTCAGAAATATATGACATTTCATCACATTCTTTCAAAAAATCTGCTAGAAAGACCTGCAGTACCAATCACCATCTGTTAAAACATCGATGACATCAAAATTTGATAAAGATTTTTCAAGATATTATTTCGAAAAGCAGTATGACCACTTTTGTACTTTAAACACAGTTGAATACTGTGCTGTACTTTAATGTCCTTGATAGCTTGATAGAATAAAATTTGTTCTTCTATCCCCCCTTTTAAAAACTGGCTTACCAAATATAAACTTCCACTACTGTGCTAAGACAAAGACCATTTTTTTGATGAAGAGGATATACATTGTTCTTTAAATGCTTGTTTAAAAGAACACAAATACTACTATAAAAAGAAAAAAAAATCAGTAATGCCTACATCCTTGACATATGTTTATTTGATCAAAGAAATAGAGCTGCAGTCCTACCTGCATTATAGCTTTTAAAATTAAATAGAAAACATAGCCTATATCATTTATAAAGGGCAAGGACTCTTCTTCCTAGATTAGATTAATTGCTTTTCTAATACCAGTTGCTACTTGATTGAATAAAGATATTTAATGAAGTTACTATGTTAGTTACAATAGAAATTTTTAAAAGTCGTTAGTTAATATTTACATTTTTCAGTCTTTATAGAATTGATGTATTTTATAATATTCAGATTTTATTTTCCTTTATTTTGTTTTCAGTTGTGGAAAGCTTCAATCAAATCAGACTCTTTTCTTCAGAATTTTTAGGAAAAAACTCAGAAAGTATTATTTATTATTCATATCTTTTGAACACCAGATGGAAATTTCAATAGTCTCAAATTCTTTCCTATAATTCTGTTTGTTCAGGCTCCATTTTTTGTACATAAAATAGTTTTAATCATGCCACATTTACCTCTTAGATAATTTACATTCATCCTGCTGTCATTTGAAGGGGCTCAGTTGTTGATTTATGTTTTTCTTTTCCATTCATCTGCACCATAATACCTTCTACTCTTGTGATTCTGGCTGTAAGAAAATCAATCTTCAACTTCACAGTTTCACAAGTGAGTAGTAGGTTTTAGGGATTTTTTTTTTTTAAGGCAGACAAGGGAAGTAAATTTGTTGTAAAAGTTTCTTCTGCTCTGCTACATGGATAGCAAGAAATTCAGGCTTCTTGACTTATGTATATTCCTTCCTATGAAGAAATCCTGCACTTAGACCTTTGTGTAAAACATTTTGAGGCAAATGCTCAGATGCACTTTGCCTAGCCAGTATTCCCTCTGTGTGTGTACCTATGCATAAATTCCTGGCTCTAATTATAGGTGAAATATGTCCTTTCCCATGGGAGCCAAATACAGCTATTGTTTCACTGCTTGCTCTGGCTAACAAACTAAATGTTGGGTTGACTGCCTCTTTTGCTGCTTCTGAAGACAGACACAGGGCACAGACCTTGCTTAAGAGGGCCCTAGCAGCTGCATGAATAGAAATAAGGAATAGCAAGTTCATCTCTGCTGAAATTTCTTCCTGGCATAATTTCTTTCACTCATATTAATAATTTCCAAGAGTATTTTGTCTAGTGGGGGGCTGGGCAAGTGCACTCTGATAGCTTATTCCTGGAACAATGAAAGCCCTGAGACAGTTCTGTGCAAATAAAAATACACAATAATTCAGTGATTAATTTGAGAGGAAAAAATTCTGGTATTCTGGAAGCACTTGATTGCAGAGTTGCTACAATCATTCCTTTAGTTTAAAGTAATTTTGGGACACTTTGGTACACTTCATTCTGGCTGCTCTAGTTGCGTTATTCTGGACCATGCATCACACAAAGAAGATAAACTAGGTGAGTCTTACAGATTTTTTATATATTTGACACTTCTACTTAAGCATAATTCTTTCTGTAAGATAAAAAAATACCAACACATGTTCTGATCAACAGCATTGAATGCATTACACTTATTTAGTACAAATACTAGACAGGGGTATAGGTCATGGAATGCAGTTAAATATAGTTCATATACATTAGTTATTTCAAGAGCAAGATACACTACATTTTCATGAACTCAATAACTACAGGGTTATTTGATGGCATTGCATAATACACTACAATTAAAGATTAACATAATGACAATAACTGACAGGAAGAATTTAAGTCATCTGGAACATTCTTTGGTATTAATTCTTAATATTGTAATGTGATATTCAATAAAGGCTGACCAAATCAGACAATTTAAAATGGAATAACCAATATAATTATTTTGTTGGTGCAAGAGTATCTTTCTAAGAATTCTATGAAAAGTGTTGAATTCTTGTTGAATTCACCGTTTATATTCATTATATATTATATTCATTGTCTATATTCAATATATACTATGGAACACCAGCATGAGTGATACACTGGTATATGCCTCAAAAATCCTCTGTTCAGAGAGCCCTAAGAAACCAGGATGAGCACTATGCATATGATAGCTTCTAGTGCAGCTTCATCCTTTACCTGTAAAACCTTAGCTTGGCTTGTGGGTACAGGGAGAGGAAAATCCCAGACATGGTAAGTAAATGCAGTTCTGTGATTTAATTCAGATGCACTGATTTGGAATGCTGAATTCTTACATCATATAACCTCAATGCTTTGTGACGTGGTTAATGCTTCTTGACTTAATGTATGAGGAGAAGAAAAAAAAATCTATGATGAATTAAAAAACTTCCTTTTGAAATTTGTTTCTGGTTAGGTAGCTTGGGTCTTAAATATTTAGAAGGCATTTAATATGTTCTCAGATGGCATGAAATAGTCCAGTTCTATGGCAGAGGTCTCAGGTTAGAAGATTATTGGGACATTAAGACATTATCCTTTTTTCTTCCACAGCAGAGTATGATTATGCACAAGGGAGTAATTGGCTGAGGTGGATAGACCAGACCACTTTGATTTCTTAAGACAGCCTACATTCTTCACATAGGCAGCCAAGTGCCCCTCCAGAGCACAAGAAGGAAACCTCTGCAAACCTCCTTCTGGATTCCTGACAAGTGCCTCTCGTGTTTACTAAAGAAACCCCACAGCTACTTTCTCTGCTGTCCTTCCATGTGTTTATGTGATAGATTATACTGTGCTGATTACAAATGTATGTGCCTTCTCAGCAGGTAGCCAGACAAACCTTGTCTTCTCAGCCATAAATTTCACATTTTAAATATAAATGGAAAATAAACCTTTCCCCTTCAAGAAAAAAAAAAAAAAAAAAAAAAAAAAAAAAAAAAAAAAAAGGTTGTGTTTTGCCTGCAGTTTACGATGCTTTTCTCTGATAAAATGTTGGGAAACCTGCCAGTGAGACAAGTAAGCTACAATTACATCTATAGTATGAAAATATATTTTGTATGTATATGTAATATATTTAAGCACAGAGAAGACTTTATTCATGGTCACAATAAAGACATCATCCTGGTGTCTTTGTCATTTTAATTACTGGTAGATCACAATGCAACTTGTTTCTCTTAATACTGTTTTTTATACTTTTCTTCTCAATTTTAGCCATAAAGTCACGAGATATATATAAAACTACCAACACATACATAGCTCATCATTACATTCATGTTCTTAATGCAAAAACTATTTTAAAATGTAATATTTCCTGCAAACATTTAACTCTGCGCTATACACCATGCCCACTGATATGCCAATCTTTGCATTTTTTACTTATTCATACACTTTTTTTATACTATTCCCCTTAGGAAAAGCTGCAGAGGGTGGATAAGCTTTGCTGTATAACATGTATATCAATTCACAGATGCTACAGAAGACTGAGGAAGAAAGTGAGTCTCAATGTTAAATGTGTGATGATGACAGTTGTTTTCATAGGTGGATTCAAAGGGGAAAAAAGGAAAAGAAAACCTCCTCTCCTTTTGTAGATATGAAAACGAAACAAACAGGTGATCTTTATAATATCTAGAAAATTCCAGATCTTTTAGTGCTCCAGAAGTGAATTACAGTACCCTGAATCAAACTATGGAATGAATTCAAGCCAGTGAAGAGAAAGAAAGCACAAATCTTTTTCTTTTCTTTAACTTGAAACTATTCATATCCATTTCTCATAATTTTGCAGAGACATGAGCAGATTCACCCAATCTAAAATATCTTCTTGTTATACTATGTTTGGTTTACTTTTTCTGAATGATCTTAGTGATGAGTCATATATATTAATAAGTAATATATTCATGCTTGAGTTCAATACAAAACATTATTAATATCCCTGTTTTTGTGAAATATCAACTTCAGCGTGTGTAATAATATTGCACACATATTTGTGTGGTGCCTCAGGAGGAGAAAGTTTTCTCACTGGTCTAATGACTTGCCGATTATTTCACCAGGCATATGAAATATCTGAATGTGCTTAACATGTGTTTCCAAAGAGCTGAGGATTGTCAAAATATCAGCACTATTTCTGTATATTCATGGCAAAGAAGTAGCACTGAAGGGGATTACTTGAATTTGAATAGACTTTAACAAACCCTGAGCAAATGTTTGAGCATAGATGTTAGTGCCCTCTCAATGGAGATAATGACCTTTCAGACTGTAGTTCAGTATTCTTGCAGTGCCCAGCATCACAAAATGTATTTCCAAGATGTTGAAAGGGTGACATTGGGAATGAGGTTGGGAGCTAGTGATAAGTTCTGCATGACCAAAGTTTCCACCAGAAACTAAAACAAGAGCTTTATCTCCCTCTTCATCCCATCCCAGTTAAGACTATTAATAATTCATTTTATATAATTTCACATTTAAAAAAGCATTATTCTACACCATATCCATCTATCTACTGTACAGAAATAAAATTTCTCATTAAATGTCCCTGCAACTTACACAGTCTCTATGTTATATTACTACATAGGTAGTTATTAAAAATCAGATAAGATATCTTCAGAATGGACATAGGCTTCTATTTAATGCTCTAGCATATTTTGAGTAGCTGAGTTTTGTAAGGAATTTCCTGCATTTCACTCCAACTCAGTGATAAAACATAGAGATTTTGAAAATAATTATGGAAAATATGGTTTAGTTGTGTATTTGTATAAATACATATGCATACATGTCATATTCCATAAGAGCCAAATTTTACCTTCATTGTGACTACTAATTGAAATTTTCAAGTTATAGTCTTAGCTTAAGGAAGACATTCCTATGACATATAGAACTGGCAAATCCAGTGAGAAGTGGGAGACAGAGAAAGGATCCTAAATATCAAAGTAGTAATTATTTTACCTCTGTGTCATTTACATTGGCACAGATAACTAACAACTGTATTTAACTGAAGACAACCCCTCAACTTTGCGAAATGTTTCCTGTCAAATGGAAAGAATATGTTTAAGATCAACATCAACACCAGATAAAATAGAAGATGAATCCTTAGCAGCTGTTACAGCCATGTGCCCACAGTGCAACAGAGTGTGCAATTTAAAAAACACTGTGAATTAACCATCACTAGAATAGTAAATAGAGGTTTCACCAGCCAGTGTTCTATATTCTGGATCCCTCTTCTCCTACAACAAGCATCAAATTGCAAACCCTTCAACAGAATTTTTTTGATCTCATAGACTCAGAGTGGTTGGGGCCAGAGAGAACCTCTTGAGATCATGGATCCAACCCTCCTGCCTAAGCAGAGTCACCTCCAGACAATTGCCCAGGGCCACATCTAGATGTCTTTTGAATGTCTTCAAGGAGGAAGCCTCCATAACCTCTCTGCAACCTGGGCAGTGCTTGGTAACCCTCACCCTGCTGCAAAGGGGCAAACTCTGATGATCTCAATGGCTGGCTCAACCACCGGCCTTAAGGTTTTTTCAAGATGTTCAAGCTCAATTATGCATCAAAGAGGTGGTCAAAATACAGAAGAGAATTGCTGAAAATCAATGTTTTGTAACTGAAAAATATACATTTTTAAAAGTCTTTTAAGTAAGTAATGCCTTATATGTGGATACATTTTATTTTCCTTTCTTCCCCCATTTTCACCGCTATAAATTTTCCAGGCTGAAAATCTAAAATTAATATCTACCTATTTTATTAAGCTAAGCATTGTAGGAGTAGCAACATCTTTCCAGCTTTTCATCCCATGAATCTCTAGATCATGACCTACCCTAATTAGAATATAGAAAAGGCTGTTTCCTGTGGAGGTCTTTTGCAATTGTCTAGGTAATTGATGTATTAAGCTACTTTCTTCTAATGTTACATGAGGCTAAACAATCTGAGCAAAACTGCAGTTCAGAAGATCTGGGATATATTTTTTTCTAATCAGCACTTTCTCCTGGCTCAGAGCTCACTGTAAAGCTATAAATTAGCTTTATACTTGGAGAAGTACCTCTTAAAATGTAAGCTAACAATCCTTACAGAGAGACAAACGGACAGAGGAATGTTGTTTGGTATAGACAATGTGTAAACGATTAAGAAAATTCAATGTATGAAACACGTTTGTTCTTTTTTTTCCCTAAAGCCAGGCTTGGAAATTTTAATTTATTTCCTCTGCTTATCTGAGTTCTTGAAAAGGAACTATAAGGAACAACTCTAACGAAA
This sequence comes from Dicaeum eximium, assembly GCA_013396995.1. Classification (NCBI taxonomy): domain Eukaryota; kingdom Metazoa; phylum Chordata; class Aves; order Passeriformes; family Dicaeidae; genus Dicaeum; species Dicaeum eximium. The sequence continues at coordinate 1,146,642 of VWZP01009941.1, read as the reverse complement.
AGGATAGGAAAAGACATTACCTGGAGATTATTTTTCCTTGAAGAAGAGCTATAATAATATTTCCTTTAGCCCTTTGCATCCTCAGTTATTCAGAGCAAGGAACATTTAGTGTCTCATGAGAAGGAAACATATTGAGACCATAAAAATAAACAACTGATGCTTCAGTGAGTCAATTCATATGATAACAGATCAATAGTTTGCATAAGGGCTGAACAAATGGCTGACACGACTGCCTATAAGAGCAGAAAGAAACCCTGTTTATTGCTAGGGGAGCTAGGTATAGGGTTAATGAGCAGGAAGGAAGACAGAACTCATAAACTTTACAAATTGTGCCCCAGATCATGGTGGTAATACTGCCTGCCATCGAAAAAAATTATGCAACACATTGGTACAGCAAGAGAAAGAAATCCGTATTGCTGCAACTTATGCTGTACCTGTAGTGTGGATAAATCCAGCAAAGAACTTCTGTTTCACAAGGCTGCTGGTCTAGCAACTTTATTTAGAACAAAATTTCAAAGGAAAAAATAGCATTTTATTACTTCACCTATCTTCTCCCTGTGGTAGAAATTGTTGAAGAGTTACCCAGGGTTTCAGCTGCTCAGTTTCTATTGACTTTAATGACAAAAGCATAGCTAAAACTTTATGCATCTCTATAAAAGTCCTAATTCTATCTGCTTAGTATACTGACAAAAACCAAGTTATTATTACTCTCAGTTCAGCACAGCCAATGTAACTATTAAAGAGCAAACTGAATTGCACTCTGCCTTGCATATTGTCAACAAAATTGTCAGCCAGATTTTGATTCCAGAGATTTTACTGCTAGCGATGATCAATGTTGTGCACAGCTAAATGGAGAGGCAACTTAGTTTGTTCTGGATGAGGCCCCAAAATTTCAAAAGGTTCTCTGAACCTTTTCCAAATCCCATGTTTCAGTAAACCTGAGCTGGTATTCTTGGGAGTGCTGTGCTCCCAGATACAATTACAAGTTCATGAGCACTTCATGCTACAGGTCATTTGGAAAATACAGTGAAATTTACCTTTATCAGAATCATTCTGACTCTGCTGTCAGTGTTATTTTCAACAAAGATTTGACAAGGTTCACAAGCATGGTCTACATATTAAAACATTAAATACCTATTCATGAAAAATTAACTTCATGTGAACTGTAATACAAGCATTGTCCTTAAAAAAGCCATAGAAAGATTCCTCAGAAGCAGAAGGAACATACTCAGTTCATGGGAAGGATGGGGGTGCCAATGCAAAAGGGCTAATAACATCTCTCTGTATGCCTTCCCACTAAAAAGAAGTAGCAATGCTGTGGGATAACTAGAGGGTTATAAAGGACATCCTCATAGTCCTCATTAGGTTTTTTTTTTATCTCTGTCTCATCCCTCTAATTCATAAAGATGGTTTTCTGGGAGTTCAGTACTAAAGCAGTAAATGAATTTCTTCTAACGACAGTGCTCTGTGGAAATAGCACTAGGATGAGAGCTTTCTTGTTGGTACCTTACATGTTGCTGAAAACAAACAAAAAAGGATCAAAAAACAAAACAAAACAAGAAAGATTTTGAAGGAGTTTGTCTGAATGTGTTAAATATCAAAGCATTTATACATTAAGCCTTCATAAAGGTGTGACGAGAAAAACTAGTATTGATCCAATTTTACCAACACAGATTTCAATCCAGATCAAAAATTATATAAGCACTTCGTTTCTCTTTCTCATTTTGAAATTTGTACTTCTTGCTTTTTTATATTGCTACTAGATAGTGCAACAGAATATCTGGAACAGAGAGACTATCTTAAAAAAATCAACCTTAAAGATCAGAATGCACTTTGAACATGTGTCTGTCATGGGACTTGGAGCCTAACAAGGAAATAAAGAGCTGACAACACAGCTACAGCATCTAAAAGAAATTAGAATTGTCACCTTAATATTTGTTCTTGATTTTATGATATGTGTGTGTTTGTGCACAGTAAGGGCAGAGAGATTATTTGAAAGAAGTTACATACACAAAAAACAACCAAAGAACAACAAAAAAACCCACTAACCCAGTTCTTTTTTCTTTCTAAGATCTTATAATTATGAAAGAGAAAATATGACAAAAAAGAGATTGATAGGGAAAGAGAAAGAGCTATGTGCTCAAAAACATTGATATACACTGTTACATGCACGTCCTGACAGTTATTTGCTTTTATTTTAATTAGATGTTTTTTGTAAAATATTCTGTCATCAGAAGAGATGCAAATCATGTGTGTTGTCAAAAGACAAGAGGAAAGCCAAGAAAGGAAGGCCAAGGCAAACACAGAGCAGTAAGATATATTTCTGATGTGGAAGGTAGGATGAGGTTGCCTTTAGGAAGAAGGCAGCAAGATACGGGGTGAACAGCACATTCCTGGGCCTGATAGTGGTGTCAGCAAGGTGACTCACGTGAAATAACACAAAGAAGTACCCCACTAACTGTTTCTTTACACAGGCTTTCATTTTTCTGGAATTCATTCAAACTCCCAAATATTTAAAGGGCTTTTTCTATGCCTAAAACGGATCCACTCTGAGGCAGAATTTCCCTAGGTTTTTTTTGTGGGTTTTTTTTGGTTTGTTTTTTTTTGTTGGTTTTTTTTTTTTGGGTTTTTTGTTTTGTTTTGTTTTGTTTTGTTTTGTTTTGTTTTGTTTTGTTTTGTTTTGTTTTGTTTTGTTTTGTTTTTGTTTTTGTTTTTTAGGGTGTGCAGCAATGGAGATATAAAATCAGGAATCAGGCAAGATTATACCCTGTGGATGTGACCAGAAGAAAACATATGTCCTCATTCTTTCCACAGCTCTTGCAAACAGTTTCAAGAGGGCCCCTGGAATAACAACCAGGATGTACAGTGAACTGCAATGAGTCTTATAAATGAGAAGATTCTGAGGAAATTTCTTTCTGTTTTTTCCATGGGCTCCAAAGTGAATTACAGCTTCTTATTGCCTTTGCTCAAGTGACATCACCCATCCCTCAGAAATAATGTTTGTCCATATTTATTCCTGAAGCACTAGAAATTCACATCACGGCTGTCTTTTTATACTAATTATGCCAGTTTCCAACAAAGAAATCTGGCCTTTTGTTTCTTTCTCCTGTAAAAGCAAATAAATTAATAAATAGAAATTGAAAAATGCTGTGCAAAGATGGACTTGAAGTTAACTGAAAATGGGGTACTTGAAAATCAGGTCTATAACATAACACAGCTTATCAAAATCTATTTCTTGAGCTAGAGTCAGTTTAATGAGCATGCATTTCAGTAGCCATTATACGTTGGAAAAAGTTTCCAATAATTAAGGATAATTGGCAATGGAAATAAAATTAACAGATGATAATGGCTCTGCAGAAGACTTAAGCAGCTTGCTTTTTTAGCATGCATTGGGTAAAACAGCAGAGGCAAAGGTTTCTAAGACGCAATCCAAACTGGTCAACTCTTTCTTGATTGTTATTCACCTAAATTTTTATACTCTGTCTCTGCCTCCATTTTTCAAGTTGTTGTTTGTCCTTTTTTATGGGGGAGCAGGGGAAGAGCAGGAAGACTCTTCATAACATAAGAGTAAAAGCATTTTTTATCATATCTGTGCATATTAGCTCCACTGTCATTAAAGTATTCAACTGATATAACTTATTTTAATTAATTTAAATCTTGGCTGTTAAAAGTTTTTTGTAGAATGAAAATAGAATTCCAAAAGAACTGCAATTACAGTGTTTACAGTATTTGTTTTGAAGCTAAGATATTAACTCACCCTTAAATTTCTCTCTTGATGCAGCCTATGCAAAAATGATGCCTTTCAACCTCAGAAACTGCATCTGAACATGGTTGTCTATTCCATTCTGCTGTCAATCAAAATGACTAAAGAAATCCCAGAGCTATACTTGCATACAGCAAAAGTACTAAATGACCCAATCTTTTTAAAACACCATAGTGTGCCCAACCTAAATATCAAAGAAGTGTCTGCCTAATTTCAGTAGAAATTTCTAAAATGGTAATCCCAGAATATTGCTTTGCTCTTGAGTAGGAAAGCTTCAAATTACTTATGCAGGTAATTAAAAACTGACAAGAGAATTCTGCAATTGCAAAGCATCATGTGTCTGAATATACTACCTATAATACAAAAAAAAAAAAGAATTTAGAAATTCTAGAGACAGTGTAGGAGTGTGGCCCCTGTTGATAGGGTGACCAAATTACAAGAGAATTTTCAAATCTAAATAAGGCAAAGACGCCAGAAGGTTCTGCCTGAATTTGATCCAAAGACACCTCATAGGACCTTTTAGACTTCACCTTAAACCTGGGGCTGTCCGACTGGACCGAGGCCAAGAGGTCCCCGCCTAAGTCATTGGTAGAAAAAGAAGAGAACCAAGGAAATAATCACTTTTGTGGCCTGTCTAAGGGAACAAGGCAAGGAATTCTTGCACCTGGCACAGTTTTTCTTTGTAAAGAACTTCATTATTTTGTTGTTTATTGAACCTTTTTCTGTTTCAAACACTGCCACAAAAGCCATCCTGCTATTTTTATGGCATTAGGTGTAGCTGGATTATCTTGGGTATGAAGGGATTGCTGAGAGCTCATAAGACAAGCTCGAAGTGAAATCCTTCAAGAGAGTTTTTCATTTTTTAATTGAAAGTCTTTTTTTAAATTTGAATCAATTTGTAAAGCCAGCAATTTTAGTAAACTTGACAAAACTCATAAAAGGAAAACATATTTTCTGATCTTAATTATGTCATAGTCCTAAAGTCCATCTTCATGAGATACAAAAGAGATAACAAATGAAACTCAATTTCTGAAATGGATAAATCTTGCCAAGCACAGCAGGGGTTCCATATCTAGTTTAAAATACTTGTTAGATCTAAAGTTAGACATAGATCTAAATCGCTTCCACTTGGTCAGTTGTATATGCATTAATGAGGTAGGAATTTTCATATTTTAGAGAAGAGTAGAACAAAAATTGAGTAAGTTTCCTGTTTTAAATATAACAACTGTCTTAGTTCGCTTGAAGGCATGGCCTTTGAAATAAACAAACTGTTGAGTTGTGTAAAGGAGAAGTTATGAAAAGTGAAGTATAGATACTTTAATTTTGGCCTCGTGAATTAATTTTACCTTTTGATAATCTCACTACCTATATGATAAACTGTAATGATTCTGAAGAAGGATTTAGTTTTGGTGAAGTTGAATGTTGGAATTATACACAACAGATTTTCTCACCGGCTTAACTGAACATCAATAAGTAGTAAAAGTATAGAAGTTCTGTTTTCTTTTTCAAGGAAATGAGGATACATAGAAGAAAATGATGCATCAAATGGCTCAATGTGGCAATATAGGAATTTTCTGTTTAATAGATATCTATGTATGCAAGCAATAAGTATTAGATATATGACTGCACATAAAGTCTTACGTGTACACAAATATTTGGGTTTAGTTGGTAATTTCAAGTAAAATATTGCAATTTTCTCTGGAGCTATTTTATGTATGAGTTCCAATGAATTAATTGTCTGTGAAACTTTCCTTAAAGACACAATCTCTGGCTTGGACAGAAAAGAAAACAAGACTAAAAAAGTAAAAGGACCAATGGGATCAATGATTTGTGCACTGTGGCTATTCCTAGTTGGAAGAACTCTCTGAGCCAGGTTTCCAACAGGATGTAATTCTTTTCAGTGTCAATAAACTCAGGCAAGAATTCATACTGCAACTGGGCATTGCAAAGCCCTTCACAAGGTACAGGTGGCAGAGTTTGTGTCAATTTGTAATGGCAGATCAGATCACAAACCTCCAAATTTCTTTTACTGGCACAGCAGGCACACAAACAGTAGAAACAAAGCTCTAAGTTTATACAGTAGAAAGAATGTGGGATAATATTTTGTTAAGTTGGTAGTGCTATATTCCATGAAATGTGAATGCTATAGGCTGTATGGGGATGAATGATTTTACTGTTCAGTGTTCTACAGTCAGGTTTTATCATAGATTTTTATGTTGATTTATAATACATGTAGCTTGCTGCAGTTTTATATGATAATTCAACTTGGAAGGGACACCAGTATCTCTACGCCTTGTTCAAAGCAAGATCAGCCATAGCATCAAGTGAGGCTTTTCTGGGGTTGAAACCAGGGCTTTGCCCAATGTGAAAATCTCCAAGGATGGAGACTCCACAGCCTCCCTGGGCTTCCTGTGACACTACATTACTGCTCATCAATGAAAAAAAACCTCCTGATACCAAATCTGAAACTCTCTTCTTACAATTTATGGGTTTTTCCTTTTCTACCAACAATGTAGCTCTGTGAAGAGACTGGCTCCTTCTCCTCATAGATACAGGGAAGGCTGCTGTAAGGGTGCATTTAAAGACACCTTGCTGGACAAGCCCCAGTTCTTCAGTTTCTCCTCCCACGACTAATGTTTTACACCCTATCAATCTTGGAGGCATTCCACTGAGTTCTGTGCATGGAAATTAAGTATTCTGTGAATTGCTTATGTTTCATAATAGAAAGAAAAAAATTGGTTGACGTATATGCAAAAGTCCCGTGCATTGCCTTTGGGGAAAAATCCACCCAATTGGAGCTTTACAAAGGCTTATACTGAGGATATAAAATGTGATATTTACAGATATGTTAGTTCTTGTCTGTATTCCAAGAAAAATAGAATCAACCAGCGTCAGAAGTGGTATGACATTAATTTTTACTTATTCTGCCTTTTTGTCTTGCTAGAGTTATGCCATTTTGTTTACTTGAATAGACATACCATGGTGAGTTTCTTTTGAGCAATGGATCTATTTGATTTACCAAATCCCATTATACTATAATCAGATTATGTCAGAGAGAAGGTCATACAAAAAAAAGGAAAAGCCTTTCATCCTTGTCTTCTGTTTTCTCCTAAAAGTATTATGACAAAACATTGGCTAAGAAAACTGGATGAATTTGGGTTTTGGGTTTTTTTGGGGGGGCTTGTTTGTTTGTTTGTTTGTTTTTGTGGGTTTGTTTTTTGTTTTTGTTTTTTGTTTTTTTTCCCACAGTATTTGACAATCTAGTTAGGAGAGATAAAAAATACCTCACCTATCTACCCAATCTGTTTAACTTCACCAGATTTATGATTTTGGCTGTTGCTTTTTCTACCAGGCCTTCATGCTAATATAATTTTTTGAATGATAATAAGAGTCTTACACTAGCTTATGCTACAGAGAGTTTGCTTCTGAGACTTATTTCTCAAAATTCAGTCTTCTCACAGGACTTTTCTCTTTGTAAGACAGTACCTATTATACTAAACTGCTGACTGGGCTTGTTTGATCAGGGCATTTCCAATCTTTTTAACTAGACACCCAGTATACCCACCACAATAACATATTTTCTATTTCATGGTCATCTCTAAATAGGAAAAAGTATATTTTATGATATGACATAAATAGTATTTCAATCTCTAATATTTTCTATTCTGTTCGGTCTTTAGCCATACCAATATGAGCTACATTTTATCTATCTATCATCTAATTTATTAATATCCCTACTTTGTAATTAACACATTAAGAATGTACATTTCTTTCAGGACAGACGACTTTGTACCTTGAATATACTTAAATAAATAATTACAGAAGTTTGACCCTGACATTCAGGAGAAAGCTCAGATATCAGAGGAAGTGGTGGTTTTCTTGTATTTAAAGAGTTCAAGTGATCAATGAACACAGAAATGCACTTCCAAAATAAAGTCTTTTAACATAAGAGTAACCTTACCTGTCTTTCTGCATTGACTGTAAAGAAACCTGAGGAAAAGGAGACTGGCACAGGACTTAAAATCCTTTTTCTCCTTAAAATCAGTGAAAATCATTTAATCAAATTCAGTGCAAGCAGTGAAAACTGTTTCTTCATACACAAGTGGTATTCTAGGAAGGCCTTAAGAATTAATGGAGGAGTTCCAAACTGCTTGAAAGGCTTTAGGCAAACATTGTAGTTCTGACTGCAGAGGAGCTCCTTTTTTCTTTCAGATTTCAAAGACAAGTGCTCTCTGAAAACAGAGACACCACTATGCTCACAGATTATTGATAGAAGTAAATGGCAAAATGGAAATTGCTCCTTATCACTTTAGAAAATAATTACATAAGAATCCAAATTTGGAGGGAATACTCACATGGAAATACTTATTTAAATAAGTAAAATTAACTGGAGCTGATCCATATTTTAGAATGAAAGGATTGACATGGATAAGGCAAAGGTGTGTTTCTGTTAATTATTCTCATTTATAAATGAACAGTTCAATTCATCCCAAAAGATTATGACTGAATTCTCATTTACATTAAGTCCTCTTTAAACCTCTTCACAAATGCATAAGGACTTTGAAATGCACATAACTGTAATTGATGCCAGAAAACTTAAAAGTGGCCTTACTGCAGTTAAGAATAAGGCCCTTAATTTGGAATATTTCAAATCTATTAAAACTTAACTTTAAAAATACCAGAATATTTTAATATTTGAAGTGGCTTTTTATAAGGGTATAGTTCAAAGGCAGATTTAATTTTTTTACAACCTAAACATGAAGTGATTAGTTTGCAATATCCACTAATCTTCTCTGGTAATTTCTCTCAATGTTTATAAGGATTTTTATTATGCTGCATAAAGCCTAATGTTCCTTACGTACATTTACAACATTCAATGCAATTGCTCTGAAAGAGTTGCTATAGCTTATTATAAACAAAACAATTCCCTTGGCTCTCAGATAGAATGACTAAATTTAGAAAGTAATATTTCGAATTTCAAATATTAGAAGAAGTTTGTAACGTGCTTAAGGACACTTATGAAATTCTTACAGCCTTAGTGCAGTATCTGTCCATCAGATAGTAATTCACTGAAGTATTCACTTAGCACCGGTTTAAGAACAGGACAGAGATGCTGTGAAACAATTTATTCCAAATTCAGCACCAAACTGGATGGGACAGTCACAAAGCAAAAGTTCATTCCCATGTTTGGGACCTTCAGGACAAACATGATGAACCCTTTCCTTGGACTCAGGATCTCCTCAGTGCATCCTTTCCTATGGCATTTTTTACAGACATTGGGCAGTAACACCCTGACACTTTGCCTTGAGGAACACGGTAAGTGGCTGGATAGGTGGCACTCCTTTCATTGGAAGGACACTGCTATCTTTCTTCCCTTCTGGGTAATAACACTATGGTTAGAACGTTTGCCCAAGAAAATAGAAATGGGTTCATTCTGTCACCTCAAGAGACCTTCCCATTCCAGTGAAAGAAGTTTAAACACCAAGTTATAGACTAGATCAGATACAAGTCGTATTTGAGCTTGGATGCTGTCCAGATGTGAATGCAGGAACCACAGGCAAGAATAAGAAGTAAAAATCCTGCCCTAGTAGAGGCAGAAGATGGACTAATCACACTCAATAATTGTGTCTGTATCAGTAGTCTGGCCTATCTTAAGGTTATTGGAAGAAATTTCATGGTTAGAATTTCCAAGCAGAAAAAGGAATTTTCTTCTGTGTTACATTAGAGTAATTTTGTACCCCTCATCCAGTCTAAATTTCACTTTGTAGTGTCCATATCCTTATGGAACTGGTCCTCAGTCTTTGCACTTTTCAGTAAGTAGTCTAAATGATTTAAAATACTTTTTGAAAAGACCAAGGGCATACAAAAGTGTTTATTCTTTTTTCACAAGAGTGTAAATATTTGAGATTACTGAACATAAGATGGAGAGTCTATTGACACATCAAAAGATGTTTGATCAAAATGAAAGATTTTAGAGCTTCAGATGATATAAGAAGTCTAGACCAGTAGATACTGCAGTAAACTCAGATGCTAGGTACTGATCCAATTTCCCATAAAAGCAGAAGCTGATCAAACATGCTCCATATTCTCCTTGGCTGCCATATAAAGAAGCATGGTCTGATCGCTGCATTTTTAGACCACATCTCTTCATATGGGAAAGCATAAGATGGCATCATATATATGTCCCAAAATTGTCACATGCTCGGATCACTTCTGACAGGTACTCTTGTAAACATCCCTGGTATTACATGGTTCAATGAGAAGTGAACTTTGCTAAAGTAGTACTAATTAAATTTCTTATGAAAGAGAATACACTGTTTTCATTCACTACTGCATGCTTTAAGATTCTGGAAAGGGAATTAATTCCCTTTTCCAGAAAGTAAGAATCCCTATTATTATGAATCAACATGGACTTCATAGATACCCAGGTTTTGTCCCAATACATCATAGTAATAAAAATATTTCAATTAAATTTTTAGGGTTGTAAATAAGTATAGATCCCTTGATAAAAAGAAATGCATATATTTTATTCTGTTCATCATACTTTAGACCCTTTCTTTTTCATTTACTGTCACTTAAACACAGAATTGGGATTCAATTTTTCTACCACAGAGTCTGTGGTTTACTTTGATAGCCTGCACCAGATCATGACAGAAAAATCTGTAACCCAAATTCTGAGACTGTGAGTTTAAGCAACTGTTCGGAGTCTAGACTTCAAGACTTCAGAGTTTAGTAAATTGATGGCCAAGTTTCCCTGGGGGACCATAAAGAGGAGCAGAGTAGAACAGTAATTTTTAGCACTCAGGAACAAAGTATCCTGTTCTACAAAAAGATAAGACATTTTGGTAAAAGGCTAAGCAAAAAATTCCTAAAGATCTAAATTTCAAAGACAACATCCATTAGGTGTAATCAAGGACAGGCAATGAAATAGAAGTGCAAGAGAATTCCTTAAATGTTCGGGTGTGAACACAAAAAAACCAAAGCTGAGCTGAACTGAACTGAGGTGTTTTCATTTGTGTCTGGTAATAAAACAAAAGGCAACAGTTACAAGTTAGGGTTTGGGATCTGCAGACTGTCCTTGGGAAAACTTCCTCATTATAAAGTTAGGGCAGTAGGGAAAAAAATTGTGCATAGTGGTCGTTTCAAGATTCAGCTAAACAAAGAAACAACTGACCCAATCCAATATTGAATATAGTTCTAATTCAAGCAGGAGTGTGCCTAGATGAGAGTTAAATGTCCTTCCAGCAAATATTTGTATGATTCTGAAAATGTGTGTGCATAGAAACCTATTTGAAGACTTTCAGAATCAAAATTAGCCACAGTAGCATGAACAGAACAAGATGGTGTACAATATCTTTTTGCCCTTTGCTATGTGCAAGGTCATCTTCCTTTTCACAGATTACTCTCTCTTACATTCTTTCACTGATTCTTCTTTTTTTCATTCAAGCAAGTTCATCTACTTGCTCTTACCTTTCACACTTTTCGAAGCTCTGAGTATCCCTACCTATTTGTTCTCTGACTCTAATGAGTTGCTCTTTGACATTTCCACTCCATCAGTGATAGTAGCCTAAACTATTCACTTGACAGTTCCTGCCACAGGAGTCTTAGCACTTTTACAAATAGACCTCTCTCCTTGAATTAGTTCATAAAGCCATTAACCTCTCATCTTTCAATTGCCATCTTGAGACCCACAGGATTTGGAAATGGCCAACTGATAATGGCACGATAAAAGGCCAGTGGGGACTGCTGATGCCTATTTTTAATGTTTACAATGATGTAGAATGATCAGGTTAAAAAATACCATCATAGATAACCTTTATTATAATTATTATAATCTTCTTATGGATTCTGTCTTCACCTTCTGTCCCACTACAGATTTGCTGGCTGCTTACATATTTTCTTATCTTTCAAGCTCTGCATTCTAGGGGGCACACTTTTAATTGTCTTCATAGAATATAATTTTCCTGAGTTCAAAAGGACTGAGAAGGATCATCCAAGTCCAGCTCCTGACACACTACTTCACAAAAACTCCATACTTCATACTTCACTCCATATTCTTTTAAATCTCAGCTAAACGGATAAATAGAATAAGCCTCAGTGTCACTGTTAGTGTTTAAAAAGTGTTATGTTTAAAGAGTGTTGTTTCAGAAATTAAGAATCATTCCAGTAACTGTGGACATAATTTAGAAACAATTCTTATGGTTCAACAAAGTTGTTGAAATACCTAGATGCTTTTTATGGAGAGCAGTCCATTGTTATTCAGAAAAAAAAAAAAAAGCCTTCTTTGGGGACAATGTATTCCAAAGCACCTACAGGTTTCCATATACATAAAAAAAAAGGAAGATAAAACACAGAGTAAACCAGATTGAATAGTAATATAAAATCCAAATCTGCATAACTACAGTAAGTCTGGATAAAATATTTACAACATATTGGACCAGTTTTTTTGTGGGTGAACTCATTACCACTCTTAGATGACAGGAAGAGAAGAAAGGACCTACACACTTGTCAGTGAGGCTGACAAGTAAGTTGGATTGTGGCTTGGCTACCTGCTCTGAACACCAGGAGCTCAAGGGAACAATATCTCAGCAGATCAGAAGAGTTGTGGCTTGGGGGTCACAGTCCTTCCTGGATTTCTCTTTGCTCTGGTGGAGGTGTTTGTCACTTCACTCTTCCACATAAATCAGACTATTCCTCTTAGAGCATATGTTCAGCTATACACAGTGTTTTGCCTCCTGAACCTTTGCTACCTGCTGATGTGCCTCCATATAGAAAATTTGGGTGCAAAGTCCTTTCTGCCTCCTCTGAGGAAAGCCATGTTTCTTTTGAATAAAACAGTTTATTTCCCATAGTCCATGCTACTGAAATTTGAGACTCCTCTGGCTTGGGAATACAGTGATTGTTCATGAAAAACACATACTGGTAATGTTGAGAAACCCTTTGGGTTTATTCCTTGCTAAAGTTGTACAGATTATGAGAGCATAGAGAAAAGCTCAGGCAAAATGTACATACATCCTAGTCTGTTCACTAGCAAGTGCCATTAATGTGTGGCTTTGTGAGATTTATAGTGGCAGAAGAGAAATTTCACAAAGTTCAGTATTATAAATACATATAATTTAATGTAATGGGTCTTCCTCTTCAAACACTCGCTACACATTTTGAAAGCATTATATACAATCCATAGTTCTAAGAGAAAAAAAACCAACAACAACAAAATCAACCAACCAACCAGAAAACAAACCAAACCAAACCAAACCAAACCAAAAAACCAACAAAAATAAAACAAACAAACAAACAAAAAAATCCCCCCCCCAAAAAAAAAAAAAAAAAACACAGAAGAGTATAATTTACAGAGTAAAAACTAATTAAGACAATAAAACTTCCAAAGCCATGAAAGATTCTCTTTTGATCATTCCAAAATTATGGGAAGAATCTACTAGCTACAGTTTCAATCACCTAATGTCCTCAAGAACCATATTAGCATGCTGAATGTTATTAAGACAGATGTCTGTAGCTGTGTAAATTCTCTGTGATGAAAAAGTATCTAAATAAGCAGGAAATTAGTCCTGAAATATTGTGAAATCCTGCACTGTTAATATACCCTGAGGAGGATGTTACAGCTGAGGTTTAGATCTACTTAGATAAACCTCCTTATCTTGAAGCTAATGAAGAGATGCTGACAGTTTTGCTGCAGTGTGAAGTGTTCTAATGACTACAGATTAGTCATTTTCTAAAGCAGCATTCCCCACTCCAAAAATTATAACCCAAAACAAGCAATAGAATGCCTTTAATAATTTTGAAAAACCCACCAAAAAAACAAAAACAGAGCAAACAACTAACAACAAAAACAAGGAAAAACCAAGACAAACCCCCTAGCCCCTCACATCTTTATGTCAGAAAAGCTGGAAGTGTTTATAGTTACATTCTCCACAAGAAAAAAAGCCAGATATGACAGTGGATCTAGTGAAGCAGTCAGTTAATTGTTACGATGAGGGTTTTAATTTTCTTTTCTATGTAAATCACAATTGAGGAAAGCATCTGCCACCTCTGATATTTCCTGTACAGTAAATTTAAATGGATTAATCACCCTCCTTGTTCTGAAGTTCTGAGTAACGACAGGCACTTGCCAATGGTCTGTGGAGTCCCTGGCTCATTGGTTTTTTAGCTGTCTAGGGGGAATTGGTGAGGCTATGGGAAGATTTAAGGAGGAATTAAAAAATAAATCAAACATTTCCCCCCCACCACCCATTTCTACAGCCTATCATCAGAAACTGATTAAAATATTTTCTAGGAGACTAAGTGGGTTTGCTAGCAGACTATTGGGATAGGATTGTACTTGATCTCAGCCAAATCAGGATTCTTATGTTGACTTTGCACAGGAACATTTTTACCGGTCCAACAGAATTCCTTAATGCAGTGGTTAGTATAAAATGTCACAGTAGGCAGCCATTTTTTCCAAACAATTTGTGGGATTTTTGTATTCTATCCATCCCGTTCTTTAATTCATGGAAATTTAGCAGCTCCCAGAGTCTGTGTGAGCCACTCATGGACAACTGTCTTGCCTTGTCATAGAGTGCCTTTCACTTTATTTGAAATGCCTTTAAATCCCATTTAAAAAGATAGACTGGGGTGTTCAAAAGATGGAATGGGGTTGGTAAGCCAGCTTTCAGAGTCTGCCCAGTGCTGATTTTACAGATAAACGCTGTCTGTAGTTGCCATGGGGTCTTCCACAGCTTTAACCGTGAGAGATGATACAAGAGAAAAAGATCCCTTTTAAGGAACATGTTGCACTGCTTAAGGGAAACTCCTGATCCACAGAGAGAAAATAAGAAACTGGGGACTAGAAAACATGCTATGATTTACTTGTAAGAAAATCTTTGCTTATCTTTGTGATTCCTGTACTTCTACATTTAATTTCTTTTCTTTTTTTAAATTGATTTTTGCATTTCACTGCCTTAAAACTTATTTAAAATGTAATTTGCAATTGTCCATTTATTATTTTATTTTTAAAAAGCAAAACAAACTGAACAAAAAAATAAAAAAAGAAAAAACAAACTAAAAAAACCCTTGACAAACCTCTGTTCTGTCAAGAGTCATTTTCTAGTATTTCTGCATCGTTCTTAAAGTGAAATTTTTCTGTGCCTGAGCTAAAATTATTCATAATTAAGGTCTGTAAAACATTAAAAAACAAATGCTGCCAAAGCTCATCAACCTTACAGAACTCAAACGATGAGAGGATAAGTAGTTGTTTTGGTGAGATTAGTTATATGTTGAGTTAGTTGTTTGCATGAAAGAGAAAAAAATCTGTAAGGTGAGGTAAAAAATCTATGGCTGAATTCTCTTCTCCTTTCATTTTCTAACTGAATCATTGATTTAAGCAGCCTGTGAAATATCACGAGGTGTAAGTAGATACCCGCTTTGGTTATACAGATTAATTTCTTTTAAAGGTATTAATGGTTGTGTAGATATAATAAAGAAGATATTTTACTTTGGGATCTCAAGGTGCCTCATGTATATTCATTGATTAACAATCACAACAAATATGTAAGTTAAATAAAGAGCATGAAGCAATTTTTTCATGCACAAAGTTATACCACATAGGAACACAATAGCTATTTCTTAATATTAAACATTTTTTTTTTTTACATTAAGAGGCCAAGCACTTGAGCACTTGTTAATGAATTTAAAATGGACATGATCACCTTTACAAAGTTCTTAGACACGTTGCCACAAAGAGTGTAAAGACCACAAATACAGATTCCTATCAATGTCCCAAGCAAAAATATCCTTGTTTTGCAGGAACATCATTTTGTCCGATTGTGGTCTCTTAGGCATCTTCAAGCGCATCAGGGATTCTTCAGAGGAAGGACAGCCAACTGCTGCATTTTCCTATCCCAGTGGCAACAAAGATATGCAACTTCTTATTCAGATTGGAAGTACACCTAAATATATGTAATGTGTATATATATATATATATATATATATATGGCTGGTTGAACACAGTGTTTATAATGCACAATATGGATTGAAGGGTATAAATTACTTTGATTTTTCTGGTGTGTTTGTCAGTACATGAATAAAACAAAGAGCAACCTTCTCCATGCCAGTAGTGTATTATTTAATCCAGACAACATAAAGACTGGAAAATCAGACTATAGTGATGTTTATAAACTGTAACTAAACTTTATTTTTTTATTTCTGCTGAGAAATCCTTTTCCAAAAAAAATGTTGTGAAAATATAATCTTTACAGCCAGTGTTACATTTGGTCTTACCAACCCTTTCTTTCAGCGATGGACAAACAACATAATTTTCTTTTCACAAAGTATTTTGAGGTGGGATGTAAGTGAGAAAATGTACTGGACTCAAAGGACTGTTTTCTTATGTAATCAATGCAGTGAGTGAATTTTGGTTATTCTTTACAGTCAGCTTTCAGTATGATTGTTTACCTATCTTCCAGCTCATGGGTCTGTCTGGGCAGGTGTATTGCATACACCTATGAAAACTGATAAGACAAAAAACATTTGCTATTCATATGAGTATGAATTATCTGGGTTCAGGCAGACACAGAATTACATCCCGGTTTTGTCAGCCACACCCCAGTAGTTCATGGCTGCCACACCACATACCAATGAACCTGTCATGTGAGTAGGGATAGGTCTGAGCTCTCAGCAGCCCATTCCACCTCTTTCCCCCACCAGGAATCTGACCAGACCTGAGGTACAGTGAGCATCAACCTACAAACAGCTGCTAATGTCTCAAGGGAATGGCTGGTGATGCTAAAGGAGAGCTTGAGCCAGATATCCTGGGTTGTGCTCTCTCTTATACATAATATAAATAGGTTTATTCCACTGTGTATATTACGTGTGATAATTCTAGGTTAGAAATAACTAAGTATGTGGAAGTTATTTGTGAATTTTTCACCAAGAAAGCTGGAGAGAGAAGCTGGAAGTATACAACCATATAGCCCAGTCTGATTTTATTGTGGCAGAGAGAGCAATGGAGAAGAACATAAGATTCCACTGATGCAGGACAAGGATTTGGGAAAGCTACAAGTAACTTTATAAGACAATTTAACCTAAATTTTCTCTTGTGAAGTGGATTGCAAAAGAATAAAAGACAGCTACAATAGTTTTGTAAGGAAAAGGTCAAAGGTGTAAGGATGAAAACTTAAGGAATTGAAGAGAGAGGAAACCAAGGCTGAAAAATCTGTGACTAAGCTCCTGATTGTGTATTTCCTTTTGCAGCACAGCTGCAGGAACGTAAAAGCTTTAAGGCTCCATACCGAGCTAGGTTTCATTTTGCTCCTGTTTTTCAGGCTGTGAGGAGAAGAGGCTGCTCTCCAGGCTTGACTCAGACCCTCAGCATGGTCTGGCTGACAGGGCAGTAGAATCTATGGGGTAATAGGATATATCACAGGTCCTACACACCCACTGTCCTAAAGGGCTGACAGATGGTGCTCTCTGTGTCTGCCTCTCTTTGGTGGCCACCAGATGAGGTTCCCAGCATCTTTGATGTCTCTTTTTGTTTCTCCTGTTTGTCTCAGAGAGAAGCATCCAGAAAGGGAGCTCCTGAGCAAAAGGTATTTATTGATTTTGCAAAGAGCATGGCACTTCTCCTTGCTCTATTTCTAAGCTTCTCATGTGTCTAATGTGTTCAGGAACCATATAACTCCTAATTTCTGGGCTTTTTGGTGTTTTGAGTGCCTTTTATTCTCTTGTTCTGCATTTAACACAATGTATCTCTGATTTTGATGTTCCCAATCCTTCTGTTATAGAAATAAATAATAACAATTACAACAATTTGTCTCCAAGCAACTACTCTTTTAAAAGTAAAATATGAGTTCATTTTAAAGAGTTTCTTATCATACAAATACTGCACCTGCTTTCAGCTAAGAGCAGGATCACAAATGCTATGATTCAGGGAGTAGAGCAGAGACTCAGGAAGTTAATAAAATGTGTTGATTGCTTTATGAAGAAGTTGCAAGCTTATGAATCCTTAACAGTGTGCAATTAGTGACTACCAGTGAAAACACACCCTCCTCAGGACATCAGCAAATCCATGAATTTCAATAAAGTTACAACTAAAGCAATTAACAAGTGAACACAAAATCAATTATTGTGAAACAAGCTAGAACAAAACAATGACAAATGCTAGTTTTAAAGCAAGAATGGAAAAAAACCCCGACATATTAGCATTTCAAACAAAAGTATTAACAGGCTACATGTATTAAAACATATAAGAATGATAGATCTTATACAAAGATGTATATGTATAAAAAACCTCACATCTTAAAATACAGCATTTAGAAAAAAAAAACCACAAACAATTCTACCCCTATATATTTGAAGATGACTCCTCTTTGATCTCCTTAGGTACTAAAAAAGACCTCAAAATTGTGGCCTACATCAAAGAAATACTAATTAGACAAAGAAACGAAATGTTTCTTTATCTTGTAAGTCTTTTAATTTTAGCTTTACTTAACAGCAGCCCAACTTATAAGCAGAGGAAGCCAGTCATGAGAACATATGATGGCTGCAGAGATCATAATTCTTCCTTAAAGGGTAGCACACACAAGCTTGCTGGCTTTTTAATTTTTAAAATGAGGGGTTTCAGAGCAATGTCCCATGTACACAGCCTCTGTACATCCAGCTGTATGAGGGCACTAGCTCAAAATAAATACGGTCTTGCTCTTGAGAATGAGGTCAGAGATCTCATTGTTCATGGTGAAGCTGCAAGGACTTCACAGAAAGGAAGATTCCTGCTATTTAGGAAGCTAATGGGGACAGTCAGAGACTCATGGCTTTGTCACAGACTGCTCCTGTTGATTACGTTTCTAAGGCTAGATGGCAGCATTGTCAACTCATGATTTTTATCATACATTTCCTAATATTTGGTATTTTCCTTAAAATACCAGCTGTCAGAATAACAAGTCTCCCTGAAAAACTCGGTGTTTCTTTAAAACTATGTTTTCAATTGTCTG
This sequence comes from Dicaeum eximium, assembly GCA_013396995.1. Taxonomy (NCBI): domain Eukaryota; kingdom Metazoa; phylum Chordata; class Aves; order Passeriformes; family Dicaeidae; genus Dicaeum; species Dicaeum eximium. The sequence continues at coordinate 1,127,898 of VWZP01009941.1, read as the reverse complement.
ATGGTCAGAAACATAACTGGAGCTCAAAAAAGAGGGATGATAAAACTGCTGGGGGGAAGTGGAGTCTAAGGATCATTTTATGCAGCTGACTACTGATAGCATAATTTAAATCACTAAAAAAATCACCTGCAACATTGAAAAAAAAAAAGGATAGTGATAAAGAATCCTTCAGCTCTCCTGTCAGAAATAAGAGGCAAAGCCCGGTGCAGGTGGAGAGAAACATTTCCCTCTTTTGTTCTCAGGATTAATGGTTATTTTTGGGCTGTCAGCTAAAGACAGTCATCTTATACTTCCAAAGAGCTTTACCAACTTATCTGTTCTTATCCTTTTTCCACTTTGCCCTATTGTCATTTTATATAAGATACTCAAGTCAGAGATCATCTATTTTTGTATCACTACCAAATGCCAAATACAACTCCAATGTGAAAGAAATAAATAATTACAGTATTAATAATGTCAAGTATTCATTTAAAACACTATCACAACAACCTTCCAGGAGTAAATTCTTTTATACTTGTAATCAGTTATGAAATATTCATTTGTTGTTGATCCTGTATACAGCAGTTAATTTGGCAGCAATTATGTGAAGAAAGTTACTAAAAATACACGATGCTTAAATACTTATACTGGTAACAAGCTCACAATTTAATTATGAGATATCCCCTACTTAATATATTTTAACTTTCAGTTGAATATCTCATTTAGATCCCATTACTTGTATTTTTCAATTTCTCTAAAGTAAAAGGCATTAACCTTTCTAATACACTAAATTTCTTCAGTTAGTTCAAATACATGAAACTCATTACATGGTAAAATAATACATGATATAATTTATTGATATAAACTCTAAGCAGGATTGTTCAGTTTTGCTTAACTTTACTGTAGAAAAAAAATTCTCCCAATCTTATAGTGGAATTTTAATTATTTGATATTTTCCTTGACTGTGTTTGGGAGTATTTTCAAACACAGTGGACTTTGGCTAGCTTTTCACATTCAACCTTCAATTGCAGACTGTGTGTTTCCTCTTTGGCACAGCAACTCTAGGCTTTTGTTTTTCAGTCTTCAGCTCGTAGACACCTAAGAAAACTTGCAAGTGAAGTGTGGACTGTAGTATAATTTAAACTTATTGTGTACTAGTTTCTCTAAATTCTTGTCTCAGAGGGACATAGGTTAAGCATTCAAGCACTGATTTTTAGAAGTATTAATGACAATGACTTCTCTTGATAAACAAATAAATGGAATTGGCTATTCTATGTAATTTAGTGCAAACACTTGCCACAACTGGTATTCTTAAAAAAATATACTGTTTTCTATAAGTTCTCTATAAGTTTTCTATATTGAATATGGAAAGCCAAGGGATTAGAAAACTTCAAGGAATTGATGTCCATCTGCATCCCAGTACAACCGCCATGCCTTTATAAAAATCTTCACCAAACCTGCACAGAGGTATCAGCCTTACCTATGTGACATAAGTTTGTGTGGCTCTCTAGCAGGGTGTTTTCTTAGTGGGTGTCATTCAGTGTCAAAACTGAACAGGCTGCTCTTGGAGGATGAATGAAATGAATCAGAGATTTTGTGCTTCCCAATGCAACAAGAAAACCTACAGGAGTGACAAATGCTTCTCTTTCTCGGAGGTGGAATGGAATGAGGGCAGTGTTGTTAAATTAAGGTAGTCCACTGCACTGCCTGTGATTTTGATCACTCTTGAGATAGCGTTTAATAATAGGCTTATAAGAGATGAAAGGAAGAAAAGGGTACGGAGCTTAAATATCAGCAGTAAATGCCTAATAGCCAGAACATTAAAAGGCTTCGGCTTTTTATTTTAAACATTAAACCAATGGACTAATTAAGCAGCACATAGAGATTGCTCGAGGGTTTCAGTTTCACTGCATGTGTCACTTAGGCACCATAGGACAAAACAATTCAGAGTATACTGCAGGGAGCAGCTCAGCATTGGAAGAAGAGAATGATTTTGAAACCTAACTCCTATGGATCCCTCATATGCTGGTTTCTTTGTGCCAGTACAACTCACCTGAGTAAAAAGGGTGTAAGAACCATGGGATTTGGTCTCATTTCCTCTGTAGCTGTCATTTTCCAATCTAGTGTGAGTCATCACAACCTCTCTCAACAACTATGGCACTTAATGTACTCACAGGAAAGACATATTAAGATTCTTATTTTTAACTATATTCTTAGGTCATGGCAAGCCAGTGATTTAATTTCATGCTCCTTTATCCCTCTCCCCTAATTTCTATTGAACTCAGTTTCTATTTTCTATCTATATTTTAAAATGCCAGGTTGCTTTTCTGAAGCTGAAGTGACGTGTTTGGACAATGGAGTCTGCCTGCCTTTCTTCCTTTAAATTTCATTAAAAGGAGGAAAAAAATAGATGCTGCAATTGATGAAAATCACATTGTGTTTGCCTGGAACACACAGGAGATTGCTATATTTTATATGAGGTTGAATCATGACCTATAAATGGTCACAAATGAGGGAAAATAACAAGTGATTGATCTTGGAAGACTTAGAAATTTTGAGGGTGCTCTATTGCCTGAAAATAAATTTGCTTCCTGTTTGTAGTCACACAGAGACCAAAACCCATTTACTATTTGTTTAAAAAACATGTGATATTTATAATTTTGGCTATTGATTTCTATGGTTACAACACTGAGCTGATTAAAAAAATAGATAAGCTTAAACCATAGCTTTAGGCATGAAACACTGCCTGAAAAAATTGCATCACCTTCAATAGGTATCTGGGTTATCAAATGAGAACAATTTAACATGCACCTAAGAAAAACCTTTCTCCTAAAAAGTAAAAAAAACCTTAGTCAATTGTTGCTAAACTCATTTGTATTTCTTCTTTTCTTTTCTGGCAAAGCTTTATTACTTATATTAGGTACTTGGGAGACATCTCTGAAAGGCAAGTTTTTGACTGTAATTTCACTTATGCTGAAGATGTTATACTGAACTTCATTTTGGAGTTTCTTATTGCTACATTGGCACAGTTGTTGGGGTGCTTCCTTTAAGAGGAGATTTTTCTCTGTGAAAAGAAAAGTTATTTCCTTGTAAGAAGATTCATAATTATTCCCAAACAAACCATATCACTCTAATAATTTTGAGACTGGAAGGGAATTTGAAACCTCTTGAAATTTACTCAGATGGCAAGTCTTTTCAAGATCAGACAAAGGTTCACTTTAAATATCAATATATTTTATATTTTCAGAACACTTGCTATAAAAATTCCATTTTCCTAAACACATGTCCACCTGTTTCTCTTCTGGTTGGATTCAAATCTCTGACTGCACATATTTCTGCAAAAGAAATTAGGCATACATGAAGAAAGAAGGAAATAGCCCAACTACTTTTACAAAATTGTGTCAGTATGACTTTGAACTTCCATCACATTTTCTAAAAGGCTAAGAAGATGCCCACATTTCAGTGATCTACATAATATCACTTCCCACTTTAGCAGCTCCTAATAGTTCCTCTGCACACAGCAGCACAAATTTTCTGATGGCTTGACGACATGTTTTTGGCCATTATTGCAAGGCCTTGATTCACTCAAGAGCCTAATAATCACTGAGGCTTTACAATGAAGAATGACATTACCAAGCAAGTGAAAGAAGAGCTACAGGCAATTTTGTTCAGTCTTACATTACTCAAAAAACTCCAGGAGCCTGGAGGAGATCTAATTTCTGATTTCCAGCCTATATGTAAATTTACCAAGCAAAGGAGAACAAACCACACAGGAAATAGACAGAATGATTGAACCAGGAAAAAAAGTTGCCTACTATACTTCCAGGTTGTGGAGAGGTAACAATAGGGAAGCCAGCTGGTTCTATTTCTGCTATAAACATGTGTCATGTCAGAAAGAAAGAGAATGTTTAATGGAGTTCATGGGGTGTTTTGCATCTCCATTAGACAAGTGATAACCATATGGTGTTATTTGGAAATGAAAAGCCCTGAAAGCATTCTTGCTTAATTTTTAAACCATGGCTTTACTAAAATAAATGTTATTAGATCAAATAATGCTAAACATGAATGTTTGGGGGGGTTTTCCCCAAACAGTTGGATTTAACTGCAAAAAATACTTTCTATACAAATGGCTTGTAGAGAATAGTTGTTTGCTTGTTTGTTTGTTTTTCTTCACTGGCAGTGTAAGTATGGAAAGAGGAATTTTTTCTTACTTGCAATAAATTTCTTTTATCATTAGTAAAAATTCTGCCTTGGGTCTTTCAAAATAATTTTGACAAAACAGCGGTGGCCAGAATAGGAAACAGCTTGCTCTTATTTTCTGTGCTTTACTAGTTCCACATTACGATGGGGAATATTAGAGATTGCTTAATTATTCAAAATTTAAATCTAACTCCTTCAAATTGAATTGGGCCTAGAAAGAAAAAGCATGTGTGTTACACAGTTTAGCCCACATCTGACCTGGTTTCAAAACATAAAATTGAGTTTCTGATGAATTAGTACCTGATATGCACCCTATTTGTATGGTTAACCAAAAAGGAGGAAACATTACTAAACAGTGTGCTGTTATTAAACCTACTAATTGTTTTTAAATCATACACATGGACAAAGACCACTGGGGATCCTGAAACTGAGTAAGAAACTGTGGACCATATCTTTGCATCTCAAGTAGGTCAGGTCCCACCCTTTCTTATTGGAACAAACATTACTGAAATGAAATGCAGGATGGGTCCTCCCCTTATGCAGGTGCAGCCTAAAGAAAGAATACAGCTCGGTGCAGCACTGAGAATTTTTTGCAAAGTCCCTCAAGATACCTGAATTCCCTCCATGTCCTTGACCCTCCATCAGTATAGGGCTAGGGATTACTGAAGGTTTTTGAAGAGTGTTAAGTGGGAGTCAAATATTAACAATAACTGGGCAGTGATATTTAGGGAGAATTTTTACCACCTCAAGATGGTCCCTTTTTTCAGAAGATCTTTGTGAGGAGTAAGAAGGAACCTCTTCCCACCCAAAAGGAGGAAAAGTCAAATTCCATCAATATAAACATAGAGTTCTACTCAGTGTTCTGATGCAACAATGCACCTTTGTGCTCCAGCTGTATCTCAGTGAGCTTTGTGCAATGTGTTTTGCCTGTCCTTTTGCGGTTTCACTGACAATCCCAAAAGTGCCAGCGTCCCTGGAAAGTGAAATCAAAGTGGTCTATATGTTAGGGTGGAGGAAGTGGCAGAAAATATTTTCTAAGTTCATGAAATGACACTGAACTTGATTTTTATTTTTAGTAGTAGCCTTTTCTTCATAGTAATGCCAAGGTCATCTAGGCATAAGGGTTGTTAGAAGTTTACCACCCCTTTGATCAGATTTAGAGCATACTATTTTTATTGTAGTGATACTTAGAAAACATTTTATGTCTAAACTCTTGGTACTGAGAATTCAAAATTTTCCATTTTGACAAGTATTTTGCAAATTTGATTTCACTCCACCATAAAGCTAAGAAGGAAAATGTTGTTTCTCAGTTTCAATTGCTTTTCTTTTCTTGAAAAATATATCAATTTATGCAGAGCATTGTTATAAAAAGCATTTTTTACAAAAGGAAAGATTTTGTGCCATTTAAAAGCTTTTGAGTAACACAGGTGAGAATAGAAGTAATGTTGAGTGTGAAAAAATCACCAAATGCTCAAATTTTAAAAGTGAAAAATGGAAATGTATAATAATAATAATAATAAAATGTAGTTTTTCAGAAAGTACAGGTTTTTTTAATCTTTTGGCTTTTTATTCTAGTGAAGCTTATTTAAGGTTCTTTTGACTTAAATAGGACCACAGATGTTTCATGCGCTACAACTGCTTATTTTTTCAGTGATCTGATGGAAATATATTGGTAACATTTTAAGATGGACCTGTTCAAGATAGGAGGGGAAACAATTGGTTCCCCATCTCCGTCTTATTCCTCCAAATGCCACGATTCCATCGAGTGGACAGGTTAACATAAAGTATATGTTATGCTGAATTTTCCTCAATAACCTCTGCTTAACTTGTGTACATTGGTCACTGACATCTGAATTTCTGTTTTTAGCCAAGGAAATCCCAGCAAATCTGTAATATTTCACATGACTGAGAACAACCCAGTGTACTGAGTCTGTGTCTTGCGTATTAAGGAGCATCCACCATGTGCACCATTTTTCAGCTGGTGCTTTGAAACCCATTTGGGGTTACAAGCACTCAGTCTGTGCCAGCGTAATGCAGCTCTGTGGGCTAAAAGCAAGGAACTACATTATGCAGGAAACTGCAAGAGAAGAACAAAAGACATCTGGAAATGTGAAAGGCTCAGTGGCCACAAACCTATCTGGTTTTGCAGGAGGCTATTTTGAGGCCTTTCTAGGAAGGTTGTTGCACTGTGGTATTTTATCAATATTTCTCATATGGAGGTATAATTTATAGGAACACCTTGGCCAGGCACAGTAGTCTTAGCCAATCCATTTTCCAGGTGAACGTGCATGGATACCCAAACTGAGAGGAAACAAAAGCCTGATATTCCTCCCTGTTCTTTGCTAACACTCTTGTTCACAAAGCAGTCAAGCTTACCTGCAAATCAGTACCCATTGAAATATGTACACGAAACAGGCATTGAGCATTTTGGAAATCTAGATTCTAAAAAATCCTGGTTGAATGTTCAGAAGTGACAATTACTGCAACTGTTGTTAATGGCTTTTAGAAAAAACAGGTTCTGAAATTCAAACATGTCATATTGCTGATTCCAGTGTTAAATGCGAATTTAATTTCTCAAATTTCTAGACATCAGCAAATATGCACCTGTTATGCCCAGAAGCAAAGAGCTCAGCACAGAGGAATACTGCTGTGATTCACAGCTATCCCTATTTACTTGTGCTTTATTTGTTAAAAACACATTAAGAAAATTTAAATCAAGCTGTAGGGAACTGGAAATAGAAGCTTTAATCCTTCATTTTAGGTTTCTGAAATTGATTCAAAAATAGCATACAGGTTTAAAATGACAAAAATTATAGCTTAATCTTTGAGTCACTCTGCCATGTGCAGTAAACCTGGGATTAGCCTCTGCAGAACTGAAGCCTTGAGTTCTTTGCCAGAAGAAAGCTCCTCACTTGCTTCAAGATTAATAATATCATTCCAACGAGATTAGAGACATTAGTCTTCCTGACCTGACCCAAATGGTACAAATGGGATTTTAAAGACAGTGTCTACTGAAAGATCCAGCAGAATGATGAGGTACACAGAATAGCTACCATGAGGAATCAGCAGTGATAGACTGTCAGTGCTATAAAGAAGATACCCTATTAAGTTTAGCTATTATCTCAGAAGAAGATTATAGGCATAAATCCTGACCTTTAATTAAATACACAGCGCAAAGACAGAAAGATAAACAAACTTGTGCAAAAAGTAGCAACTTTTACTGACTTGGTAAATAGTCTGTGAAGTGGAAAAGGGACAGTGACCAATGGGAGATTTTACAGATTGCTTTTCCTCTCACTTGTTGATGAGGCAAAACATGATGATGACCACTGTTTGATAGAACAAAAGTTCTGCTTTACTGACTAAACAGCAATGTAAGTCTTGGTTTCCACAATTAGGAAAGGGAGAGGAGAGGAGAGGAGAGGAGAGGAGAGGAGAGGAGAGGAGAGGAGAGGAGAGGATTGTTTACAGTAGATCAGCACATAGTTTGAAGGTGTGTTTGTTCTTACTCTCTGGAGAACTGGTTTACTTGATGTTGAATACCAATAAGCAAGAGATAAGCTTTGGCTTCACTTGTCCTGAATGTCACTTCCCTTTTGTCACAATATGGCAGGATAATAATATCCATCTTCTTTGTACCTCACATTTTCTAAATTCTGAAAAATATACATAATGAGAAAATGTTGGTGATTTCTGAAGGTGATATGAAGAAAAAATAGACACCAGTGTACTTGCAATAAGTTTATGTCTCAAACTTTCATTTTCCAAGGACACTCAAAACAGTATCATGTGCTTGTTCATAATGCACTGTACCTTACTTTATGATTAATCCTAGGATAATGTTCTGTTTGAAGAATAAGCCAATATATGCATGAGCATACAGCACAAGCAGATCTGTCAATTATTTGTAAACAATATGGCAAGAATTGCTGAGTTTTTATAGTTGGTTATTGAGAAAATAAAAACCTGTTTTATTTAATACCACTTAAAATCATGATAGATTCAGCTTTTGATCTTAATTTCATCTTCTCCAAGAGGAAAACCTAGAACTTAAACAATCTGGAATTCTTCATTTCAATCTATTTTAAGAATTTCTCCAGTCCTCCATTATAAAAGTAGCAGTGTACAAAAGAGCCTCACAACTAAGAACTTTGAAGGTGACATGACTACAAACAATATTAATTCAATGAACTCTTAAGGTGAAGGCTTATATACACAACAGGAAAATACATAGTTTTTATTATAGTTGACAAGTAGTGAATGTTCTTAGCTGATTTAAGAGAGGTTCCACAAAAGCTAGAAAACAGATAACCAGCTAACAACAAATTATGTTAATGGAAAGTCCTATTTCTCTTGACAAATTTATTCTGTTTAAAATTTTATATTTATGAGAAAAGTCTACAGCAATTCACTGAAACTTATTTTATGTTTAAATTTAAATTTAAATTTTAAAAGTTTCCCCAGACATTGTGAAGAAAACTTACATTTCTCAACTTACTTATAGCGTACATGACATAGATTATTTTTCTTTCCAACAAACCAAGGAACTGCTAAAGCAACCTGGACGTTTCTGCCTCATTCTACTAAAACTTAGCAAAATGGTGGTTTCTTACATTTTTGGGTTCAGTGGATGGTACATCTTGCCTGTGTGTAAAATTATTTTTCTATAAAAAAGAGTGGTGGGTCCTGTAGCTCCAGCTGCAGTACCCAACACTTTCCTCCACTCATCCATGAAGAGTCAATTTTTGATTCCAGATCATGACTGAGATGGCAGCTTTGTCACATCATGCAACTGTCTATTATTGTAATAGTGGTTTTCATCTGAATTAGAAAATATTTATGGGGTATGAAATGAAATAACAGCAAATATATGTGATATCGCAGAATCGGTGAGGTTGAAGAAGACCACTAAGATCACTGAGTTCAGCTGTAAACCCAGCACTGCCATGTTCACCACTAAATCACTCTGTAGGTAATATCCACATGTTTTTTTTTAACGCTTCCCTGGATAGCCTATTCCAGTGCCTGACCACCCTTTCAGTGAAGAAATTTTTCCTATGTCTAATCTAATCCTCCCATGGTAAAGCTGTTTAATCTTTTTTACTATATAATAATTTAATGGAATGTGCTTTCACCTCTGGAAGCTTAACTTCAACTTCCAGCCTGGTCATCTAAATCATCCAATGTAACAAGCCCCTGGTCATTTATTTCATTTACTTTCCAGAGAGTAGAAGTTTTCCTGAAAAAAATTGCAACATACTGAAAGCCTTTCCATATCAAAATCAGAAGCTGGGAATAACAGAAACACCCTTAAGTATTAAAGTATTTGAATATCTGTAGTTATGGTATTTTGTAAGTTTCTTGAGTGCAAGCTTGCTGAATTTTTTCTTCTATGAGAAAGCTCACTTCTAAGCACAGAATTTAATAAACATATCTTTGTGTGTGTGTGTTTCAAGGACAGGTGGTGTTTGGCTGCCCTGTCTCCCACACGGGGGATAGGAGCCTTCTCTCTTCCTTGACCTATGAGATGGACAGTTCTTATCTTGGAATTCTAAGCATTCTAGCAGTCTGGTATGGTGCATAAAGACAAAAGCATGTTAGCTCTGTACCAGGGCAGATATAACCCAAAACCCTTCTGATCAATAGAGTAATTTTAATAAATCATATAAACCTTCTAATATTAGAATCAAAATGTCCTGATTCACCATTGAGTGTGACAGTAAATATCTAGGTAGATTAGCAAAATCTCTCTGAATTGTGCACTATTCCAAACCTTTCATTTTAGTATATATCAAATATAAATATGCAAACTTTTTTATGCATGTTCTTATTCACATGATGGCAAACAATATTGACAGAGTGCTTCAATTTTCCACAGTTTAAAGATATTGTTAATAACTGTTTTAAGAAACAACAAAATTTTAAGTCATGTTGCACAGAAATCCAGGTTTTGAAAACAATTACATTTAGTACCTATGGACCTCTCTAAACATTCAATTAATGTTAAAGAAACTACCTCAAAAAAAACCCTCCCAAAATTAAAGACGGCTATGAAGATAGAAAGGAAGTATCTGAAATATAAGCATTTACCCAGCAAACCTTTACTCATGTAATTAATCACATTGGCCTTCATCAAGGTATTTGCACGAGTAAATCTTTGCAAGATCAAGCTGCTATCTTGCTGACTATCTTTAAAATCAAGGGTATTCAAGAAATGAGGGACCCAGAACAATGATTGCATGGTATTAAACATTAAATCAATGATCAAATATTAAATGGAGGATTACAGAAAATGACTAAGATGCATTGCTCTTAATTGTGTAAGTTATGGACCCAATTGCTGGTTTCATTTGCAAAGGGGGAAATCATTTACAAGGTTAATTGCAGTGTCACTTCACAGCCTCCAGTTCTTTTTCATGTTGTGCAAAGCAAGTGTGAGCAGATGGACAAGAATAACATCTGGCAGAGAGAAGTGGGATCAGTGCTGCTGACAGTCTTGACTGATTTCCTTTGGTGTGCACATAAAATAATTGGTGACAGAAAGTACAGTCAGAAGTAAAGTTACAAGCCTAAACTGAGTTTTTGCTGATGCTGTTAAGGGACAAACTACCTTCTGTAGCCCTCCTTGACAAAGTCTGGAAGACCTTAAGTGTCTTGCCAAAAATGTGATAATTTGCTTTTGTACAATATATGGGCTCAAAATGAGTGACATTCTCATGAAATTTTGTTCACACACTTTTACTTTGATCTCTAAAACTATGAAGGCTCTAGCTGAAGCTACATTTGTGAAAAGGTGTGCATGCAAACCAACTGTAAGGTTCTCCCTTTTCATCTACAAGTAACTGTGTTAAAATATGGTAGGTCCTATGAACCACAGACCTGCAAACTTGTAGGATGCAAAGTACTATACTCAAAGTGCTTACAATTATTTAGCATTCCTTTTAAACTCTTTTAGTGTGTTTGTAAAATAGGGATAGAGATGACGCCATTTCAAAACCACTCTCCGATATCTTGAAGGGGTTGTAGCAATGACTGAGGGTCCTTGGTTTTGCATGAAAGAACGAATGTAGCACCTGCCTTTGACAAATGCCAGAAGAAAGATCTGAGGAATTACAGGCTAGACAACCTTACTTCAGCTCCTGGAAATCATATCCTCATGGAAGTAATTTCCAGGCAAAAGAAAGAAAAATTTTGAGTGGAAGTTAATAGCACAGACTTCCTGTGGGGAAGTTATTGTTTATCATGAAGTTGCCCTTTGCCTCATCCTCCAGTCTGTCTGCCCCAGCCCTGCTCTTGGGTTTATCACCTGCGTCCCCAGCCTGACGTAATTTAGAAACCTGATGAAGATACCCTCTGTCTCTTCTGGGTTTTTTTTTTGTTTGGTTGATTTTTTGTTTGGTTGGTTTTGTTGTTGTTTGTTTTGTTTTGTTTTGTTTTGTTTTGTTTTGTTTTGTTTTGTTTTGTTTTGTTTTGTTTTGTTTTGTTTTGTTTTGTTTTGTGTTGTTTTTGTTTTGGTTTGTTTGTTTGTTTGTTTGTTTGTTTGTTTGTTTGTTTGTTTTTAAGAGAGAGATATTGCACAGGATAGGTCCCAAGATAGAGATAGATCCCTGAGGATTTCTCTAGGAATGGACCTTCAGGCAGGATATGAAATATTAGCCATCTTTTCTTAGATCCAGCCAGTTTTCACCCATCCACTGGACTTCTCACATAAACCATAGCATCACAAGTTGGTTGCAAGGATATTCTTGTTTCTTTTTTTTCAGAACTTGACACAAGAATATAATTCTTTTTAAATAATTTGTTTCTAATCTTCACTTACTCATTTGGACTAGAGGCATTCTAGGTTGTATTTTGGAAACTGGTATAAAAATGCAATTGCTTTGCATAATTCCATCTTTGCATCCCATGTAAAGAAAATTGCTTTTCAGATAGGTTTTCAAAGTGACCAATCACTTGTCTGTATAGATATTTATATGTATAATACTTCATATGAATGCACTTATTTTTACAACAAAAACATGAAACTCAACAAATCATTACAAATCTTATTTTGTCAAATTTCTATTGCACAAATTGCTATTTAATTCCCTACTCTTCAAATAAAACTAATATTATTAAATGTCTTTTACACTTCAGTCTTTAGATTCTGAGGTCACAAGAAGTTTATGGGTTGCTAAACTTCTTTCTGTCCACCTGTTCTGATTTCTGTCTAGATTTCCTTTGATTGCCCTTAAAACTTGATGTTACTACCAGATTAAAATATCTCATTACGAACACTGCTGTGCCTTTCTGGTAACAAGACAGATACGTCTGTGCTTTTATTTTTTTAGTATTTTGTGGTTTTCCTTCTCGTTTCCTGTCTTTTCTCAAGTTATCCCAGTTATCAATCACGATGTAGAGTGCACTGTATGCACATGACACATGGAAGGGGAAGTTCAGGGTTGAGCTCACACCTGGTCTTGGTATTCCTTCCACAAAGTACAAATAAAGTTGTCTCTGTCTTGTCAAAATAAGAAACATTGAGAGCAACACATGTAATTAATTACCATTATAATAACTGGGATCAAACCAGTTAAAAAAGAGTTTCTCCTTGTTATGTTGCTTCAACATATATTCTTCTCCTTCTAAGGGATACCCAGGAAGGAGATTTAACATATTCAGCCATGTAAGGGTGCTGTTAGTATACAATTTATTCCTTTCTTCTGACATTATCATTTTTTTCTCTTTTTTTTTTTTTAATGAACTCATCAATTTCAGTTAGTTGCAGCCAAATCTGTATGTACAATATAGATTATTTTCCTACATTTTCACACTTTCCATTACAAGTGCTGTATGAATATTAATAACACAAAAAGAAAAAAAAAAAGATCAATGAAAGTTTGCAGCAGAAATCTGAACAGGCTTGTTTTTATAACTTGGAGCAGAGGAGAATGGGTGCATACAGGAAGGTAAGCTTGACAAGTTCAAAGAATTTATTAGATGCTGCCATATTTGCTGAAGAGTGACTGAGGATTGCAATAGCTGGAAGTTTGTTCTTCTGTGTTTCCACAACTAACAATATCTGTTGGAATCTTTCACCATAGTGTCAGTTACTATAATAATCTACTAATTTTTGGTGCCACAGTAGTTGACAGAAATTCCTAGTTTCTCTTTGTCTCCTCTCCCTCACTTTTTCCTTATACTGCTATAACATTCCTAGGGCAGCAACATTTTTTTTTTTCCCTATGATGACAGTGTTGGAGTAGATTTTCTCAGGACCATGATAACTTCCATCCTGGGGCATGCAAAATCTCCCCTGCAGGGCTTTGCTTCTTCACTGAGGAAGACAGAATGTGCATGAGTCAGAAAACAACATGACTCCCAGCCTTCTTGTCTCCCTGTCATTTTTATGGAGAGGTCATGCTGTTAGGAAGGGCCCTCAAAAATGTGGTCATGAAATATCTCTGGAATAAAATGAAAATAATACAGATAAAGATGCAATGTTAACATTCTTGACAGCATTAATGGACATTTATTAAACCAGCCAATTAGAGACCTCAAGGTCTGAGACAGAGACAAAGTCTTTGATTACATCTTGAGAAGTGTTGAAAGCATTATTGCAGATAAAACAGACAAATGGAAGTGCCATAAAGCAGTGATATTAGTAACCCTTATAACAGGGAAATAAACCCCAACAAAATACAATGTAGTTAATATCTATTATTAAAATGGGAACAAACAAAATGAGGAAGAAGTAAACCAAAAGTCATGGTCAAATGGGAAAAGACATGTATGGCACATGAGAATGATCATTTTTTCCATAGATACTCTTTGGTATAAACCACAAATTAAGCATGAATTCAAACAATAAAAGCTAATCTGATCAAATATAAACATTAGAAAATTATTACACACAGCACAGACACCTCTCAGAAAGAAAAAGCTGTGTCTTAATGGAGAAAACTGAAAAGAACTAAATTTGAAAAATTAAAAGTAGAAGTATAATAGGGTGCATGAGAAAAGATTTTTATAGCCACCTTCCTCATCCCAACATACTTTAAAATACCACAGAAGCGTAAGAAAGAAAGTATAAAGCACTAGGTTGTGAAGCTTGTAAATTATGATACTATAAAAGGAATTAGACTTTGCAAAACTAATTAACATTTTTCATTGGTTTACACAGAAGGATTTTGGGAGGTTGTCACACTGATGATTTCTCCTTTTACTTGCAATGATGAACTGTGTAAAATTGAAATGTTGGTAGAAATGGGTTTGCAACAAATTGCTAAAATTTAAAGCAAAAAGTTGCCAAGTTTTTTCAAGAAACTCCAATTTAAGATTAAAAACAGCTCTCTATAGATCATAATCTGCTGTTTACCTTGGATTTAACATTAAGGGAATAGATGTTAGGTTTTAAAATTAAGTTACTTTTACAAAGATTGCCATACCCCACACAACAGATGACTGAGGTACCCACAGAGGGAAAGCTGGAAAGATTGAAATCATGACCACGAAATTATTGACAGTCATAAAAGTATGAAAAAGTGACCACAAAACTCTGTAGGTAGTTGTCAAGGGAATGAGGATCCAGCTGGTCTCCTCAATCCTGCCACTGAGGGGAAGAGAAGGGCACTAATAGAACAATTGGTTGCAGAACTGGTGCAGCCTGTGTGCTAATGCTCTTAGTATGGGGAGCAAACACGGTGAATTAGAGATCTGAATTGAGTTTGCAGAGCTCCTATCTTCTTGGGGTCATGCAGGCAGGGTGTATGGTTCCCAGGAGTGGAGGGTTGCAAGGGAGAGATACAGGCTCTATAGCAAGTACAGGAAGGGAACACAAGGCGTGAGGGTTGTCCCTAATGTGATAATGCACCTGGAGTGCATGGAGCTCTCTTTAAGGGAGAATATGGGTTAGGATTAAAGAGAGGATGAGGAAAGGTAACGTAATAGTGGGTGTCTGCTAGAGGCCACATGACCAGAAAGAACAAAAGGATAAGGCAAGAATGTAGGAGCAGTGTCACATTCGCAGCCCCTGGTCCTGATCTACCGTCTGATATCTGTTGGAGGGTCAACACAGCAGAGCATTAGAAATTCTGAAGGTTCTTGCACTGCATTGATGACAAATTCCACCTCCAAGTGAGGACTGAGGAGCCAATGAGAAGTGTTCTGTTGGACTCCATACTCATCAAAATATGAGACTTACTGGAGATGTGAACATCAAAGGTGATTTGGCTGCATGACCATGAGTTTGTGGAGTGCAGGATACTGGGGACAGGGATGAGAGTGAAAAGCAAGCTTACAGCCTTGGACTTCAGGAGGGAAGACTTGGTCTCTTCAAAGATCTGATTGGAAGATAGCCATTGGATAAGTACCTGGAGGGAAGGAGAGCCCAAGAAAGCTGGTTAATATTCAAATAATGCCTCCTCCAAGCCCAAGAGAGCTCCATCCCAAAGAATATATCAGTTAAAAATGCTAGGAAGCCTGCATGAATGTACAAGGAATTTCCCAGCCAAACTCAAACACAAAAAGAAAGCCTACAGAGGATGACACCAAAGACAGGCAACCTGGGAGGAATATAGAAGCATTCAGGAATGAAGTTATGAAAGCTAAAGTTCAATTCATTGAATTGAATCTTGGCAGGTATGTCAAAGACTAGAAGAAAGACTTCTCTAAGTGCATAAGCAAAAAAAAGAGAAATAGGGAAAATGTGGGCCCATTGCTCAAGACAGGGGACCTGGTTGCACAGAAATTAGAAATAAAGGAAGTACTGTAATGCCTTCTTTGCTTCAGTCTTTACTAGCAGGACTGGTCTTCAGGAATACTAAGGTTCAGAGGTCAGGGGGAAAGGTTGGAGGAAAGACAATGTACTCTTGGTGGAAGATGAATAAGTTAGGGAACATTTATGCAAACCAGGCCCATAATAATCCATGAACCCTCATGGGATGCACTACAAGGGCTGAAGGGCCAGGCAGATTTTACTGGGCAGGTGGGGAGGGACTCAATAATCATTAATTAATCATGGTGAGTGGCAGAAGCTCTTGAACACTGGAGAAATGCTAATGGTCACCTCCTTATGGAAGAATGAAGACCCAGGGAACTACATGTTGGTCAGCCTCATCATAGCTCCTGGAAAAGCAATAGAGCAGCTAATCCTGGAAGCCATTCTTCAGGTACATGAGTAGCAAGAAATTCATCAGGAGTAGTCAGCATTGCTCCACTAAGCAGAAGTCATGCTTGACTAACTGGATAACTTTCTAAAAGGAAATTATTGGCCTGGTATGTGAGAAGAGAGCAGTGGACATTGTCCACCAGCACTTCAGTAAGGCTTTTCATGCCCCCATAAGGTCCACAGAGGGAAGCTGTTGATGTACAGTCTGGATGAGCAAACAGAGACATGGACGGAAAACTGCCTGAAAGGCCAGGCTCACCGGGTGGAGATCAGCAGAGCAAAGTCTGGTTGGAGGCGAGTGACTAACACTGTACCCCAGAGGTCAGTACTGGATCCAGTCCTGCTTAACATCTTCATTAGTGACCTGGGCAGAATGTGACCTCAAAAATTGGCCACAAAAATAGGATTAGTAGCTGATATGCCAGAGGGCCATGCTGCCATCAAGAGGGACCTCAACAGGCTGGAGAATTAAGTCAACAGGAGCCTCATTAAGTTCAACAACGGGTAGAGCAAAGTTATACCCCTGTGAAAGAACAACCACATGCACCAATACTTGCTGCGAGCTACCCAGCAGGAGACCAGCTTGGCAGAGTAGGATCTCAGGGACCTGGTAGACATCATGTTGATCATGGGTCAGCATGGCCCTTGTGGCCAAAAAGGTGTTCTGTGCTGCATTAGAAGAAGTGCTGTGAGCAAGTCAAGGGAGGTGATCCTTTCCCTCTACTCAATGCTGTTGAGGCCACACCTGGAGTGCTGTGTCCAGTTCTAGGCTTAGTACAAGAGAGTCATGGACGTACTGGATAAAGTGCAATGAAGAACCACTGAAGACTGAAGTATCTTAACCGTGAGGAAAAGCTAAGAGAGCTGGGACCATTAGGTCTGGAGAAGAGAAGGCTCTGAGAAACCTTGTCAAAATATATAAATACCTGAAGGCAGGATGCAAAAACAACTCTTTTCAGGGGTGCACAGTGACAAGACCAGAAGCAGTGGACACAGCCTGAAACACAAGAGGTTCCATCTGAACATCAGAAAACATGTTTTTATTGGGTGACTGAGCACTGGTACAGATTGCCTTTGGAGATTCCAGAGTTTCTATCCTTAGAGACTCTGGAACCTAAAGAGGGTTCCAGAGTCTTCTCTCTAGCTCTAAACAGCCCTACTTGAGCAGGGATGTTGGACAAGATGAGCTTGAGAGGTCTCTTCGAGTCCCGACCATTCTGTGATTCTGTGAGAAGGTTCTCTACTAGAACAAAGAAAGAAATTCAGAAGTGGTCAGTCAAGGGATGAACTGCTGTACAAAGCTTATAAAAATAGTGAAATATTTGATCTAAAAGAGATAGGAAGTTCCTGCAGAAAGACCTCAGAGATACCTTGTGGCTGAATGACATTATGATGAAGCAAAAAATATTTATTCTGTTCACCATGAGGGACAAGAAAATGAATTGTGCGGAATTTTGATCTAGTCCTACACAAACACTAACTGCTTCTGACAGTTTGCTAGGATAAGAATATCCAAATGGAATGTATATGGGCTCTTCAGATAGTGCTCACAGACCCCTTTTAGCCATATTAGTGGGACAAATCAGGCAGGAAAATGCTTGCAGCCATTCACACAAATCCCAGTCTCTTCAAGCAGGCCAAAAGCCCTGAAAAAATGGAACATTAATTTTTTGAATAGCAGTGCCTTTGGGTGAAAGGTCCAGTGACTGTATGATTGCTTTGTTTATGAACCTGATTTCTACTGAAATCAAAGCAAACACTAGAAGAAATATCTGTTCATAAATTCACCAGCATGGCACTGGACAATGGATCCAGGGCTAACATGCTTTATGAGCAACTGCCCTAAACCTGATTAATTACACAGATAGTAACCCACATTTTTTCATAACCTAAACTGTTGAGTCCTCCTCTCTCCCACTTTAGTTTTGACTAAAAAAATGTTGTTGTCTATTGATGTTTTCATTTCGTTTTGTGTATCAAGTGACACCAGCTTTTGGAGTGAGACCTGCTCTAGAAAAACATAATTTTGGAAGAAATATTGTAGAAGATGCATGTGTGCTTCATTAATTTTGAGGCTACTGCCAAGATTCTGTTCAGTGTAGAAAAATATTAGGAAATAGGGTAGGATTTTAAGCACTGTATAGATGGGGGATTGATGCATTTGCTTCTGCATCTATACCAGCCTTTTCATATGTACGATCCTAACACAGATTGACCGAGATTATTTTTTGTTATTATTTTTGCTCTTATGGTATCAGCTTAAAAAAACACACCAAACAAACAAACAAAAACATATCTTACTTTCACAAAGTCAAATTACAAATGCTGGTGTTGCCTGCTCATTTTGAATCCCACTTCACAAGAACTTTGTCATCCTTCCCAGTTTTGTTGAAGTCAGTAAGTATTCTTACTAAACAGTTTAGGAATTTGCAGCCTTAATTACATCGGGATGCCAAATGTAACCCACATGTCTTTACTGGATCATTTCAGCAAATACAAGAGTAGTTTAAAGATTCATTGTTCCAGGTAGCATTGTGCTGGACAAGAGAACAGAGAATGATTCTATTGCTTGTGAATAGGATGTGTTCTAGAAAAATAAAAAATTCAGCTTTTCGTTGGAGGCCGTTTTAGATAGCATCACTCCACTTTTGAATGAAGCAGCCAGTAACACAGACCCAAAACTCTCATTAATGAAATGAAAGCTTGAAGGAGGTGGCTTGTCTATTGTTCATAAATTGTGCTCACTTTTTTAATTCAGAAGAGGTGCTTTATACTTTGACATATCAAGCTTAAAGTACCTGTGGGAATCTGCAAACATTTTTTGCAAAGTTCTGGCAGCACAACAATTATGGTGACAGGTAATAGGGCATTCTGGAGCCTTCTCAGGAAAAGAATTTTCACTCAGTGTCAAATGGACACTTGTCAAGCCAAGATGAATGTGCATACTTAAAAGAAAGTCATCCATCTAGCTTGATAACTTCTGTAGGCTGAATAAATTCAATATGCTTCAGCTATGATAGTTCAAGTAAATGTGTGAAGCACCATATGGAAGAAGTGAACACCTGCTGCAAGGTGTCACCTAGCAATATTGCATATGTCTGATAGAAGATTGCTGACATAATTCACAGAAGGGACAGAGTTTGTCTCCTACAGATAAAGAAATGATGGTAGTGTGACTCACAAGGGACTTGCAAAAAAGAGCAGATCCAAAATCTGTCACTTTTAGTAATGTACCTCAACAACTGCAGTTGCCATTTTTTGCAAGGCACTTTTTTAAACTGTTGTCAGCTGTGTGGTCTTCTTTTGCCCTTTGGCTTTATGGGGATGAAGGACATACTTTTCCTGTGGCATATGGTCAGGTGCTTTAGAAATTACATTGAAGCCTTCCCAGTACAGTATTTCTTTTTCTTGCTTATATAGTCTCACTACATTCACATTGATATGATATGGAAGTGATATGATAGAGAATGTAGAATGATGTCCTATTTTATGAATCATTTAGCAAAGGTTCTATGTTCCTGAAAAGTAACAGAAACACAAAAAGCTATCTGCACAATATGATAACATTAACTAAAATGAAAGTGTTATCACAGAGGAATTAATCACATAGAGGTCTCTGGAGAGAGACCTCTATGGTCTACAAGTAGAGGGAGAAGCAATACTGTTCACTCAGGATACCTTATTCTGAGAGAATGGTCAACACAATAAGCAAGTGGATAATTACTATTCCTGTACTGTTATTGTGAAGAAGACACATATTTGTTAAAATAAGTAGGGGAAAAAAATTCTTTTAGTTAGTATTTTTTAGGAAAAACATGAAAAACATTTACACATAGGGCAAAGCACAGTCCAGCATTTATAATAGCATCTGAGCATTGTTTCCATGTGCTAGTTTATGGAGAGGATTTTCCTTTCTTTTAGCTAAGCTTATCAAGCTTGGTAAGAATTCATATGAGAGCAAGTAAAGAAAAAAGCATAGACTGCAGGAAGATGACAAAGGCAAATGGTGCTCCCACTGTTCATTCCAAGTTTTGTTCTTTATTTAGTTAGATTTACGTAATGAAAATAAAAAGTTGTACAGAAAGCTCTAGGCTCTCCTATTTAATCTTTCAATGGTATTCTACACCCAGCAGGCTTAAAAAACCCAAACATTCAGCATGAACAAATCAGCTCAGGTTAGTCAGACAGTGAATGACATAAACCCCAGTATTTTCACTAACAGTTGTCTCCTAAAAAATAGCACACCTCTCTCTGAAAAATCCTTCTACACAAATGGCATTGGCCCTGTTCCTGGATTGTTCCTGAATAAAATCCAGTCACATAGAACCGGAGTACTTACAAAGCATATCCTGCTGGCAGCATGTATCCTGGTAGGTGACAAAGAAGCTCTTAGATAATCAGGTCTCTGATTTAGGACTAGGGAGACAATGACTTGCAAGTATGAATATTCAGTATAGATCCCCCTAGACAAGCACCCTGCTTGGTCTTTTGTCTTCTATGCATGACTAACTTTAATCTGTAGTGATAAATTATGCATTGTAGTAACCTAATGTTTAAAAGGCTCTGGACAGCAGGGGACAGATCTAAAAGCTAAGCTGACGTAACTCTGCAGCAATTAAATATCAGTAATACAAAACCGGCTCTCTTAATTTTAAGTGTGATCATCATCAGCTGGTAACAGGGTACCAACAACCTAACCTCTTAAAAACTGAATCAACAACCAACCACTAAAGAGTTGTTTATGAGGAAAGAGCTGGATCTTGCCTTGCTCTTTCCTGACTATTTCTATGTTGGTCACGTTTGACCTACTACATTGCACAACTGTTTTCTTTAATTTCTTTTCTTCTTATTGAAAAACTCTAGTTTAATTAATTTTCATACCTTTTCATGCATGGTTGTAAGTGTATTTCTATATATGTGGATGGGTCTGTCAGAAGATATTACTGTGAGGTAAATACGCATGACTGCTTAATTCCAGGGAAATAACCTATGCATCATCTGGCAAGGCTAAGTGCACACAGGTTATTATGAACCCTGCAGCTACATTAATTTAGTAAAGTTTTCATAGATGTGTGTCTACATTAAGGAAGCTATTTCTTTCCCTTTTGTCTTGCTTTTGTTTTGCAATTTCATCCCTTCTGTGTCTACATAATGAAGGTGGTCCATTTATACAAAGAATGAAAAGCTGCAATGAGTCACCAAAACAAAGTAATTTTATAAAGAAAAGGTTGTTCTGTAATAATTTGTTTCAGAGTTGAAAATAATTGGAAGCAATGCTCTGAAGACTTTCCATAAATGTGGCATTCTGGGTAAAGGAATTATTGTTATTTTGGAAATTAATCTAATTTTTGTCTGCGCGTTGTCATTTATGTGAATAGGACTTGTCAGCTTGATTTGTTACAATGCCTGAATTGCTTGCTTAATCCCCAAAATATAAATAAAACATTTAATTGCTTTAACTGTGGATATTAACCTTTTCAGAACTTCTCTCTGTGTGTGCATTTCAGAAGAAAGTTTTATTATTGGCTTTACACCTTTCAATATATGATCTCAATAAAATTATTAAAATAATATTAAAAAGATACATTAAAAGAATAGCACGCCAAAGAATCCTAGAGTGTGGAGAACAATAGTGCATAGAAATTGAGTCCCTTTCACACTAGGCTCATCCATAAGACATACAAAGAACATGTGATTTTTGCAAGTCAGCTCCATTAGCTGTAGTGGCTGATTGCAGAGGTCGAACTTATAGATGGGGTAGATAATCAGATAATTCTAGTCAAGGGGTCTGGGAGTTTTACATTAAGCTCCGTGTTTTGTGCTGTCCCTGAACCTGAAGTACAAAGAGGAATAATTCAGATTAACAGTGCTTTCAATTTGAATGTCATCCAGAGAGAAGCTCTGCAGACTGAGAAAGAATAAGTATTTCATGCAGCTTTTTGCCAGTACATGAGAAGCATCCAGCATGGTAGCCCTGTCCTTTGAAATAGAAAAACAGGAGCAATCTTCAGAGACTATTCTGCCTTCACGCTCAAACAATTCTGAGAGCAGATAAATAAAAGATGGGGTGGAGCAACCATATTTTACACTGATATTCACAGTTGTTCAGCATCAGTAGAGATACTTTATTAGTACACTGACAGCTGTTGCAGGAGAACCAGTAAATGAGAAGCCAAAAACTCAGGAGGGTTATCAGTTGAACTACAGCTAAAGAAAAAACCACAGGTTGTCTAAATACATCAGAGAAAAACACTGCAGTTTTTCTTTACAGTTTTTCTTTTGAACACTTTGACTTCTCTGAGAAGTAAGGATGGTGTGCACAGCCAGTGTGTTAGGGATCTCTGAAATTTTGCCTTACAATATATGGAGCAAAACCTATGATCTTATTTGATTAATTTATCTTTAAATAATTGTCATGTGTAATCCAGACATACAGGGGCATGCAGAGAAGTTTAGTACAATTACCCAACTGCTTTCATAGAACTACTAAAAAGTGACTAAATATTAAGTAAGTTTCTTTTTCTTTTTTTTTTTCCCTTCTGGATATACTGCTATATCTATATATATTAGTTTAGAACACAGAAAATCAGTGTTACTTATGTCTCAAGTAGTCTCATTTACACTACACATGATGGAACAGAGATTATTTTGCTGCAGTAATCTGTAGTAAAACTAAAGTCTTTGATTTACTTTATTTCTCATTACTTTTCTCTTGCTGAATGGCATAAACTGTAATTTAGAATCATTTTTATGCAAGAATTCTCTGCTAAAGCCATGTGAAAAATATTATAAATTAATACTGTATACTAATGTTTTATTGCTGATTGGTAGTAACATTTCAGAAAAGACTGAATTTAAGAATATGCAGGTGTAATGCTAGTATATGGCAGTGCAACTTAATCTTACCAAGATTTTATTTTGGTAGTGAAGATGTTTGATCTGTCTATATGCAGACTTGGCTTTCAAAAAAGACTCATATCCCTAAATTTATTAATTTTGTCTCTTTCCTGAATTACTTCCAAAACCAGAAACCTGCTTCTACTGGAGTTAGACTGTTGGAAAGATTCTGTGATCAGCAATATTGTAGTATTTTTAGGCTGGCAAATTGTGCCACCAATTAAGCTTTCATATATCTAGTGCAAATTACTTTCTTAAGTTCAAAATGTTCTGTTTGAAGGTTGTAACTCTGTAAACAGAACATAAAAGATCCAGGAAAATATGATATAACTGTTTTGTGAAACTCATGCTGGCATATTTAATTTTATAATTTTATAACATGCATATGACATGGACCATAATGATGTTGAATTATTGGCTAGTGAGATCAATGAACTGTTAATGATATGTGGAAATAGACCAGATCTCATCAAAAAGCTTCCTATTAAAACTCTTATTTGTATCTTTAGGAGCTAGAAATGCCTTAAAAACCCCATGGAACACAGTCAGTTTTACTTGGTTTTAGGAGTAGTATTTGTTATGATTGTGAGCCTAAGGGAAGGTTAAGTAAAGTCAACAGAGATCTCTTAAAAACAGGAAATATTAATGAAATATTCTTAATATTGGCAATACTCTTTTTTACTGGTTTTAGGACTAAAGTTGTTAATATAACTGTTCTCAATATACAGTGACTGGTACCTGCATGTACCATATTGTCAGGGAGATGGAGTGACCTGGAGCAAGGCTCAAAGGACAGCATAAAATATTGCTTCTGGTTTTCCTCTTCCTAATCCTGAGATTCTTCCACTTTGAGTGTTAGGAGTACCCTCAATATTCCGCTTCTTTCTTTCCCCTTCTTGTGGAATAAGTCTGCAGGCAGGTAAGGTTGGCTGGCACCAGTCAGATTGAGCTTTTTGAGGGAAGACAAGCTAGAGCCAAGGGTGACCACAGGACAAGTAGGGCTGATGCTGCCTCCAGAACCAGCAGCACGCTCTGGCACATGAGCAGCAGTAGCAGGACAGGGCTTCTGGCAATAACAGAACCACCTGAGGTACTGTGGGGCTTCTGTACAGGCGACACAGGGGTGGAGGTAGCAGGAGAGGTGGTCAGAAAAAATGAGGACCAGTGGTACTCTGAGGGCTCTAAGTTCCTGTGACTGAGCTGATTGCTATTTCAGAAAAATTACTTTTTTAGTAGGAAAAAAAAATTAAATTTTTCATTGCTCTGGTGCTTCCTCCTGAAGCCACACTGGTAGATGTGGAAGAAAAGCCTGGAAGAAGTTCTAAGTAAGGAGACTGGCTACATGGAAATTGCTCTGTCACTAATTTACTGACCTGTTGAACTCTGTGAACAAAGATTTTATCCTTCCTTTAAGGAAACATATTGGCTTTTCCTTCAGTGTATGTGTATGCCTTCCCTTCACTATGGGACTACCTAAAGTAAAATTTGTTAATACGGGTTGAAATATGGAAGAACTTCCCAAGCTGGCAAAATCCCAGTCTGCTGCTAAAGTTAGAAGAATTGCTTTAATCCTCTTCTAGACTGAGTACATCCAACAGTTTATATTTTACTTCACTGTTTTTGTAATTTCTATATTAAATAAAATCTAATAGCAACCATATCTGTCATATAGACATACCTCAAGAAGTCTTATTCTACTAGAAGCTTTCTAAAGAGAAAAAGTCAGATATGAACTTCAGGCAGTGCCTCATAATAAAAACATTATTTTTTCCATCTGGTTGTGATTCAATGCTGCTGCTGCCCTGATCCTCTTCATGAGGAGATCTCTTCACCAAATTTTTTCTCTAGCACCACTGGATATAGTTGCAAGGGAAGTATCACAGTATCATGCTTCACTAAGTCAGCTTAAATCATTAGTATAGAAGGAAAATGCAGAGTTAAAGGCTGAAGATCATTAATTCACTGCATGTTGTTAAGTGAACAGTGTAAGAGGGGGATGATGCTTACATGGCAGTAAGGATCTCACATATTTTCCCTGGTTATTAAAGATTCATGGCTGTCATTATTAACCTGCTGCGTTAATATGTGAAAGTCATTTCACCTCCTCATGAGTATCTCATTTTCTTGGCTTTACCTTATGTTTGTCTTACTTGGCAAAATTGTAAGCAGCATGGGAAACACCTCTCAGTCCTTGTCCACAAGTAGACTTTGCCCAGGTAAAACTACTTCAGGGAGGAGTGAAATTTGCATACATAATTGGTTTTGTACAGGATTAAGATAGCTTTGTCTAATCATTTTTATGCACATTTAATCTTACAATGCCATGCAACTCATTGGGTTTATATTGTTCAGTTTAAACAACAAAACTTTTTCATGTGTGTTAATTTTTTTCTACATTTTCTGTGGTATTTAATGCACTGGGGACCTCTTCAATGCAGCTGCAAGGCAACTAAGAATAATTATTATTATTAGGAATAAAAGGAATTGCTAAGCAATTTGTATTTCTAATACCGCATAAAAAGCATAAAAACCCATAGTGCCTACCACAATTAGCAACTTATCCCTAGCCACAAAGAGTATCAGTATAAACCAAGCACATCTATAGTATCACTTTTACAGAGCTATTTTAAGGCATGGTTGCTCTGCTATAGAACTGCAATGAAGACTTACATGAAATAAGTAAAAAATAATTCCTCCTAGAAGTTTATGAGATTTGACTGTTCCATTGGAGCCATTATGGTTTATCATATATTTAAGGACTTCTAAAATATGAATTATTGATAGGCTCCAAGGAGCAATGTTTCTTTATCATTTATAAATATTTATTTGCCGAGTTTCAATGGGTATTATTGAAGTCATATAGACCTTAATGGCTCCAAGTGGTCTAAAACGCAATAGAATATGACATTTTGAAAATCCCATCTCTTATTTGATCTGGTTTAAACATAATTAAGTGCTATTAAAATACAGAAAAGGGAGAAAATTTGGTTGTGATGAAGCAGGTGTAGTTGCAACCTGCCTCGTTTTCAACAGTTTCAAATTTACCTGCCTAACAATATTTTCAGGTATTTCCACCATCAACACATTCAGTGGTATCCCCTAGCTTGCACACATCTCCAAATACTTTTTCACTGTGACCTTTCCAAACATACTCCTTCCTTTTATTGTTTTTATTGTATTTGATGTTGTGTTTATGTGACAGTAGGTATCTGTAGCATCAAAGGTAATCTGTAAGTAAAAATGTAGTTAAAGTAGCACAAGAGTGACTTAAAATTTGAGGGTGAATATTTTGACATGCAGTCTGTATATTGCACTAGGTCAGGAGCTTCTCTATTCCTTTTTTTTTGGGGGGGGGGGTGGTTTGTGTTTTTTTTTGTTTGGTTTGGTTTGGTTTGGTTTTTGGTTTTGTTTTTGTTTAGAAGCTGATTGCTTATGCACTCTCCCTCCACTACTGAGTACTGAGTTAAATTACTTTTTTTTAAATGCCACTAACTCTTCCTATGCTAGAAACTCATTTCCTTTCCAGTTTGTCCCAACCCATCCTTAGAAGACTTTTTTTCTCAGTATGAAGCAACATTAATAAACTGAAACTTTTGAATAATCTTCTGAAATGTAGAAGATTTATTATGCTTAACTTTATTATGCTTGTTACTTTAACTCCACATACTGTACATCACATTTCTTCCTACAGGAAGCAAGTGTGAAAGTTTCACATATTTTATACTTTGTATGGTTATAATAAAAAATAGATATTAGGTACACTATCTGCTAATGCCATATAAGTGAAAAGAGGGTCTGGGGTGTGTGGCACTTATGTGGTGATAAATAGAAAAGTTTCATTGATTTATTTAGGAGATCAAGCACTTTGAGGTGCCTTGAAGCTGGGCACCATTTCCTTAATACAAAGACAACATGGTATTTATAGCAACAATAAAAGATTTCTCTTGTAGTCTGAAAATCTGTTTTTATTCTTTTTCAGATTCAGGGTAAAAGCATAGATCATTATCATAGAATCCAAGAAAGTTTATTAAATATCACACCTGCCATGCAGGGTGTTTGAATTATAAAATAGTTCTGCTGAGATGGATTTTCAGTAATATATATTATAATTTTAAACCAGCAGAATTTCTACTGAGGATAAAATGAAATGGAATAATTGGCATGTACAAGATACAAATCTCAGGTTAAAAAAGCTGGAGTAATGCATAAGGTAGTTTGATAAATGTTTACCCTTTAGTGAGACAAATATTTTAAAAACATAAGGACCAGATTCTGCCATCTTACTCAGTGGTAGTATGCAGCAGTAGTATGTAATTCCAGTACTTTTTGATTTTCTTTGGACTTCTTACTCAGGGTAGCACCATACAGTATGAGCCGATGTGCCATAATTAGCACTTAACATCATCTTCTTCAGGAAAAATATTCAGGCTAGAGATTATGCTTCCTATCCTGGGCTATTATTTTGTATTTTGATTAATTGTGCATGCATGATCTAAAGAAGACCAGATGCTTCATATTCCTTATTATTCCAAAATACAAAGTAAGTATTGATGGCAATATAAAGCAACAAACAGTTGTAGCATTCACATTATTTGCATTCTAAAGTGTAAAAAACTCAGGAATATAAATTTCTGAGTGTGTGTATGCAGTGTGTGAGAGCAACGAATCCATTCCCAACCCCTCTTCTATGGAAAATATCTTTTCTTCTGAAGGATTAAAGGAGTAAAAAAAGTGTCCTGGAAGGCTCTTTTCAAGCAGTTAAAAGTGTGAGACATTGGAAATTAAAATTTTTCAGGATCTAATATGGAAAATATTCTTGAAGAACATTGTTTGAAGTAAAGGCTTCATTTCTGAGTCATCAGGGTGTTGGGTATGAACACAGCAGCTTTCATCTGATTTGATTGGAAATATAGCTACTGGCATAGCTTGCCCATTTCTGTGACTTTGCACTTTAGCGCATTAGTTATACAGCGAAGAAGCAATTATGAGATTATACAAGAGGTCCAGGGGAGGGAACAAGAGAAAAGATGTTTGAGATTTGTTTGTTTACTTGTTTAAATAGGACTGCAGAGGACATCACATGCATTAGAGAAAGGAAGAGTAAAAAAATAACAAAATTAATAATAAATTTCTCAAAGCCACTGGCAGCAAAAGAGTCAAGAATATAATTTTGAGGGTGAAGTAGAGCATCCTGAGTTCATGTCTTTGGTTTTGATCTCACAGAAAATAATGAAATGCACAGGTACCATAAAAATAAATAGTTTGCCTGTGGCAAAAAAATAGAGGAGGCACTGCTAACAGAAACTTAATTGTAAAAGAAAGGTAAAGTAAAATAAACTGAGACTATTACTTCTTGCATTCATTGTCAACAGGCTTTGAGATCAAATAAAAAATAAAAAGCAGAGGAACACCGTGTAATGGGAAAGAAGTTTGAATATTTTTAGCTTTCAAAAATACATAATAAAAAGCGTATTTACTTGTCAAGGTTTTACATTCTCTAAGGTAGGATCTTCATTGTCTAGATTCCTAGCAGTATGTTCCTGTAGATATGGGTAGAGTCTCCAAATGATCAGGAAGTGTAAATAAACAGATTTTTTTACAGTTCGGTGGTGGTGCAGAAAAACAGGTATATTTTGCTGCTTTTCATTAGTTTCACACTATAAATATCTGTATACTTTGGGTGTTTAAAGGATCCCTTAAACTGAGCTTTTTTTTTCAACTGCATTGAAGAAGTAATGCATATCAGCCAAAACTTAGCTGGGGAATAAGGCTTAATAAATTTTAGGCAGATAGTTAACATCTTTGCCCAAAAGGATCTAACCACTTAAAATGAGAAGGGAAAATTCTTTATTCTAGGTTTTGTCAACTTTCCAGAACTTTTGTTTTGGAAAGAAAGCAAATAAGTAGCTAAATAAGTGCACAAAAGCCTCGAATACTATCATAACTGTGTGTAGTTGGGAACTATTTTAAAACGTTTTTATCTGTTTGTCTCTATTGGCTGAAGAAATAATGACAGATGTTCAGTAAGTCAATTATCTGTAAAACATCATCTAACCAATAAAAAAATCACAGTATTCTGGTTCTGATCAAGTCTTTCATAGGCGATCAAAGAAATATTATAGCTTTCATGCTGAACTTGATTTATCAGTTTCAGTGTTTTCAGGACAAAACTGGATCTTTGAATACATACAAGCAGATATGAAGCTCAATAACTTTTTGAAATTTAATGATTTTTTTCTTCTGTTAATTTAAAATTTTCAGAGTTTAATGATGGGAGTAATTTAGTCAAACTTTATCCACCAGTTTTAATTATCTTATTTTCTTTTTTTTTTAGTGACTGGTACACAATATATACACATTTTACAGGGAAAGGAATTCATTGTGAATTGGAAGTTGGTAGAATTTTTTGCCATTTATGGGATACCTTTTCCATTTCTTTGAAAGTTTTTTTCTACAGATAGATAGAATAAACTGTGTTTCTCAGACTAACAGTTTCCATATTTATTTATTTCAGCTGGAATTTCATAATGTCCTGAAGAACCTTCATCACTGTAACCTACTTTTCTGAAGTTTGATTACACCTGCTTCCTTCAAGTTATAATATAAGGTCTATTTATTTGCTTAAGCTTTTATTTGTTGGGTGGGCCAATGGTTTATTTTGCTGATTCAAATCAGTCTGTGCAGAGGGTCTGTGCCAATAAAAACGAAATCAAGGAATTCTTAAAGGTCTCTAGATCCTAAGTGGATTGAGAACAGAGGAGCTAAAGATAATATTTAAAAAGCAGTACTAACAAACAGCCCTCTCTTTAAAAATTAAGTAAAATTTTTACCCCATGTTTCTCTTTTTTGTCAGACAGAAGGTCTGCATGGTCTGTGCATTCTCTAATATTCCAGGTTTCTTTGGGAAGGCTAATTTTAGCTCAGAAAAGAGTAATACCTTTACAAACTTGATGTTAACAGCCTGCTGAGGGGGAGAACATGGAGTGAAACCAGGACTAGGCTTGTGGGGCAGCCAAGGTTCCGTGTGGTACCACATCCCACCAGACAGACAGAAAGGCTACTTGTCTCCTGAGGCTTTTTGAAATACTACCATGACCAATATCTAACCCAGAGAAAATAGTATGAAAAGCTTAACATCACTGTGGCTTTCTTTTGTTCCCCATGGTTTGACATGGGTTTTTTTTTAGCAACATGCAGTATAGAATCTCAGCTATTGTGTTTAGGAAATAAGAATCCATAATCCATAAGAGGATTTTCGGATGTAGCCATCTAGAATCCTACTTTATTTGTTTCCATACTGTCCATCTTAATAGAATTTCTTCAGAAGTCAAACGGCAATAACAAACACATAGCTGAACAAGTCCAAACAGCATTCAGGGCACAGAGACAGGAACAAAGCATCTGGAAGAATAAGAAACAGCTAAAGAAAAAAACAACTAGTGATGGAGAAATCTTTACACTGACATTAATTTTCTGCTAAGATTTTCAGTGCTCTATTTAACAGTCATTGCTAGGCAGATGTCACTTCTGGATGGTATATGGAAGTCACTGCATTCTAACTTGGCCTAAACAGGACCGAGCTCAGATCAAATTATTTCAAACTGACCAAAACATCACTGATTCCAGACACAAAGACTTTTAGGTAGTAGGTTTTATTTAGGTAGTAGGCAGAAATTCTCAGTGCTTTTCTTGACAGTTGAAAAAATTTTCATACCACAATATGATTTGAACAAGTAAGAGAGTTAATATCCAAGCAGTAAAGAACTTTTCCTTTAACCACACTAACTCTTCCAATAAGAAATGCCCATCATTTTTGGAAGCTGCACTTTGCTTAAAAGATAGTGATAATCATTTGATTCTGTCTATAAAAAATCTGGAATAGTTCAAAATGCTAGCACTAGGAAAAAAAAAGTTATTGTATAGAGTTCAGTTTGACTTTGTATCTCCCTGGCTGTCATGCCAAGATATCATTGTCATTAACAATAACAATAAAACATAGTGCTGTGTGTCTCTTATTTATCAAGAAATCTAAGAGCTTTGCAAAAAGTCCTTATAACAGCTCTCAGTAATTGGAACCTGCAGCATCAGCTTGTCTTTGTTAGATAGTTTCTTAATGCCAGTACACCACACAGAGATATTTTCCTAGACATCTCTAACCTTCATGGACATTGCCTGATTTGAAACCTTAAAGCAGTCTGGGGATTTTCACAAACAGTTACAGAGAATTCAAGGAATAGTTCTGATAAGTTTTTGCTGTTGCTGTGGTTATCTCCAACTCTGTCTCTGTATCAGTTAACAGAAGAAAATTGAGTCTATTTTATTACTCTTTAATTTCTCCTCCTCTGCCTCTTATGTTCAAGGTATTTTCATTTCCTTTAATAAGGTTGAATCAAACCCAAACTATACATCAAGCACCACAACATTTAGTTAGTATTAGGGAAAAAAAAAATCCTTATTGGCAATTTATAAGATCTGGATGAGCAAACCAGTTTGTATTTTGCCCTAACTAGAGGTAGTCTCTGCAAGAAAGCTCTGGAGAAATTGTGTCTATGTGAATTACAATGACATTTTTCCTGATACCAAAATACCTTTAAAGTATAGAATTTTAAAAATAATCCATCTGTATACTTTAAGTGTTTATATGTGTCTAAAAGAAAATACAAAAGTCTTTTATGGAATCTGTTTTAATTAGTTTAACGGACAACATTCCACTGTTTTAAATACTGTTATGCTATTTTAAAATGGTAATTCATCTTCTCCTATTAAACTTCTGAGTATACTTAATAAATCTGAACTATAAACTTGAGTTTTGATTCTTCCATTCATTAAGTCACTTCTAAGGAAGGAGATTACTTCGGCGTCAAGTTAGTTACACTTGTCTAAAATTTCCATATATTAATGGAATAATCCCAGTTTGACCACTCAAATTAGCATTTGGTAAAAACAATAGTATAAACTGCTCTCTGTTTTACATGTCTTTTAAATAACTTGGGTCTATGTCTATTGTTACTTACTCAAGCATAAACCAGGAGCAACACCATAAATGTTACCATAGTTATACCAGCTTAAAGCTGTCATGACAGCATAATCCTTTATGGAAATCATTAAGACAGCAGAATGCCACCTAGCATCAGACAGCAGATGTGATTTTTGAAGAAAGGTGGGTTATTACCTGAAAAGATTTATTGTTGTTTCAAAAGGTGACCTGATAGACCCTGTGAGTCAGAAGAGATGAGAAGCCCCCAGTAATCTGACAAGAGAGAAGAGAGTTAATTCATACTTCATACAAGGAAGGGTGAACATGTAAAGGCTGAGAGCAAAGGAAAGTTTATGGCCACTACATATGCCTAGGATATTTTTTAGCACAAATATATGTCTATGTATCTTAGTGCTCAAAATAAGCTGTATTCAAAAAGCACAAGTGTCATTTCAAAAGGTGCCATTTCAAAGGATAGCACTAAGGCTGATATTATAAAGACACCAGCTGCCTATTTTTTTTTGTTTTTTGAGCGGTTAAACACACAAACACAGACACACACATGCACACACACACAGAATGATTCTGACCTCTTGAGACAGAACACAAAAGCCTGACAAGGAAGTAACTTTTCTTTTGAGCAGTGGCTTGTACTGGATATGTTTATGAAGCATCAAACAGCATTTCTTTGTTCAGCTGAGAAACGATTGATTCAAATACTTGAATGTGGCAGGTTTAAAAACTGCATTCTTTGATGAAATGAGCACCATTCCTCAAACAAAACCATCTTTTAGGAAAGCAAAACTCCTATGCTCTGGCTAATACATGCTAAGCATCTACAGCTCTGCTCTTCACTGAGCAGTGAGACAGTGAAAAGATGAACAAGGGGAAAAGACTTTTGAGCAGAGGTACACAGAGGGCCCCGTTCTCTAAGTTACAACCCCTTTCTTTTCTTCAACCCTACAACCCCTACAACAGAGGAAGTCCCTCACCTCTGTGCATCAGGTGCCCAATTCTCTAAATAACCTACATCGGTAGAGATTTTTCTGTCCCTTAGATCTGCCTGTTTTCCAGGTACTCATGAAATTTTTTTATATCCTTCTTGTTCCTTCAAATCTCTCATGAAGGAAGCATGCTTTGAAAGTGCCTCAAGCTGAACCTCTCAATCTTCCTTGGATACGCTTTCCTAGCTGAAACTATGCAATATTTATTGCTAAAAACCAAATGTAATGGCGGCATAAAGAAAACAATATAAATGCATAAAATAATTGTCTTATTTGATTTACTGTAAAATGCCTACTGTGAACCTAAAGATCTATAACTATTACATAAATATAAGTAGATTTTAAGTTAAATTTACAGGAAAATCTAGTTTATCTAAATTGTAAATTAAATAATATACTGAAAAAATAATTTTGATACACACAGACCTCACTACTATTTAAACAAATGGAATTTTTAGAAGAGAAAATATTATGTAGTTTTTGACAGTGATATGCAAAAGAATGTTGTGGTTCAGATTGTCTTAGCCATGAAAATTACAGCTTATCATCAGCTGTGCAGATAAATACTCTCAACAGCAACCGACAGGCATCCAATCTCATATGTCTCTAAGGACAAAGGACACACAAAGATAGGTGAGGTTTGAGGATGCCTGCCAACTTTTCCTGAATTCAATTCTGCACTCTATTCCTATTCACTGAGTTTGATTACATAAACATTGCTGTCCTGAGCCTGTTCCAATTTCAATGTATATAATAGGACGTGAAATATGATGGGAGTAATTTCAAATCATGCATGTGTTCATTGCAATCACTGATACTAGAGGTCATCTATTTTCATGCCACTCCAGGCTGAGGCTATTATGACTGTGTAGCTGGTAGAGGTTCAATACTGCAGAGCATTCCTAATGAAGAAGGGGATCATTGCAAAAGCAGGGCATGAAGTAATAATAGCATGTAAATGCTGCTGATGTTCTAAAAGAGCCTGAAAGGCTCTCCTTCTCTCAGCCAGCAACGATGGCAGAACTGCTGTAAAAGGGCCTGAAGGCCAAGTCATGTTTTAGTAAAGGTGTCCCCAGTTCACCCTCATATGTTGACAGAAGTAAGTTCTTTCTGATTAGATATTAATAATTATATGTCTTTCATCTGTTTATCCTTTTAATTAATTAAATCGAATACCACCAAAGTCCAAAATCAATCTTAGTTAAACTTTTATATCTTAGCCTTTCTCCAAAAATGATCTAGGTTTTTTCACCTCTACAGCTGATTTTTATGCTCTTATTTGAAATCTTCAATGCAGAGATAACACGGATAAGCAAGTCCTACCCTATACATTTCAGGTTCAAAAAAAAATATTTTCTGAAGCTGAGTTTGATTAGAAATCATTACCCTATAGGTAGGGAAGGAGGTTCCTGTTCCCAGAGGAACTTTCTTCACCTGGGAGTAGAATGAGTGACAGACAATGTACCATTGTGAGGTAGTCTGCATCATGCTGTATGATAAGGTACTAAACACTTATGAAGAAGATAAATGAATATTTCTGCTTCTTACTTTTGAATCACAAAATGAACCATGTTTACAGTTTCTATCACCTTTCCACATAATAACTAATGTGGTTATATTTTTAGAAAAGCCTTCATCTTTTTAAACCAAAAAAAAAAAAAGTATTTCCGTCTGCTCCCAGTCTTAATTCAACACAATATTTGTGTGTGAAATGTTCTGTTATTTTTTCAGGCAAATAAGTAACAAAACAAAACAAAACAAAAAAAAGTAAACGCTGAAAAAATGTAGAATTAGAAAAAGTGTTGGTTTGACTGAAAACAAAGTATTGCTTGAAATAGTTTGCAAAGGTCTGTGTGGATTCTCTGTAATGCGAGCTTTTAAACTGAAGGTAGAACGCCTTCTGAGTTTCTTTTAATTTCCTTTCAGATGTTATCCACTTTCTTTTCTCTAAGAGTAACTTGGAATAGTTCTACAGCCTCCAGTGCTTAAGAGGCAGGCCGTAATGGTGTCTTTGGGCGAAAAATCTACAAATACAACCAAAAGACTTTCAAGAGTATCCAGTTATCTGTGAGTAGTTACTCAACAGCTTACTTGCCTGTTTGTGCCAAACCCTTGCTGCCAGATATTGCTTAACTATATACACACACAAACACACATGCATAAAAATTCTAAAATAGCACGTTGATATGCAACAGGATGTACAGCAAGAATTTATGGAGTTCCTTCAGTATCAGTACTGGGACAAGAATTGGACTTGATGATGCTTGTGTATGATTTTATCAGTTTTCCATATGATGTTAAATGAAGACATTCCAGGTGATTTCAAATCTCTTCTCACGTCTTTGTGCATAGTCAACTTAGTACAATTTTTCTATGGAACATGAGTCTTAGTCAGTTTCTCTGTGTCCAACTAGTTGATTTTAATAACATGGACATTTCTGCAATGACTGTATATTTATATACAAATAGCAAATACAAAGTAAAGGATTTGACTCAAGTAAACTTTCAATACACTATGCTTAATATAAATGCCTCGAGGCTTTCCAAAGGAGTAATCTGGTACCAGTAAAGGACTAGTGAAGAAGATACTACTTTTTTGCTAAAGATTATAAAATCAGTTATAGTTGCTGAAGCATTTACTAAATTTCCTGACTGGAAGACAGGCAAAATAAAATTCCTTAAACAGGATGCTACAGATGCTATGACACTGCTGCTAGTTTAGAGATCTGTAAAGATGTTAAAGAACTTCTTTTATTTCTCTTTTGTTGTTTAGATGTTCTGAGAGACTGTTAATATTTTATCTCTGTATTCCATTATGAACACTGAAATATGTACTTAACACATACCAGATCTATGGAAGCATACACAAAAAGATACTACAGATGTTAAAATAAAGTGGCTTAGAGAGGAAACTGGACAAATACGTGGCAGAGAATCTACTGAGAATTACCAAATACTGCCATATGTGACACATACTTAAGGTGAAATTTCTAGAGACTGTGAGAACATGATGGAAAGTATCATGTAGGCTTATCCGAACTTTTCTCTGCCTTAGATATTTCCTCTCAGGAGAAGGATTATAGGGCAGAGTCCCAAGATCCAGCTGGACCTTTCTCTAGGTCTTATGTACAGAAGCATAACCATCTTTCAAAAATACTGAGCAAGACCCTAAATAATTATTGATACCTGTTTCTTTCATACCTAACCCTAATTCTGTTATATAACTACAGCAAGTCACTGAAGCAGCTATTCAGTTTCAATATTTTCTTAGCATTCTTGCCTTTGAAATATACAAAAGAAAGTCAGATCACACTTTTCTTTCAGATTCTTTATATTCAGAAATTCTAAGAGACAAAGGCGTCTCATTCAAATTACGAAGCCTTCTTGGAAGAGCAAGTGGCTTCTTGGAGAGTACGTTCATTCTCAAGGGGACTGGGTAAGGCCATTTTTCATTTTGTAGCTGAAGCAATCCCTACTGACAATCCTCTCTACACAAAAGTATATTTTTTGTGGCAAAGAAATTCAGGCACAGAAGGCAGAATTCTGACAAAATATGATAGAAATATAATATCTGGGACCTAACCTAATTAAAAAGAGGGAAATTTGGTCTTGGAATCATTCCATGTGGCTCTCCAGAGAGAAAACTAGTTTATGAGATCTGACAGCTTCAAAACCCACATGTTTTTCTTCTCATTGACTTGAATGATAGTGAAGTAAAGATTCAGTTTTGATAAGAACCCTTTGATATGTGCTGATAAAAATAGTGCAGAATAACCTAGACAGATGCAAGTTCCTATTTTCACAGTGGCGAGAAAAAAACACTTACTACACAGAAAAACATTTTGCCCTACTGTGTGATTCTTAACTGAAATTGCCTGCTAAAGGGATGGCATAGAAAAAATCGTCCATGAATTTGCACATGTTGCTGCATGTGTCAGAAAGCT
This sequence comes from Dicaeum eximium, assembly GCA_013396995.1. Taxonomy (NCBI): domain Eukaryota; kingdom Metazoa; phylum Chordata; class Aves; order Passeriformes; family Dicaeidae; genus Dicaeum; species Dicaeum eximium. Next base: position 1,090,749 of record VWZP01009941.1, on the reverse strand, counting down.
TAAAAAAAGAAAAGGCTAAGAGGCATGGTTAGACTATCACTACACTGCAACATATTTAGGCAGGAATAAGCAATTTCTGGAAGCATCAACATTTTACTGCCAACTAGAATCCTATATTGATTAGATTACTAAAGAAAGTCCAAAAAAAAAAAAAAAAAAGAAAGGAGGAATAAAATGGCAACAAAGTTCTGATTTGGTGAAATAAGCAATGGCCTCTATTATGTTAAAGGAACTATCACAATATTGTCTTTTTGTAGATCCTTCAGCACTGAAAAGGCTAAAGGAGGTTTACTGATATTGGCAGTGGAGACATCCTAAGTCTCTTTGCTATTTACAGAAGATTCCTAACACAGACATTTCTTATCAAGCTTGTTTACATGAAGAACACTTACCTACAGCAATTCCCTGTCTCTTTGAACAAATATTTAAACTTGCAAGTAGCTTTACATGTGTGAGTAGTCTCATGTGTGATTTCAGTAGGGCTACTGACGTGCTTGCAAAATTAGAGCAAGCTTGTTCAGGCTGTGAAAAATCTGTTTCTTTTCTACCTACTTCTGAACTTGCTAAAATTCTTCCTATCCACTCTAGTGTCTGAGAAAACCATGGAACCATTCAATATTCATTTATATCCATTACAGCAACCTAGAAAATATAGATTGAGTGTGTATTGTTTAGAAAATCTGTGTTTGCATTTTTTTTTGTTGTGTAGCTGATTGCTTATTATTACAAATGTCAGCAGTAAACCAATATTCAAATGTGTTATTTCATGGTATTCATCATATGAAAGAAATCCCTTATTTTTTCATGTTGTCACATACTTAGAACAAGAATAAAATTTGTGGTAACTGCACTGCCATTCCATGGAATAATGCTCTCTCCTTCTGCGCATTCCTGAATATGCCAGCAATCAGATGGATTTTTGAACAAAAGACTAAACAGCCATTCCACAGAAAATTCAGAGTATTTTAGCATTGCTGAAATACTTGAAAAGAAGCTGTGAAATATACTGTTAAAATGTAAAGAGTAAAATATGGTCAACAAATTATTTCAGTTTCACAGAGAAACTTGAGATCTGGCTGTTACAAGTACACAATGCATTTTCTCATGCAGAAAAAGAAAATCTTTAAAAAAAGAACAGAAGAAAAACTATTGTGCTGCATCCACATGCATATAAAATTTAAGAATGTCAAATCATTGAGTTTAATGTCATTTTAGTGTCTTTTTCTTTAACTAATGTTAGGAAATACTATATCTAATTTTCTCATATTCGTAGGAAAAAAATTATATGTCTTAACCTTTCAATGTCAGACTATACACCTTATGGCCTTGGAAGTTTCACTAGTTCTTTGAAAAAGAAAAAGAAGTTATTCAAACTTCCTTCTGCTGGACCAGCAGAAAACAGCTACCTGGTTATTTTAGCTGAATCTTCAGATTTGGCTATAAATTAAACTAGACACAGTAAGGTTCTACTTATTAATGGAAATTATCTATAATACTTTAGTGAGTTCAATAGGCCTAGGTAACCCTAATATTCATTTACTAATACAAAATATACCATTTCTATGACACTGGGTAAGTCTGACAAAATTTTTCTTTGGTCATTGATGGCCAATACTTACTAAATAATTTCTCTGTGTGCAACTGAAATGAAAGAATACAAATGTAGTACTCATAAGGTCTGTATTAGCTAAATTCTTTACGTAGGGAATCATAGAATAATAGGTCTGAATAGATCTTCAGTATGTCATTCAGCTTGTTCCTTTGTCTTGAAATGGAATCAACTACTTGCGTGCCATTTCTGTCATCAGTTGTCTCTGAATCTCAGATATTCTTACAGCTCTGTAGTTTTCACACACCACCCAAGCACTAAAAATATTCACAGAAATTTTTTCTTCATTTGAATGGCTTTTAATAGCATCCTATTTTGTCCTCACACACTTCGTTGGGTTTTTCCCCCCAAAAATCACACCTTACAAAGATGCCAGTTATTATTTAAGACAATTTCCTTCTAGTTTCTGTGGCTACCTGCTATGATAGCAGCATTCTGTGAACATAAATTTTGCAATCTTCTCATATACTGCCTTCATGATTTTGTGCACTTTGATTGCATTCACACTCTCCAAAGTGATGCTTACCAACATTTTTGCCCTGCATGGGTGTGGGCCCCACCCTTTTATTCAATTTTATCTCATTTTCTCTGCAGTCACTTACTCTGTTATAGCCCTCATGAAACACAGGCACAAGAATAGCACCCAGTACTCAAGATGTAGAAGATGTTTCTTCTGTTGCTGTTGCTGTTAGTATTCTTCCTGAGGCTGTCCAACATTTGGCTGGTTATTTTGGCTACCACTGAACACTGAGATGGTGGTTTTGGAGAATTGTCAATGACAACTCTACATTGTACTTCCTAAGGTGCTACTGCCTGTTGATAAGGAAAGACTGATCATGTGAACCATGTCTTTTCAGGGATGTCTCATGCTTCTAGCTACTCAGATATGGTTGGGGCGGTACTAAAATAAAGTAGCTAGTGTCCACTAATTGAATTTTCTGTATGTTCCAAAACATTTTTGTAAACAGAAGAATTCTAGACCTCCAAAGTGAATGAAAACTGGGTTCATTTTTAAATAGCCAAATGAATGAACATGCCATTAAAAAAAAAAAGCTTCAGAAGCTAAAGTTTTGTGCTCCTTCTAAAAAAAAGACTATCATAAAGGCAAGTACTGAAGCTCAAAAGGAAATTAAAATGTCATGTTTTGTTCAGTCAGCTTCTTTGAGATTCTATTTCTCATATAAATGAGATTCAACACTCCTGCTAATGCTCACAACTAGTCTGTATTTTACTTCTTAGGAACTTTATGGTCTATTTTTAAAGAAAATTAAGGGTTTCAAGTGTGTCTTGTCTTTGAATGGGAAGAAAGCCAAGACATCTGGCAGTACTTGGCATATTTGCAGGAGCACCTTGTATGATGTAGGTGTGCATACCACATCTGTTAGCCAGTGAATCATGCAATGGCATATTTCTTGGTTTTGATTTTGGAGATGATTTCTGTGTCAAGACATGTAAAAAAGCTGAACATATCTATAAGAAAAACGGTTCTCACTGTAATGGAATTTACTCCGTGACTGAGTAGCAATTGAAAGGAAGGAGGATGAGATGGGATGCCATATGTCATGGGACTACCTTCTTGGCATAGAGGTGATATGGAGTTTTTCAAGATGCATAAAAGCAGGAGCTGAAATAAACATTATTCAGAAGTATAAGTATTCTCAAAGGAGAGCTCTGTTAAAATTTAGTGCCTCTACAGGTCTGGTGTAACATTTCTAATGGTTATTGAAAGCTGTCCATCCCTCTCAGTGCCATTGATCAAGTCATTTTCATTCTTATTTGCAGGTAATGGAGACTAGGTTTCGTGGAAGATCCACAGCACATTTGGCACTTTTAGAGAAATTATCAAAGTTCTTTCATCTAAAACTATTGGTCTATCATTTATATTTTACTATAATTCTCCAGAGGTTATGCCAGAGGATTCCTTTTAAGAGGAGTTGCAGGATTACTTGCATCTGCCACTAGTTCTTCAAGTCACAGTCAAAGGATAGAGTATGCACGAGTTTTATGATTGTATTTGTTTTATTAAATTAATTTAATAAAATGCAACATGCCGGGAGCACTAAGAAAAAGAAACACACTTTTCAGATTTGCTGCCTTGAATAACCATTCCCACAAAATCCAAAATGCACACTGTGTTAATGTGACCCAATTTCTGAGTAAGTACATAATACACCATGGTACATTTTTGATGACATTAGTCAGTGCCATTTTGCCCAAGACAACAGCTAATGCTGACTCACGGTAAACTGCAATTAGAAAGCTTCAATATATCACGACTTTTGCAGTATGTCTGATCCATGGATAAAAGAAATGAGCAGTGAACCATGTACTCTACAGCCCTCCGGTTTTTTTGGTTTTTTTTTTTTGGTACAGAGTCAGGCAAGCCACTTAGTTTGCCTAGAGAAATATTGCATGTGAAAAGAAAATTGTGTTGTATTTTAAATATTTTTACATCTATATTAAGATACCAGTCACCAAAACTGGAAGACAGCTTTGTTAAAAGCAAGTATAACACCTGACAAAAACAAATTTTGTCTAAAAAAGAGCCCATCAGATATAAAAAAGTTCAAGAATTATTAAAAAAAAAAAGATTTTCATGCTTTTAAATCCAAGAATACAGCACGGTTAGCGAGCTTCAGACTAGGTATAAAATTAACATTTGAAAACAAATAATTTGAACAACCTATTAAAATTACTGAATGTGTAATAGACATCCCAGTTGTATATGTATTATCTGCATTTTTGAGGGTGGTGGGGGAGAGAAAGAAAAAATACTGATCTACATTTAAATAGATATTTTTCTGGGCTCAGTCTCAGAAACTGAAAACTGTAAAAATTATAATTATCTAAAATTAAACATTTTAAAGATCATAATAGAGGAAGCAAGTAGGAAAACATTAAATAGACATTAAATTTTTCAAGAGAATATTGTCTGCATTTTGCCAACTGTTTTTCAGTAGAAGACCTTAAGATTGCTCTGGCATATAGTTGTAGTCAGAAGAGTCATTCTGCAATTCAGTTCTGTGCCAGAATAATTTCATCACTTCCAACAGCTGCTCTCAAAATACAATAGCAGAAATGAGCACACTAGTGAATTGCTAGAATGATGTTAGTAATTTTTTTTACAATCTTATCAATTTATTATTTTATTTTAAAATTACTTCAAAAAGGGAAGACCAGCTGGTCATTACTTGGGAAAGAAAAAAACCCCAAAGCACACAACAGTTTATACCAATACCTGTCAAAGTCCATTAATAAAATGAAGATGCCTTCTTTATAGTCTAAATTCTAAGTAGTCATTTCTCACTTAGGGCATGAAAGGTTTTGAGCTTGAAGCACTGTTTGTGTTCTAACCAGAGTAGATGCAAAGGACCAAATCTACTTTTGATGTGAAGTTCCTATTCTAAGATTGATGTAAAGATACTTTTATTGAGGAAAACCTTTGATGAAGAAAAGCTGTGTTTTATATTTTTATTCTTTACAAAGCATTTATATATATACAATTTCTGTGGCATATTAGAGATAAATATTGCTCGGATGTCTACTACTGCTACATTTAGGAAGTCCTGGAGCTGCAAGAAGGTGGAACCAAGCCAGCATGACTGCTCAGGTATTGGCTTCTCAGAAACAGGAGGAAAAAAAAAATTAAAAAGAAAAACAATAACTGATTTAATACTGAGACCTTTTAGCACCAACTTTCTAGCTGAATCTAGAGGTCAAAATTATGAATGCCTCTTATTGTCTTCCATAATTAACAGTGCAAAGGTGGTTAAGAGCAGAATTTGAACTGTCTTTCAGCTGTGATTTTTGTGGTTTGTTTTGCTCTGAGAGTTCAAGAATGATTGCCATGGCCAGTGTGTTTTTCTGTGACTGAAGGTGAGCCTTGTTGCCTTGTTAAACTTGAACTAGCTGTGTAGAAGTTATCTAATATAGGATGGAGGTTTGACAGCTGAAAGAGGCAGACAGCAAAGCTTCTATCTCTGATAGGGAAGTAGATCTTATTTTGCACAGCTCCTTTTTTAATCCTCTGAAGATTGTGAATACCATTTTAATTCAGGCAACTTTGAGACACCCTCAGGCAGAAACTGCCTGTCTCCCTTGGCTTTCTGTAGCATTAGCCTTATCTTTTCAGATGCACTGGCTTGCACCTAAGCTACCTCACAAAGGTAAAAGGAAGATACAGTCACTCAGCATGCCTGAGGGGCACACAGTGCCAGGACTGGGGCTGATGGTTAGCTATGTAGGCTCTCAGCTTCACATTACAGTAATCACAACCACTGTGCTTTTAAGATTACACTTCCCACCCTTCTACCCACCCACACCTCCAAAAAAGGGTGGGAATTGAAATTTTGCATCAATCATACCTTGTCTGCAAAACATTAGAGATTATTTAAGGAGAACTTACAGATTTATAATGGCTTGGGATGAGAGAAATTATTTACGGTTTTGTTCAAAGTATTGTTTCTCAAACTTCAGAAAACAGAGTATGCTTCTAATCAGAGGCTCTGAAGTGAGGGTAAGGGGTTAAGAGATTTACCTGGCATTTTATTAAGAAGACAAAGAATACTACAGTTCTCCCTGATACTTTGCATAAGACTTTAACTTAATGCTATTAAGAGAAATTACTGACAACATGCACACTGTGTTTCTTATAGACACACAGCAATAAGATCAGCAGGGAGTGAGGCTTTTTAAAATATTGTTGTTCAAGACAGTGTGAGTGCAATGGAATTGAAGATAAAACCTTTACACAAGTAAATACACCGTCATCTTAAAAGCCATGCTTTACTTTGCATGAAGTGTACACTTTAAATTTCTCCACAGAGGAGACCATCATTGCCAAATTTTGGGCTATATCTGGCATGTTGTTGACTTGTAGCCCCTAATGCTTCAACAGATTTATTATTTAGCCTGAAATGTTTCTCTGTCTGTTTAAAAGTTTGGCTTAGGGAGAAGTGAATTTTAACACCAAGAGGAAGAAGCTTAAGTTTGGTTGGTTTGGGGTCTTGGGGCAAGGATGTATGGTGGAGTTTTGCTTCTTGGTGTTTTTTTGTTGCTCTTTTTAGAATGGGTTTGTTTTTGTTTGGTTTCTTTTGTTGTTGTGGTCAATTTGTTTTTTTTCTTCAGATTGTTTTTTTGTTTTCGCTTTTGATTTTTGGGTTTTTTGTGGGTTTTTTTTGGTGGGGTTTTTGTTTTGTTTTGTTTTTTATTAGAGCTTAATTCTTGATATTGTGGACACTGAACTACAAGTAGTGGTAGACTTCAAAACATTTAGTTATATAGTTATATGTATTTGTACATAACCTTTTATCTCCTTGCTTGGTGGAGAATAGTATGCCCTGATAGCAGTACAAAATTATTTCTGGAGAAATTCAATTACTGTTTCCTTTTTCTCATACCAGTATGGCATTCTGGCTCCAGTTTGCCATATAGTGGTTTCAGTGTCAGGAAGCTCAGATAGACACTGTTTTATTTGTTTTGTCATCACAACTTACCAGTTCTGGAACAGATCACCACAACTGGTAATCTCTTCTTTCAGAAATCTCAGCCCATGCAGTAACATCCAGGGAGAATCTGCCTCAAGAGTTGAATCTAATCAGAGACCAAGCCAGTGAACAAATTCTCCTGCTGCTCACACAGGTATTTCTAAATGCAAAAGTTTACATGACAAAAACAGCTACAAAACAACAACAGTTTTTCAAGTTCTAATCACAGGCTAAAACAAATAACTTGGAGAAATATGTAGAAAATCCTCATTATTGTACTGTAAGCACTGAATCGTGTGGAAGGATTATGTACTGTAAGAAGAGTCAAACTGTGAAAAAGCCTGGGAACCAAATGAGTATAAGGGATATTACAATAGCAAAAATAATATTGTCTCTATTTTCCAGGCTGATGAAATTGTACTTACATTTCATAGATTTTTTTTTTTTTTTTTTTTTTTTTTTTTTTTTTTTTTTTTGTGTGTGTGTGTTTTCTTGGTCTCTCATAGAGTTTCCATAGCAGCATTTTGCACATGGTGTGGTTGTTTCAAGGATTTCAAGCTTCGGTCAGCCTATGTCACTGTGACATCTTTACTGCCTTTTAGGACTGGTGGGAATCAGCAGCCACTGGAGTACAAACCACAGCCGTAATAAACATCCTTTTTTCTCTATAATCAGTCTATGTAAGTTTATATCATCATTATCTTTCTGCTGAAGATAAGGGGATTACTCTAGAAATGGCATCTTCTGTTGAATAAAGACCTGCTGCATTAATGTTTAAAATTTAAAATCCAAATTAATCTGCTGCTGGTATGCTGCTACCAGTGTCCAAGTTTACAGTTCCTTTTCCTGGAAATCTTCTTCTGATACTCAAGGATAGCCCAACTGTCTGGTCATTAAGTTTTAAAGAGCAGATAACTATGAAGAAACCTCAGTTACATAGATATAAGTATAGTTATGCATCCCTATTTTATGTATGCACATATATACGTGTGAGAATAGCTATGTGATTATGCTTATATATTCTGTCAATTTATTAATATAAACTCTTATATATTTGCTCAACTTGTCATTGATAACGTAAAATTAATTTTAGCCTTCTGTGCTACATAGATAATGATTCAGCTTTTATATCAAAACCCTTGGAACAGAAGGTATTTTCAGACTTCTTAAATGATTTTACCTTAGCCAAAATAATTCTATTAAAAAATATTTAACTAAAAACCCAGAACGTGAGCTTTATAATTTAGAGACTTATTTAAAATTTAGATAACAATTCAAAGGAAAAGAGAAATTACCACCCGTGAGTTGTAAAATTATTTTTATTCAAGAGAGGATTTTCTGTCCTGGAGGGTAAATTCTAAAGGATACTTTGAAAACCTGTAAGAAAAGAGCATTATGGCACTTCCTACATCTTGTAGCATTCTTAGAAATGAGAAAGGAAGAAAAGCGTCGCAAGGGATTTAAAATCCTCCAAAGAAAATTTTTGCTTTCTAATGTCTTATATTTTTTTATTTAATATATTCTGATTGTTATTTTTTAAACTTTGTGGCAATCTTCAACTTAATGTATCTGAAGAATTAAAAGATTCTGAAGTGAACAAAAGCCAAAATACATAGACTTAAATTTTATATCAATTTAATTAATTTTCTCTGTATTCTATTAGCATATCAGGATAGATAAGCATACGACTGACACCATTTATGAAATTACAATTTTTATGTAAGCCATAGTTTGCACAGTTATTAATCAAAGAGAAACACATGTTAAATTAAAAAAAAATAACATTGTCTTGATGAACTATGTTATTTCAGAGCACCATAACTAACTATCCTGATGTGGTAAAAATACTGCATACAAGTATGTGATCAGAAAATGCACATTAATATTGGTAGGAGTAGTAATAGCAGCAGAACTGATAGCAGCACCAGCAGGAGGAGTAGGAGTAGTTTTAATTGATGTATTGATTAGCCAACCTTTAAAAATCTGATTAGCATACCTTAAAAAGAAAAAAAAAATCCCTCCTGGTTGCCATCAGGCAAACAGCTGCCTGTCAGCTCTTAGACACTGAAAGTATCAGTACACCAGCTCCACTCCCACTTTGCCCATCTGCCAGGCTCTGCTCTCACTTCTTCACTGTGCTACACTGAGATATTGCTCACTTGGTCACTCTGAATGCCAGGTGTCCTTTGACTGGGTACAGCTGAAACCTAGGTCATTTAATGGAAGAGAAATGTGGGGCTGCAGCTAGGGGACTGCTCTTTAATGGGAAGGTTTAGTCCAAAGAGCCTTGGAGAGGGTTGAGACAGCAAGATTCCAGGCCTATCATGTAACCTGCTTGAGTTTCACCACTTGTCACATGGTCCAGTGCTGAGGTCTCACAGGTTGAGAGAAGAGAAATTAGGATATCTTTGTAGTATGTGCTGCAGGTGATTACTCTGACAATATTGAAGTGAGAGAGAAGTCAGCATACTCCTTGCTCCTAAAGTCAGTAACTTTAGAAGCAGTTTGTTTAAGTATTCTCATGAAGTAATTTCCAGTTTAACTATTTCCAATGAAACTTTTTAAATTGATAATATTTCTTATTTTGTGATGTTAGTCCTACTTTTTTCTGTACAATGTTACACTATGATTTTGTTTGCTTTTGCTTTTTATATTGTGCCTGAGCCTCTACAAAGTACATTATGGAACCCCAACATGTGTTTTCACAATGATCACAAGCTATAAAACTGTGCATTTGCAAACAGTTTTGGAGGCAGATCTTGAGCGCTAATCCCGTCTCATCAGCGAATGTCTGTGAAATTTATTCATAGGTATTCACATATATGAGGTACTGTTATTCTTGTCAGTATTGTCTGTTTACTGTGGAAACTCTCTAGAAGAATGATTATACCTCCGATTCAAATCTCCTTGAGTCTAATGGATTCTATCTGGAGAGCCTACATGCTTGTAAAACCTCTAGTACAATTGGGAGGACCCTTTGTGTGGTATTCTAATGTAGTCTTCTGAAATCTTTAAGTGTTTCCAAGACGGGTCTCTATTCCATTCACTTTCAAATGAGTTATTCATTTCAGCGAGATTACTTCAAGCCTTGCATCATCTTTTGCATGACAAAAACTAAGCTAGAAATCCAGATAGGATCCACATGACAAAACAGCATAATGTTTGGTCTAATGATTAAGCTAAGAGCCAGAAGGAGCTGGTTATGCAAGCTCAGAGACAATGAGCTCTCACTATTCAGAATCCCACTTGTTCTGCTGATTTATAGCAGCAATCCTGTGATTTTGTAGCCCTTAGTTTTTAGCATTGGCATTAAATTTCTCTTTAAAGTTGGACAAAAGTTCCTGCGAGTTTAGTGCAGATGAGGTTATTTCATGTGTTGATCCTGAATAAAGTATTGACTTCATAACCACTGTCCTCTTATACACTATGTCTCTGTAATAGTGAGCTTCTTATCTTAGGACACCAAATAACTTTACGGATACTTAACCCTCCTTAGTTCCTTGAGGGTTTTTTAAAAAATAATTTTTACTCTCTGAAGTAAACCCTGATCACTTTCCTGGTGTATATGAATAAATTAAATAAATGGCTGTAATGCAAAATACCTGAAGATGCTTACCCAGATATGTATTTTTTTAACTTACATATTTGACAATTACTTTTAAAGAGTTTTTTACTTAACTGTTGTGTTAACTGTGGTCCTCAAAAGGATTTTGATTGTTTCCCACCTGACTGTATTTTTCTCTGACAGCTAGGAGCTTGTATTCATCTCAAGTGAGTTCTTCAGATTTAGACGTGTCAGAATTTAAATGAAATCATTCATTTCTTTTCCCTTCTCTCCAACATCACAAATGGATATCCAGTGTCAGTCTATGTGGACAGAAAGATCTTCACAGGTAGTAGTGAACCCTGGTTGTGATAGAAGAGTCTAGAGTCACACACAGAATCATATCAGTTCAGAACACTTAGTGTCTGCAAAGTACAGGCGGTCACTACATATCTCTGGAATTCTGATCTTCCAAACCAGGAAACTCTTGCAGTGTACTGTGACTTTGACAACGAGTGGCAGAGACAAGTGACAACACAGGCTTGGCTAGGATCAGCTCATCCCAGTGGACAGAGACACATGGGCACATGGGCTCCTGTAGGCTTAGTCTATCCTAGTAAAAAGAGACCCATGAGAACACAGGCTCCATTAGGATCATCCCTGTGGACCCAGGCACATGGGGACACACGCTCTATTACGCTCAGCTCACCCTAGGGCACTGCAGGGTCAGAGGGGCCACTGCCTGCTCCAATACAGCAAAAGGCTTCACGCACACAGTTCATCACAAGGCTGGGCTTTTACACCCTCACTCTCCCAGCATATCTGTGAGAGTGTGGTATCTACACAGGAATTCTGCTTCCCACAACAGGCAGAGGATGAACAACACTAGGTACAATAAATGGAGTTTCTCCAATCCAATATTTTTAGCATTCCCAGTGCAAGGTCACTTCGAGTGAAACTATTCCCTCCTCTTTGCCAAATCTTCCAGTTTTAACCCTTTCCTCCCAACAGTGTTTGAGCAGAAGGCCTGGCAAGCATGCTGCTATTACACAGATATGGATCTTTGTCTTGCCCAGAGTGTATACCCAGATCATGTTCTCAGCGTCTTGGAGACTGACAACACCTAGTGATGAAATCACCAGTCCCTGCATAGCTGTGTTGCTTGTTCATGACATGCTTAGATGGTCCCAAGCATCTACTAAGGACTGCTTCTCTCATGGCATCTCCCTTCAAGGGAAGGGTTTGTCAGAATACAAGTCTGAATGCAAGATTACTAACACTGGAGACTACAGCCCAGTATAGTAGAAATTGTCATGAAATGCTCAGTCCTTCTTTAGCTGTGTTTTACCTGTCAAGTTTGCTCTGTGAGATTATGATTATTAGATTTAAAAATGCGTATTCATGTATGGTATGAAGTATGTGCTTTGATCTTCAATTAATAATGATGAAAAACAATGATTGCCTGTGATGCTGTCACCTCACTGACTCCACGTTAGTATTAATTTATGTCTGTAAGGCAACAATAATTCTGACCACTGTTTAACTCTAGTTCCACTGTTGTCCTGTAGTAACTGCATTTCAGAAACTAATTTTATATAGTATTGCTTTGACTTTTTGTCCTGAAAATGAGAGCCATATATTTCTAACCTATGAACAAGTCACCAAAAGTGCTATCTATAAATGATTTCTAAACTAATGAGAATTTGAGAATTTAAGAATTGTCCTTGATAGAAGTATTTTGTATGACTACAGGAATAAATGTGGTCATTACTGTACTAAGGAACAGTACTAGTGCAACAGTGTGGGGAAGTGTTCAAGTAACATTTATGCATACAGATAGACATGCACATAAATAAACATATATAAATCCATATTTCTACCATGTATATATATATATGTGCAGTGTGTGTACACACATACACACACACGCACAAAATCAGGTTTTGCAGAAAACATCTGTTAGTGATTGTGGTTTGACTTGCTTCCATGAGGCATTAGGTTCCTTTATCATAACCATCTGTCATTTTTGCTGTGTTTACCAAATTAATTACAGAATTTTAAACAGCTCATTTAAAACAAACCACAAACACAACTACTATCTGGTGAGAGCAGTTTATGAATAATATGTGTATTCTTACTGCGAGGACAGTACCACTATTAAGTTGTTCATCTAGCCTTTGAAGTTTTAGGGATATAATATTAAGTTCTGTAATGTAAAAAAGCTCATGCTGTTATGAACAAACCCCAAATCCTTCAGAATTACTGAGCTACACAAAAATCAGTGTAAAGGGAAAATAAATTAAATCCTTAAACTCCATTTTTTCATTCAAAAGTGAAAGATCAAACCTTTGAATTGTACTTTGAAGACGAATTAACTTTTGGCATAAGTAGGAGCAGTTCTCTGAGTCAATAGAGATACAGCATTTACATTTGCTGATGTAGAGCCCTGGATTTACTTTAAACCTCCATTTTTCAGCAGGGGTGTGGAAGGCTTGCTTTTAGAAATCTTTCCTATCTTAAACCTCTGTACATGTTAGGATGGATTTACGTCTTTTTATTATCGCCATCATTGCTATAATGCTGCAGGGAAGAGATGATTACTGGCCCTTGTATTACATTTTCTTGTTCCAGTTTCATGTTGGACAAACTGGGACCAAATGCAAAAACTGACCATCTCTTGTATGTATGAGCATTCTTCACTAAGCTGTGTAATAAATATTAGAAATGGTTAAACTATGTCATTAAAAAGAAGTCATTCTATTATGCATTAATTATTTCTGAGAGAGTACATAGTAGAAATATTTGTATAAGTTCTTGCCAAGTGTCAGGGTTGAACAGTCTATCTCATGATACAAACTATGCTCTTTACTCCTTTGTTTTTACAATCTGTACTAATTATGGAGACATTAGTAAGATTAGATGTCCCCAGTTGTGCCAGTCACAATGCAACAGTACATCCTTATTTTTGATATGAGTATGGTTTCAGTTGAAGCATATATTTAGCGGCTGTTACCCTTCCCCATTTCAAGACATAACCTCTGACAGACTCTAAACATGTGGTTGGGCTTCATATTATGTCTTCATTTGCTCTCTCACAAAAACTCTCCACCTTCCCACAAAATTGCTAAACAATTACTTTGCTTGTCATCTGCAAAGTGCATTATAATTTCATCACTTCCAATCTGAATTCTTGCTGAAGATCCTGGATTCCTCTGATCTTTGAGATGAAAGTAAAATTTGCAATATGTTTTTATTGGCATGTTTCCAGCTTTACTTTCTTGTTCTCTATAACCAAACAACTGCATATTAACATTTTAAAATACAGAGCTGTCACTATTTTAAATGCTCAGACCCATTTGCTCTTAATTATTGCACATTTAAATTGAAAATTCTCCATTTCTAAAGATGATATAGGCTTGTATGTATTCTAATTAGGCAAACTAAATTCATTTTGAGTACATAATAAAGTAAACCAAACAAAAAGAAAGCTAAAGTGGGAAGTAAGTGCACAGAAAAAGCTACTTTATGAGTACATTAGGAACTTTTATATTTAATAATAGAAAGTTAAGAAATGCCATAATTGAAGTTGCCTTTTCAACAAATGTTTTATGACAGTCTTTACTTGCATGTGTGAGCAACTGGAGAAAATGATTAGCAAGCCCCTTCCAGCTTCCTTATCTGCACGCCGAGGCAGCCTTGCCACCAGCCGCTGCCACCAGCTCCAGGTAGATGGCCCAGAGCCCGAGGGCCAGTGTGCCCAGGGCCAGCAGCGGCCACAGCTGCCTCTGGTGCTGCAGCCATGCCAGCAGCCGGCCCCACAACACTGAGCTGGGAGTGTGTGTCAAACTGTTGGAAGGTAGGATGGCTCTGCAGAGAGACCTGGAATGGTTGGATGGATGGGCTAAGTTTAACAAAATGAAGTTAAATAAGTCCAAGTGCCAAGTCCTGCATTTTGGCCACAGTAACCCCCTGCAGTGCCACAGGCTGGGGACGCTGTGGCTGGACAGTGCCCAGGCACAAAGGGACCTGGGGGTGCTGGTGACAGCGGCTGAACATGAGCCAGCAGTGTGCCCTGGCGGGCAAGAAGGCCAAGGGCATCCTGGCCTGTGTCAGGAATGGTGTGGCCAGCAGGAGCAGGGAGGGCATTCTGCCCCTGTGCTCAGCCCTGGTGAGGGGGACCTTGCGTGCTGTGTCCAGCTCTGGCCCCTCAGTTTGGGAAGGACGTTGAGACGCTGGAGCGCATCCAGAGGAGACAACGAGGCTGGTGAGGGGCTGGGAACACAAACCCTGTGAGGAACAACTGAGGGAGCTGGGGGGGTTAGCCTGGAGAAAAGGAGACTCAGGGATGACTTTATTACTCTCTACAAATTTCTTGAAACGTCTGTAGTCAGGTGGGGGTTGGGGTCTTTCTCCAGGCAGCATCTGACAGAACCAGAGGACACAGTCTCAAGCTGTGCCAAGGAAAATATAGGTTGGACATTAGGAAGAAGCTTTTCACAGAAAGAGTGATTAAGTTCTAGAATAGTGTACCCAGGGAGGTGGCGGAATCACGACTCCTGGATGTGTTTAAAAAAAGATGCGGTGTGGCACTCAGTGACATGATCTAGTAGAGGTGTTTGGGCATGGGTTGGACTCGATGAAGGTCTCTTCCAACCTAACGATTCTGTGATTCTGTGATGATTACTAGCTCAAAACAACCAATGACAGTGTTAGCATGTGTATGTGTGTGTGAGATGGCAAGGCAAGTTCTGTAAAAGTGGGATGGTGTTCTGGCCCACACCCTGTCCCTTTTGGAGCCTCTAGAGCAGCTCTCAGTCACTGGCAAATCTGAAGCAATGCCCCCCAGCCAACCTCTGGAGTCCCAGTGTAGCCCCAGATAAAAACCATTGCACAAAGATACACAGTTTGTTCCTATTTTCCTTAGATTTGATAGCAGCTGAGACAATGCTGGATGCAGGGGCAGTACCTATATCTCTCTTTTTCTCTCTTTCTGTCCTTTTCTTCTCCTAATTTCCTCTTGAAGTCTGAGAACTTTAAGGTTGGATGGATTGAGTTTGCTAAATCAATTCTATGTGAAATGCTTTATTTTGATTGAATATTTGCTTTACATTTTGCTAAGTTCCTGATCTTTTAAAGTTTGCCATTACAGTTTGGTTCTCTAACCACCCGAGAAATTTTTCAAGTTTTTCTTTGCACCACCTCAAGTACCTTAAGTCTCTTTTAAATAAACTCACTGAGCAGGGCTTTATAGCATGACCTTACTGTATTTGTTTTGCAACTGTGGGGAAAAAATGCCTTGAATATGTTACTCTGATTCATCTGTTAAAAAAAGCCTCTTTATTCAGTGATACAATAATATTTTGGAAAAAAAATAGTGTGACAAAGTAAGTAAAAATTATATCATACAGTTTACAAAATAAAGTACAACCCTTATTTAAACATTTCATTTTTTCAGTGATTTTATAACCTTGAGAGCTGCAATTAACAACTTTTTTCTGGTATGTACTGTCTTCATTTGACTCACCTTTCAAGCGTGATTTCAAATACTGTCATATAAAGTTTTTGTAAGGATTACAGGAATTGTAGGGCCTTGCAGAACTGATAGCATATAAGGGAGTCTATGTAGGACGTGATCAGATTTAAGGAGAGGTGCCAGAAATAAAGAAGAATTTCACTGGATTTTCTTGCACTTTTTTCTTGTAGTAGTTGTATCAGCACACAGAAGCCATGTTTTCTCATTGGCTTAGTAAGTCTAGGTTTGAAGGTTTACCTAGTGGCGTAACAAAAGTGATTTAGCTGCTCCCCCCCGAACCTCCTGACTGTGCAGGCCCACAAACTTCATGGGTGTATTCAAGCTGGGACTGAGATTTTTAGGACTTTTCTTGGGCAGTCCACACTTATTCCAAGAAGCAAGTCTGTGAAGTTTACAACAGTTCATCCTCACATGTCAGCTTGTTTGAGTACATGACCCTGGTTTACCTACCAAAGGGCCAGCTTTCAATATCATCAAAAGCTCCCCAGTACAAAGTGTGTATGCCCAGAAGTTTCCATTTTCTACACTGCCTCTGCTGTCGCAACAATTAGAGCTTTCTTTTCTCCAAAACTCTTCTATGGTACCCACTAATGATGATATACATACCCTCAGCAGAGGCCATAATATTTGAAATCCCTCTCCCAGTGGTTTGGCTTCTGAGCAGTGCTTTCATCTGGAGCCCATGATCTGACATCACACTTCAGCACTTATAACCACAAGTATTAAGAGATTCAAATTTGCCAGACAACCCTAGTCAAACACATTTTACTGGCTAGCCAGCCTCATAGACAAATAGTGTGGTGCTTGTGGACAAATGCCAGATACCACTGAGACCCGTGGCAGCCACCTTACAGTCCCTGTTGATACCTGTCCAAGCCCAGGCTCTCCCTGCTGGGACAGACTCAGCAGCCTGTATGTGTTAAATTTTAACAAGAAACAGCCCTCACATGCAATGGGAATCTCTCTCCTTCACCAGAAATACAAGAAGAAAATGATCTGGTGAAAAGGAAGAGGAAAACTCCTTCCAGACTGTACAGTCACTGCTGCCAAAGCCCCAGTCCTGTGCTAACAAAGCTGGCAAACCTGTGCTTACAGTGCTGCTAATACAAGGAGGCAGGCAGTGTCCTGAGGTGGCTTCCATACCAGTAGGTCAGGGGACAGCTCATAAAGTGAGGAGACAGCACAATGATATGTGTGCCACTACCACAGCTGAGGACACTCCCTGTATACTGCAGCCAGGGTGGGCATGGCCACACTGGGCAGTGCTGCTGCAGCCAGGGAACAAAGGACATTGTGGGCTCTGCAGGTGTGCAGGAGTGGATGTGGGGAGCCCAGATTATCATGCCTGTATCATCCCTCCATCCCCTTCCTCCTTCCTTCTCCAGCATTCTCCTTCTCATCATGTAGTGCTGGCACAGCTGTAGCTGGGTGAACACTGAGGACCATAATGTGCTCAGGCACATTCAGGAAGGCTGAAGATTCCACAGATTTTAGCACATAAAAGACAGCCAAAAATATAGACCAAACATTTTCTGAAATGCAAAACTCTCCTGTCTGACTATTACAGATGAAAGAGACTCTAGCTAGAAAGAGGGGACCTCCGACAAAGTTGAAAAACCTGACTGACTCCATCCCACTGTGTTCAAGAATGTTCTTTCAGACAAAGACAACCATGGTACATAGAGTCTTGTGCTTGTGGTCACATATATATAGTCAACTATAAAAGCCAGGGGGAATGGTTCCTTTCAACCAACAGTTTTGATATCTGTGCACATAATTAATGTAATCTGCATTAACTGTATTTTAATATAACCACCATGTTAGTGGCTTATTGTTACAGAAGAAACATTTGTATTTTTAACTGAGAGATAAGTAGTGGAAGCTTTCACCTCAAACTTATTTTATTTCCCATGTTCTATGTATTTTTAATTCTACTGGCAAATATACTGCATAATTTTGCTCTCAGAGAAATGTATTTTGAGGCTGCACACTGACATTTGTACAATTTTATACCACGTGGCACATACAGAATAGACTGGGGAAATTAGTCTGAGATTTATAAACAAAACTTCTTACACAAGTGACTCATTTTAGTTAAATGTGGATGGCCCTTAATGGGAACACATATGTTTATACTAAATAACCTGCAATACCAACTAAGGTGGCACAATTCTCTCCACCATTAGGAAGATTGATTTTGCCTTGGAGTGTCTCTACTCAGCAGAAGTACCCTTCAGATAAGTTGAAAAGTTATCAGGCATGTAGTGTAAATGAGCAGCGGAGATTCTGGAGGTGAAGGAAAACACTACTGCACCATTAAAAATATTTTCCCTACCCTAAGAGGATAAATATTCACCCATTAAAAAATATTAAAAACCCCCATTATATAACTCTAATAACTAAATGTTTCTTATAAATAGCCAAACAATTAAGAAACGGAAAAAAATTCTAAAGTTGAATTAAAAAAAACCCCAAAAAAACACAAACCAAACTTCAGAAATTCTGAAATTTGACCTTTGAAATTGTAAAGAATATGAAGCATTTAATGATAAGAACAGGACAAGATTAGGACAAGATTAATTCTGTTGAATCCCTATCAATAGTCCACTGTAAATCTACTCAGAGATCAGATTTAGTTTAGATTAAGTATAGGGTGGCTACCAGTATGGACAAGCCTAGAGGTGATTTTGGGTTGATAAAATGCCTAAATAAATATGGCAAAGTTGATATCATCATTGTCTTGGAGTGGTTTTAAAAACTGTAGTCTAGACACAGACAAAGCACCTAATAATTATGCAAGGCAAAAATGCTAATGAAAACCACAGAATTGGA
The DNA here is from genome assembly GCA_013396995.1 of Dicaeum eximium. Lineage (NCBI taxonomy): Eukaryota > Metazoa > Chordata > Aves > Passeriformes > Dicaeidae > Dicaeum > Dicaeum eximium. The sequence continues at coordinate 1,071,745 of VWZP01009941.1, read as the reverse complement.
GGCTAGAAAGAAAATAAAGAATATTTTACTATCTGGTTTGAAATTTATATATCTAAATTAAGTTATTGGATTTTAGTTCCTGTAACCAGTTCCTCAGAATTATAGCTCCTACATCCAATCTTATCTCTTTATAACCTTTCACGATTTCAGAGAAGGATGAAGTCTAGTTACCCAGATGGACTACATATATATTTATATATACATATAAACCTCATCTTTTCTGTATAAGCATATTGCACAGAGCTGATTTATGCACTTCAGTATGGTATTATCAACACTTTGGTTCAATAAACTCTAAGGAAAACTGTTAAGAGAATGTCTGAAGTTTTTATTTTTTTATTTATTTATTTGCTTTTACTCTCTAATGCATGCATAGATGGAAATTCAAATGTTATCTCCCTACACAGTTTAATTTGGGTTGATGAGGTTCTGGGAAAGGAGAATGGAGAAACACTTAAAGGGTAACAATCATGCTCCAGAATTAGGTTGTTCAGGCCAAACCTGTCAGAAAATAGTCAGTTCTTTTAAGAGCTAAAACTAGATTTATTTGCTTTTTACTCTGGCATAATTTTTGAAGTTGTTTCAATTATGCTTAAACTAAGTGGTAGAATAAGAAAATATTCCAAAATCCTGTCATATTCCAAGAAAGTAATGGAGTAATATTTTAGTTTTCTTGAAACACACAAACCATATATTTACCTTATTGCCAAAAAAAAAAAAAAATTCCCTTTCCTTTGGTGCTTTTTTTCCCCAATTATTCCCATGGAATAGAAAGAAATTGGAGTGGGGGTGGGCGTAAAGAACATGAAACTTGTAATCACACAACCATTCATCACAAAGTAAACGTGTACTGTCCCAGAGCAGTTAAGTTCCAACCTTATTGATTTTTGAAGATGGTTTGCAACATGTACCGGGTATCAGACAGATCTCAAAACTGAATCTAAGACATGACAATCTCCATAAACCATTTATCACAAGTTGAAGAGAATGATTATTAGTTCAAACACAGATACTGAATTACTTATTGTTTTGAAATGTGGAGAGTAGTAAAAAAAAGGTCCTATAAGCAATCAGAAAGAAAACATCAGATATTGAACTCAGTAGTCAAACCTTGGAGCAGTAACAATCACAATGATAATAACGATTATAATAATGATGATGATAATAAAAATAATAAACTTCATTTTGTGTCAGTGTAGTCTTTGAATAGTGGTATAACAAATTTCTTTTCCTAATGCCTGTAAAATGTTAACTGCTAATAATCAGAGTGCCATTGACATCTATTTAGGACACAGACATGCAGGACAATGGCAACAGTTCCCAAGCTATAAATGGGGACTCTCTATATTGAGTGAAAAATAAACATAAGAGAATGACAGGTCATTTTTTTAATCTTATGTATTTGTATTAAAGGGGAACAATCTTTTTTCAGAAATGGAGGACTTTAAAGGATACTGCTGATACTTAAATAATTTGTTTATTTATTTATTTATTTGAATCAAAGTCTGCCCTTTAGGAGCTACTCAAGGAACTTTTCACAGAACTGAATCTACAGGTAACCATAGCTATTCCTATAAGTAGCTGCCTGAATCTTTAGTGAGTGAATAACATAAAATACATCTCTTATTTCTCAAGCAGATATTTTCTGAGGCAGTTACTCCCATTTTTACACAGAACACAATAGGATCTGTTGGTAGGAATATGATCCTTTCAAAAAACAAACTTCATCTTGCACATTTCTTTAGAGTATTCCAGTAACAAATAAGTTTCCAGAGCCTGGTGGAGCATTGCATTAGGGACCTTTGAACAACTTGGTACAACTGCACAGTGAGCTGGGGTGTTGAACATAGATATTTTCCAAAACAGCAGGCAGGATCAGCACAGTGCTGTGTCTCAGCTAAACAGATCTGCCTTTTAGCAGGGCTTATTAACTCGAAGCAATCACAGTCATCTATGCATTTATACATCTTCCAACTCCGGAGTTTAAATCTCTTTTGTTAGCTTGGGGACCTCTGCACTGCAACCTGCTGTGCTGAGGAAATGCACCAGTCTCTGTTGTATTTCTACAGAGCCAGCAGAGCTCAAAAGGCAGAAACACCTCAATCCTCCCAAGCTTATTTCCCCTGACAACAAAGAGTAATTGAAAGAGCTCCATGACTAGAAAACTCCAAAGAATCAGGCTAACAAGTTACTGGTCCTCAAGTTATCTGCAAAACAGCCAGTGCTTTGAGGACATGTTGGAAGTTCTACCAACATTAGAGTATATTAAGATCTAGTAATAAGATAGTAATCAGCTAGACTATTAACATTCTCTCCCTGTTAGATATTATTTCTCTGTACACTGAGAAAATATTAGATAAATTTGTGTTGCTATCTATGGTAAAGAGCTCTACAATGTTTGTGTCAAGACAAAGTTCTACATTTAACAATTATCCTGTTTTAGTTTTAGTTTTAGTTATAGTTTATATTTAGTTATATAAAATTTTAGTTATAACGCTCTGCTTAGCATCAGAGAGGACCTTGGGTTCTCCCACAATTTTTCCTCTACATCCAAAAAATATGGATCTAATATAAAATGCATTAGAAAAGTCATATCTCCTGACTCTATACGGCTGGATTTTACAAATAAGTTAAAACTTTTCTACCCTTAGCTCTTGTGGTTCAGCTTTTGGAAGGTAGCATGATGTACTTACTATTCATTACTTAGTGTGAAAAACTTACTCTGCAATTTTAGAAGTAGCTATAGAAATATCAATTAATGAACAGTTTTTATATCTGTATATTTCTGGGTCCTTCTAGCTGACTTATTCAGACTGCACTCTGCATATCTGAAGGAAAAGTATTTTTCAGCAAAGTCATGCACCCTGATTCTTTAAAAAACTACAGTGCAAAGGATTTGGGTTAATAAACAAGGAGTGTTGATACACCATTGCCAGATGTGCAAGTATTTTCAAACACAACTGCTGCACCTTCACTTCTTGTTAGAAGGTTATCTGAGAAATCTGCACTAGCATGTATGAAAGAAATGTATCACCTTTCATTCAGTAGTTTTTTTTTTTTCCTTGTATCCATGGAGTAGAACTAGACAGATACTGAAATATTCAACTTCTCATTCTGCCTGAGTAGTTTTACAAATACATAACCCAGACACAAGAACAGTACACTATTTTTCTTCCAGAGAGCACTGCCTGTAAAAGATATCATTTACAGGAATAATGTAGAGAGAATAGGAAATGTGTTCTGCTTCAACTACCAGCTCTAATTCAGCTTTCTAGAGCTATTGCTTTGATACTGCATCAGGAAGACACTGAAGTGCTGAGCCCAGTTCCCTTACTGCTTACAGTAGTCATTACTGTGACAAGCTGGTGTTCAGTTTTGCTCAAACACAGCATAATGAAACTGAACTGTTGATAGGCAATATAGACAATGAGCAGTAAAGGCTACAAGCTAGATATTTCTCAGCAAAAGATGAATCTACAGGACTACATTTACACTGCTTCCAAAACTAGAAAGGAACAAATAAATGGATTTCCTAAAAGTTTATCCCAGAAACATAAATCTAGCATTCAAACATGCTATTCAGCTGTTTTGATAGAAGTTATACCAGAAAGACCAACCATTAAAATTATTATCTTTAATTTCAACAGAATCACAGAATCATTAGATTGGAAGAGACCTTCAAGACCCTCAAGTCCAACCCAGCCGTAACACCTCAACTAGATCATGGCACTGAGTGCCACACCCACTGAGTGCCATCCATCCACATCTTTTTTTTTAAACACATCCACGGGTGGTGATTCCACCACCTCCCTGGGCAGACCATTCCAATACTTTATCACCCTTCCTGAAAACCTTTTTTCCTAACATCCAACCTATATTTCCCTTGGCGCAGCTTGAGACTGCGTCCTCTGATTCTGTCAGATGCTGCCAGGAGAAAGAGACCAACCCCCACCTGACTACAGCCACCTTTCAGG
>VWZP01009941.1:984388-1057979 GCA_013396995.1 Dicaeum eximium | reverse complement strand
TTTTTTTTTTTTTTTAACATCACTGTAACTCTTGTGATTATAAGGTGGTTGGGTAGAAATTGAAAAAAGTTGCAGACCAAACCTACCCTGCTCAGTTTCCCATTTTTGTTCCCTTTCTTCTTCATATTTGTTGCATTACCCTAGGAGAGATGGGAGGTTGCCTTCTCCTATATGTAAAGATGGGGAACAAACAGAGTATTCTAAAGATTTTACTGTCTAGGAACACCCCCCCCCCCCTGGAAAATACATTATCAATACTTAACGGTTTTCTATCCAAAGAAGAGATAAGAAGCTAAGTAATTTATCAGTGGTTATTTGAAAGCTTACTTCACACTGTTATTCCAATATTGGTATAATTTTAAATTTGAAATTAGAAGATAACTCAGATTACCTAAGGTCCAGAGCAGTCCCTTCTCTCAATATTTTAGTCACCAGAAGTTTCATTAACTCGAATTATAGGTGCAAAAGATATCTTTGGTGGTGGAAATAATTAAGGATGGAAATAGAAACTTTTCAGCTTCCTCATAAACATAGCCTTTTGAAAAATTAGGGCTAGGCTGCTAAAATACTTTTTAGAACACAGAGATAATAGAAATATATAGAAAAACATTTAAAACTGGTTCTGAAAGATTTTTTTTTCCTCCCCTGGATTCACTTCATACAATACATCTCAGGCTTAGTTGAGTCAGATTTGCATCCTGTGACCTTACCTATGTAATGTTGTTCCTCTCAGTACCAAGCACTAACCAATGCTTTAAGCCTAAAACATTGCTGCTGATGATATCACCATTAATCAGGAATGATTCACTAATCCTGGCTCCTCCACCCACACAAGACCATCGATCAAACCAAGGTGATTAGACATGCAGCAGATAAAAAGAAGTATTGTTCCTTCTTCATTAGACAGACAACCTTTCTGCAGCAGCAATAGGCACTATCACTGACACCTTCACAAGGTAATAGTCTGGGTTCTCACAAAAGCCTGGGAGTTTAATGTTGCTGGTAGTCGTTGTTTCCAAGGAAAATAATTGACATCCAGTTACTACAAGCTGGTGTGACCCCAGTTTGTGAAACCACATGCTGCTTATTGTCTGGGAGGATGATGAATGTCAGTACTAAGCACTCAATTTCTGGTTCACAAAGGAAGGATCTTAGAGTGTATTCACATACTAGAAAATTACATGTTAAAAGCTTGGCTGGCAGCACTGCCCTTTTTGATCATTAATTAATTGCAGTGGCTTTCTTTAATGAAGGCTTCCCACCTGCTTTTTGTTTGTTTGTTTCTTTTTTTTTTCCTTTCTTCTTCTTTTTTTACTGCAGAGCAAGGAAATCAGCTTTTTTCCTTTCATTTTCAAGAAGCAAAGCCTAATCTGCAAGTTAATGTTAAACTAGGCCTCTATATTTGTACCTGTATAGGGAATGAGAAGGGAACAACTTTTATCTGCCAGACAGTTTAAGCAGTTCATGCAGCTTAATGCCTGATTAGGCTACGTGGAAAATCTTAAATTGCATGTAAGTAGTGACATACAGATGGACTGCTACGTTTGTACAGAATCAGTGGGGCTGTGTAGAAGGATCATTTCTCTACTATGCAGATGCAAAACAGATACTCTGCATTACTGCATTTTATTAAATGCAACAGACCCAATCCTGGAATTACTATGACCAAAAAAAAATTTTAAAAATATTTAGGAAGCATGCCTGCAATGATAGAGGTCATCAAGGAGCAGGTAACTACTCCACCTCAACATGTATAGTTTTCTTCCAGTTCATGTAGGTATAATTGTGCTATGCTGTACTCAAACCATCCTAGACAGTGGAAGACATAGGATACATTTTAAATGCTGGTAAACTTGGAGGTCAATGCAGCTGATCTGATTTGCATTGATGATCAGATCCTGAAAATTTAGAAGTTCAGTCTATGTGGAAAAATGCTGGTTTGTGCTCATGTATTTCAAAATTGCACGTATGTAAAGGATAATAATTTCAATTTGACAGGCAGATTTTATTCTGCAATTTTATAACTTTCTTTTTCAACCAATATGTTCATTTTCTGTCCATAGACTTTCGGTAAATTCTCACTAGAGCAAGAAATATTATAGACACATATACAATGATGCGAAAAACTTCAGTATTGAACAATATCCCACTCTGAACTGCAGTATACACTATTGGGAAAAAACAATAAATGTTCACTAAGTTCTTAGTTATTTGTAAAACTATTTTAAAGATGAAAAAAAAATATGCACACTACAAAACAGTTATCTGCCATGAGATCAAAATTGGCCTGTTCATATAAAATAATCAAGGCATTCTTCTGCTCTTTGTTTCTGTGAGGACATAAGAAGGGAAAAAAAAAAAAAAAGAGAGAGAGAGATATAATGTATTACAGCTTAAAAGGGCTTCTGTTATGTTGCCACAGAGGCACTCCCCAGACTCTCTGGCACCTTCAAAAAATGTGGCAAAAACATCTGAATGGTACCTTTAACATGAAAGGACCATAGCCTGTGAACTGGAGTGCAGCTGACAGAAACACACACATAGACCTGTGTTCAGAGAAAATGTTATCTGGAAAATTCCTTCAGCCACAGGAAAGTCAGTCCAGCCCAGTGATTCAGTCACTCATTGTGCCAAATTACTGGAACTACTTTTCTGCCATTCCTTTTGAAGTCTTTGTTCCACTGTCCAAACACCTAAGGATTAAGGAGACCACAAAAATGAGTAATTTCTCTGCAACTGATTGATGACTTTTTGACATTTAGGTCTGTGATACACACTAGTATTCTTTTCTCTTTCAATAATGCTAGTAAATGAAAATACAATATTTCTTTAAAATTTCATTTTCATTTTTCTGGCATATATCCATTTTTAAAAATGATTACTTCAATTTTTTAAACATTACTTTCTAGGGTTATATTAAACTATTGGAAACAATTCTAAAATTAGGAAGGCTTTTAAAATAGTTTCAAGATATCCTGCATCAAATTTTAATGCCACTAGACACACAGCAGTCTGACATTTCCCAAGAAAGGAGAAAAAAAGAAATAATTTCTTTCTTATTAAGTCAGTTTGCATTTGGAGATTATTTTTGGAGAAGTTGCTTATGTTTCTGTGATGTGGAGAAAGGGAGAAGAGAGAGTTGAGTGGAGAAATGTCTACATCTTTTAGAGTCCCATATGGAGTTTTATATAACTGTAGATGATAAATCTGGAAGATCTGTAAATATTGTGAAGTACTTTTTTTCCTTCTTTTTATCTCTGTGGGGTAGCTAAATCTTTAACATGTAGAAATTATTTGCATTTTCCCACAAGGAAAGAAGCATTAGACTTTGAGTACTCACAGCAAAAGAATTCAAAAGCCATGGCACAGAGGAAGAACAATTTTCATGTTAATGATAATGGAATGGAAAGTTTGTCACATGTCTGTGAGTGGTGGAGTTTTAGGACTGACAAACACCAAGTTATCTCTGTGAGACAAGTCTTTAAGCCAAATAAATTCCTTTTATGACTTCACTAATTTTTCTGGAGTCATATCAACAATGAATGTGATCTTCTTTATGTAGGTATCAAGATAGGCGTCCTTATTATGCAACAGACAGAAACACACCATACTGCCCTTACTTTTGAAATTTGCTGTTCACTTTTTATCGGTGTTTTTATTCCCTTGCAATCTTTGGATACAGCTTCTCATATTTGAGATCTGTCTTTCCCAGGAATTATAGCAAATTTTCTCCTTAAATCATATGGACCAGTGGACATTCAGGCTGAAATTCAGTACAACTTGCCAGGGTAAATCCAATAAATATGGTTTTCTAATTGCTAGCAAAAGGCTTTTACTACTGTATCAGGGTGTTAGAACTTGTCTGGCTTATCTGGAGCTGAGCCCTTTCTATTTTCCTTTGGACAACAGCTGTGCACTGGTGAGATACTATGGCCTGAACTTTTTTTAACTTTGGGCACTTGTGTGTTGTAATATCTTGTTAGTTATGGGGTAGGAATACCAAATATTTAGTCAGTGGGGAGCAAGCTATTTATGAACCTAGAACAAAACAATGAGAGAATGCAAAGATGCTGGAGGATGCCAGGGACCCCAAACTGTAAGCCCAATGCACAGTGGCCAGTTATTGATAAATAAAGAAGTGCAGCCTTGTAAGCCAGTGACCACACATGGACCCTACTGTGAGGGAGAAGAAATCCCTGTCATATTTCCTCCAACAAACCACTTGGGATATTGATAACTTGCTGTAGCTCAAACCCTACCCCTTCTTGAAGCTGCTTACTTTGAGATCTAGAGAGACATTTGAAGGGTGAATTTACACAGGAGGAAAAGTTTAGATGACAAATGCTTGTGTGTAGAAATCTTGAGTGCATTATTAGCTATAAGAGTTAGTATCATTGTAAGTACACTAATAATAAATGGTAGACAATTTGTTTAGACTGTTCAGACCCTATTAGACTAGACTAACAGTAATGTCTTGGATGTGTTTCCTTTTCCCCACATAAGATTAATAGTGACTTCTAAACTCTGATGTGCAATACCTATCATAAAAGAAGAATTCTGCATCATATCAGAGGATACAGCTGAAGGCAGAGATAATGCAGTGCACCGCCGGTTGTTATTTTGTATAGCAATGGTGACAGCAAAGGTGACAATTTATTGCCACTCCTTGTTCCCATATAGTCCTCCTCCTCCTTTCTCAGTTACTACAGTGTTTATCTTTTTAAAATTAGTCACCCATTTCCCTAGTTTTAGTTAAAACAAAATTTTGTCAGCTGTTCTCTGGATTATCCTAGGTAATGTCGGAAGACATGGTACTTGAAGATTATTATGTTCTGTGCTTTCTGAGCTAAAATTGCATGCTTTATTTTTTTGTCTGTGCAACTATCTTTACCAATTTTGGCTTGAGAAAAAGCACAAAACCTCAAAAATCTATAGAGATGGCCAAATAGGTTTATATTTACACTCCCCTTGAGACAAAGGAGGATTGAAAGAATCAGAGATATATGAACTCTGGTTGTACCTCCACAAGGGATCCATATAAAATTTGGAACTCTGTAAATTGCACTCCCAGCGGCCTTAACCAAGAAAACAGGGAAAGAGGAGATATCAAAGTGGCACGAGGGCAAAGACAGTTTTTAACAAAAAAGGATTTTATTTTAAGAAACAGTGGTGACAGCAAAAATATCTGCCAGAGTTTGCCAGTAGTGATGGTTATTGCTGCTGCCTGTTATAGCTACAAGTTGGCTGCTTCTCTCCCAGATCTCACACAGTGAAAATAGCATCACTTACTTTTTATGCAGTATGCAGTGCAAATACAATAAGGACATAAACACAGACAGCTTCAAACTCTTTGCGTCTACAGTGCTCACAGAAGAACCAGGTGAGACAAGATTTTTTGAAGAGCACTTTATTTTGAATCTCAAGAGTTCTTGGAAAGGAAGTGACTGCTCCCTTAAAATGCATCTTGCCAAGCTCTACACATGCAATCATTTTGTCAGTCGGAATTCTCCTGTTTTCAGTATCCATGCTTTAATTGTGGACAAGACACTGTTCCCAATGACAGTTTATTTTGCAATAGCCATGTTAGCCCACCTCTATTATTGTATTATAGTGTCAAATAAGTACATCATGTCAAAAAACCCATTTTCAAATTGCAAACAAATTGCTATCTTTTGGACAGCATCACAAGCTCTGTGGACTGCAGAGGCTGCAATTCTGGAAACAACAGAACACATGGCTGCATTACAGACTGCTCTGCTCTTGTTTTTCATTCTGTGAGCACTGCTGACATGGCAGCTGGAGTCAAGCAAGCTGGGAATGCCAGCATTGAAGTTCAACCAGGGCTTTGATTCCATGCCTATTCGACATGGCATATAAAACAAACATGCAATATTAGGTCTTTCAAGCATTTCAAAGGGTTGTAAACAGCTAAGAAATTATTGCTAAACAGATTCCAAATATACACCACAAAAGTAAATGGAAGAGCTGGGTTGAAAAATTACTTCAATTTATTCCATTGAGAAAAATTCTTGAAATAATGTTAGAAGAAAAGAAAGAAACAGCTAGAATAAAGTTTGGTATGCCTGCCCGAACACTTACAAGGTTAGAAATCATAAAAAGAATGCAGTGTAGCCCAGTACTCTCTGATTCTTCATATTCTTTGTTAAGAATTAGCTGATTTTGAAAGTTTCCAGACTGGAGAAACTTTCTTTTCAAAAAATAGTTCACACAGTCTTGTAGTTGACCTTCCTTTTCTAAACACATTCAGATCTGTTAACAACTCTTGCTTTTTACACCTACACTACTACCTTGGTTGCAGTATAGAAATACTCTAAGCCAAATTTCCTCTAAATACTTTGGATACAATATGCAAGCTGGAATTACAGCGAAGATGTGAGTTCATGATACTGTAACATAAATATTTTGAAATTTGAGTCAAGATTCTTTCACTCTTGTAGGCAGTACCAGTGCTGAGAGAAGTCATTAGATACAGCAGTAGTACAAAAAACAGCATTTCATGTTTAGTGCTTCCTCTTATATGGGCACTAATAACTTTATTTTGTTCTCTTCTAACATGCCTTCTATGTTGCTGAAACTTACAGAAACTGTACAACTTTAAAACTATTAACCTGCTGTGAAATTTAGTTAAAGTTATGAGTTCAGTTTTAAAATTAGGAAATACAATTAACAGAACGGCAAAAAAAAATTTTGAGAAGATAAAGAGCACATCTCAGACTTAGCTAGAGCTCCACCAAATCTGAGGAAGCCAGCTAGTTAAAACCAGGAAAGGGAGAAATGTGCTGTGATAACAGATCCTTCAACTAAAAGCCCTTGATCTGTTGAGCTGAACACATTAATTAGTAAGATGTCAGACAAAGAGCATTAGCAGGAACAGGACATGTAGTTTAATCTACCCCCATGTGTTCTGTGATTTTCAAAAATGTGTCTTTCTGATGTATGTGCAATGAAATATGCTTGTATTTGCATTGTAGAAGAAGAGAACAAGTGTTTGCTAAAAATCTGGACTTCTGAATAGCAAGCACTCATGTAGAAAAGGGGTCTCAAATGCACTGTATTTGAAATACTTAATTATTTAGATTTATAAACTTTAATATCCTCAAAGGGTTTTGAAGATGAATGCTGCTTGGCAAGTGAAACTTTCTATATATGTTACAGAGCTGAGACAAAAATAGTAATTCACTTTCATAGAAGACTTCAGAATGCTTGAAATAAAGCTTCACACTAAATCTGAACAAAACTTTTCCAAGATTCTGGAAATGAATGTCCATTCAGATTCCTTACCTTAGGAAAATTAAACCAAACCAAAAAACACACACCTCATACACCCTCCAACCCCCTCTAACCCCTCACACCTGCCCCAGTTTTGATTGCCATTTCATAATTTAGCAGAATGGGGAGGAGGGAGGAGAGACGTTTCAGAAAATTTTCAATAAGAAGCCTGTGAGCTATGTCATTCTTAATATGTCACAAAAGGACACTTAACTATGGGGTTTTTTTGCAAGTTTGGCATACTTTCATAGAATTTTTCACCCTTGATGAAAGGTTCTATCAACACCTTCACAAGCAATTCTAACATGGACCTTTCATAAGAAACCACAAGAGAATTTAGTCTTACAAACGAAGAGAGATAACCAAACTTAACCATTTAAATTCAGAACTTTCTCTATAGGCTGAGGACATTTTCCAAATAAGTCCATATCCTACAGTTTTGCCAATTCCTGTCAGTGAGGTCAGCTGAAGGGACTACTGTGTGACAGTATTATTCTTGGATTATTCTTATATTCACCTCTGTAGGTGAGTGCTGAAGTAAATGATACATTTCTGGTAAACAAACATGACCTAAAAGAAATAGAACTAAGCTCACTTTATCTCTTAAACATGACAGCAAGATTAGAGTTAAGAAGGAAGGAAGACTAAAGGTCATTGCTTGTTAAGGCAAATGAAGGTTTTTTGGAATGCAAGCAGGACAAAAGGTATGATTCTAAAGATGACTTTTTTTGTTGCTGTATCAGAACAAAATGCTATTTTAAAATGGAAATACAAGTCTATCTGCAAAGAAACTTATCATGCATATCATCATTTTACATGCCGGTGTGGTCCCTATAGGCTTGTAGAGAGATCCTTGGAGTGCCATCATATCACTTTGGAACCAGTAATGGAACCATCCCACTCTCTCTATGGATTTCTCGTGAAAGTATTTTGCTTTTGCAGCTTCATATTGTAATGGCTTCATAATGGAATCTCTTTAGAGTGATATTGAGATCATCTTGCCATCATTAGTGCACATCGTAAATGGTACCATAATGGGGTCTCCATTAAAGACTTGCATTAAAATCTTATTGAAATTGTTACTATGTTATTGTCCCACCAAACTAACTGGGGATGTAGCTTGGAAAATGACTAGTAATGTTCTCTAGTTACTTTTCAATTTGACCTTTGGTATTTTTAATGCAACATATTTTGTTCATATTTTTTACTGTTTCTATTACCACTGAAATTTTACTGTTTTCTGGTGTACTATAAACATGTTGTTCTTTTGGTAAAATATCAGTGGCTGCTTCTTTAAAAAAATGTATTTTTTAAGCCTTCTAACTGGAAGATGTTTCTTTTAAGAAGCATTGATAACAGTATTTAATAAGTATAAAGGAGGTTTTAAGAGTGCTGTCAGAAGAGCAAAGCTCTGTGTAATTCTTTCTTCTCATTCTTGTGACTGAAAAATGTGACAGTTCAAATACATTTCATCTGAAGAGAAGAAAGAAATGAAAACACTTCAACAAAGACAATTTCTTGAATCCCAAAATACTGAGTTATTTGGGTTTATAACATGGTAGTTGCAATCCTACTGTTATGTTCAAGAGACAATAAATCTCTCTGAACTTTGGAATATTTTAAACACCTTCTGAAAAGAATGTAGCAACCCTGCTAGGTTCATTGGTGTGATCAGCTGAGTAGTAAAGTGAGAAAGAAACATCACCACAGATTTACCTGGCTATGACACACCTCTGCAGAGAGAGATCCCCAGTTACACTACCACCACATAAATACAGATTTACTAGAGGTTAAAGAGAGGCATTTATCCACATGCCTGACACACAAAGTATGGACAGACATGCTAGCAGTTTCAGGTCTGGGATCAAAGAGTGCCAGGTGGGGACTGCTGTGTGTAGCCCACGTTCAGATCCTTTCAGAACCGCTCTGCTGCCCACTGGGAGGGATTCTGGGGTCGGGACATTCCCCCATCTGTGCCACAGGGATTCACGGGTTTGACAAAACTGATACAGCTCTGTTGGTACTGGGAAACTGGCATCCTGCCTTTCAGCACTGAAGAGGCCTAATAACAGTGCCCCACTGGTGTATTTTTTCAAGACGTGAGCTCACAGTAGTATTAATCAGAAATGAGGAATATCCCAGAGGATCCAGCATTAGACCTGCTTGTGAGGATTAGTTGTGGCAAATTACTCAAGGGATAAATAATGCATTCAAATTACTTTGGATCTGAGTCGTAGTAGGGAGATCTTAGTTCTGTGTACTGGTGTCTAAAAATACTTAGAATAACTTTCTGACTAGCAGAGGTAAAAGGAAAAAGACACTGGAAAAAATCAGAGATGATAGCAAGAAAGGCAATAAGCACCACATTATTCAAGATTTAGGAATGCTTTGTTGTAGGTGGAAATTAATTAATGCTAAATTACAACAGAATTCCTAAGGGATTACATATTGCAACCCCATGAACACTGAGAGAATTCATCATAATTATTGGTGTATTTCCAGAAGAATGTTGCCCATTACATAGCTTTGTAATATTTATTTCATTACTTTAGGGGCTTTATTTACGAAACATACACAGGCACTACACACAAAAAGGAGTGTGTGTATATATCTATTTCTACATATGTGCATAAATATATACATTATGTATATGAAGGAGGGCTCTTGTTTATATTTTATTTTCACATTTTTCTAAATGACAACTATATCTGCAAAAAGAATGCATCTCATCACAGACACATTTCCTGGTCCTATCACACAATCCAAAAGGGATTCTAGCAAAAGCAAGTGTTACTAACACTTTTAGTTCTGTGTTAAGAAAGGGCCTGCTGACAGTGTGAAATGACTGATCTTGAATATGACAGGGTGAGAGAGCTTCTGAAACTTTTTGACACACAGCCAGTCCTGGAGATTTGGGAATGTAGAGAAGAAGAATCTTGGAGCTTGGAAAGAAATGCCTGGAACATGCACCTCAACAACCTGGAGATTTGAAGGAGGAAAACAGGATTCATATTTGGATCTGTACAGCCTAAAAATATTTGCAAATCCCTTCTGTCTAAAACATGAGTTTTAGTTCTGCTTTTATGAATCTCTTGAGAGCTGTTCTTAAAAACAAAAGAAATAGAACTGAGAACCTATTTACTTTAATGGCTGAAACTCTATATGTATTCTGATATTTTCTTAGGGCTACTTTCTGAATTTTTTGTTTATGAACAGAATTTTTTCATTAGCCTTTAAAAGAAAATTCAGAAAGTTCTCATTTTTATTTCCCAATAACAACCTCTCTTTAATTTTTATCACCCTTGTTCCTGCTTTGTCAAAGTAATTCATAGCCTAAATTTCATGTCACCCCACTGAGCCAGTTCCCATTTCCCATCATTTTTGGGGTTGTTTCTGTGGGATTTTTGTTTGCTTTTTTGTTTGGTTGGTTCGTTTTTACTTCTTCATGATAGCAAGTCTAGTCTGAAGTGAACAGAGTGATTTAAAAATGTTTATTACAATTATTTCAACAGTGAAAAATGAGTTGCAAGAATTTATCAGATTTGTAATATTAAATTAATAATTTTACCTGAGCCATTAACTGAATTAAAACACAAACCACAGTTTTGACATACTTATCAGACAGAATATCAATTCTAGTTTTAGCTTCTGTAATAATTTTTCATTTTTGTTCCTCACAGAGCACTGGGATCAATAGATAATATTCAAGAAAGAGACCCAGTTGTCTGATACTTGGTCAAAATACAAGGAGTCAAAATGATGAGACAGAAGTTGAGGCTCTCTTGAGGTTCTTAGCTAATAGACTAATAAAGAGGTAAAGGAGATGAAAAAGCTCTCTTGCTACTTTTGTAGGCTAATCATAATTTAGAAAAATTTTATTCCCAAAGGCAGATGCAGCAATGATTAATTATCATATTTTGATTAAGTCAATGATATGATGTGTTTTCTAATTATATATGCTAATATCTAGTCAGACTTCACAGCTAGCCCCAGGATAAGGTCAGAGCCCAGTAATTTCAGCATGGATAATACTTGCAACCTGTATTCAATCTAACACATTCAGATCACCATCCTCAAGGTTTCATTTAAGGTGGCAAGTTTTTTTTCAAGAAATATTTAATTTTTGTATTCTAATTTTGATTTTAACTCATCTGAGTTTCCCTTGCAGTGTACATGGGTTCTTAATTGAACACTGACAAGATTATAAAAAGATGATTTTTTGTTTTTTTGGTTTTAATGAAATGAGACATGGCTCCGTAATTTCTGCAATGTCTGTGATCATTTGAACACCCTCTTTCTTAGCTATCAGAGTTGAAAAGTGCACTGTTACAAAAGATCCTTGCCCTTTTGAGTCTTCTTGCTTTAGAGCCCCAGGCTGGTCACAGCTGCCACTATCTCATTGACCGTGAGATTATTTTCAATATTTTAGCTGGTAGGACCAGCAGTGGATTTTCTCAGAAAGACTTAAATTCAGCTGAACACAGTGGCAACTGCTACCTCTAGCCATGGTTGCTTTAGCCCTAAGGAAGCCTTTTTTGCATGTTAAATATGCATGTAAGTGCCAAGGTCTTGATTTTTTCCCTGTTTACTGCAGTGCAATATATCACTCCTTACAAAGCAATTTAAATAGAGAGCTATGAATGGTGTCTAGACAAATTCATGAACTTTCATCATGCAAATGAGAACACCTAATTAGGAGCCAATGGTCAAAATTTCCATAATGATAGAGCTAGATGAAATATGTTTCAGGTTCCCCCAGGAATCTAGATAGTTTTTCTTGCATTAGTGTTGATTATACAAAAGCACCTTGTATGAAGATATTCCTAGATCTAAGAAGACTTCTTGTTTGTTTTTTTATTTTACTGAGTAAAATTTTTTAGAGTTAGTTGACTTGTCTCCCTGAGTTCTACAGCAATCCTGAAGTTTATAAAATGTTGACATCATAATACAATAAGAATGACTAAATGGATTAATCAAAGCTGTTTATGCATTATGTAACATTTTAAAATGTGTAATTTGGGAATTGGAACAGCATATTTTTATGCCTTTTAAAATTATATATTATTCCTCAGAGTGAACTATTTTGGATATTGCACCCAACAAAGGTTATCAAAACAAATTCTAAAAGAGGCAGATTAAAAATAGTATGTTAAAATTGAAAGATTTGTGCCAGTGAGATAACATAATTATTTAGTGAACAGAACAAATGACTATGACCGTATCCAATATGAAATCTTTTCCAGATCTACCACCCCTCATTAATTCTAATGAACTGAATCAGTTAAAGCTGATGTAGACCATTAAGTGATTTTATGGAGCTCCTCCAGGTCAGTGTCGCAGTGAGCATTTTTTATTATCTCACACTTAAAAGCATGTGCCTGAAATCATACACACAAAAATAATTTTGACTACTTATTACAGTGCTGTATTGCCATGGCTCAATCATACAAACATAAATTTTATAGAACATCATCCACCTACTCATTCAACTGCCCCGAAAAATTATAGAACCCTTTTGATTGGAAAGGACCTTTAAAGAACACCTAGTTCCAACTCCCTGTCATGAGCAGGGACACTTCCCAACTGGACCAGGTTGCTCAAAGCTTCATTCAGCCTGGCCTTAAACTTTTCCAGGGATGGGGCACCCAGAGGTTCTCTGGGCAACCTGTTCCAGCACCTTACCTACCTCATAGTAAAGAATTTCTTCCTTATATCTACTCTAAACATACCCTCTTTTAGCTGAAATCCATTGTTCTTTATCCTGTCACTACAGCTCTTAGTAAAAAGCCTCTCTGCATGTTTCTAACAATTCTGTTGTATATTGAAAGGCTCCAGTACATTGTCCCCAGAGATTTCGGTTCTGCAGGCCAAACAATCTCATCTTTGTCAGCCTTTCTTCAAAGCAGAAATGCTCCAGACCTCTCAATATTTTTGTGGCTCTCCTCTGTCTTCCAACATGTCCAGGTCTTCCAGAACTGGACATAGAACTGAGGGTGATGTCTCACAATAGAGGAGTAGAGAGATCATGCCCACCCCCCTTGACTTGCTGGTCACACTTCTTTTTGTGTAGCCCAGGACATGGCTCTCTGCCATGCTGGCAGTGGACATTTCTGGGCTGCCAGTGGACATTGCCAGGTCATGAAATTTTTTTTGCCTGCCAGTATCTTCAAGTCTTTCTCCAGAGGGCTACTCTCAATCCATTCATCCTACAACCTGTATTGATACTGGTGGGTGTCCTGAATCAGGTGCAGGACCTTGCAACTGCCTTGGTTGAACTTGATGAAGTCTGCATGACAGGTATCACAGATGTTCCTTCTCAGCATATCTTCTGTAGGTGTTTGCATGAAAGATCACTGAGCTCCATTCATGTGGCATTCTCAGTCTTTTAAGCTAAATTTTGGAAATACTAGAAATAAATTATTGTGTTTTGCAAAAAATATCTCCATCACAGCATAGAATACAGATCTTGTTTCCAAAGCTGACAAAACTTCTACTTATTTTCCCTATGACCAGAGTCCAGGCTAGCCACATACATAATGCCACGTAATGCAGTAAAATTTTACCTTCAAATAATTTATCCTCTATTCTAATTCTTAATAAAGAAAATATTTAATTATAAATAGAAAAAAAATTAGAATCATAGTACTTTAGTAATTAGAGAAGAAAATGGAACTTTCCCTCTCTAAAATATATATCAATTTATCACTATATATTATCAGTGTTACTATTGATGTTTATAGAGCCGGTCACAAGCTATGGCTTCTCTTAGCCAGAAAATATAAAACACATCAGAAAAACAAAACAAAGAGTAAGTATTTGGTGAGCTGATAAACTTATGTGCATGCTGATCCCCATTTACTCCCAGCCAGGTTTCTTAAGATGTACTTAAGAAGGCTTTGCAGGCATGTTTGAAACATGAACAAAAGGCAATGTGGTGCAGGGAAGAACACGATATGCTCAGAAGACCAGGATAAGCAGCAGCCACTCCTGCCAATACCACTATTTATGTTGAGTTTTGTTTGGATCATCTCTGCAAAAGTGCCCTATAGGAGAATTGAAAGAGAGCAATGAAGTAGCTTTCATGATGTTCATGAACAGTGAACATGACATGTTTTGGGAAAATATTATAGATATATATTTGACAACCCTGCTGGACTGAAGTTGAAAGAATGAGGTAAACATTGGTCTCCCAGCATGTGTATGTGCAAATAAGGAGGTACCAAGCCATAAAAGACTTGGAAAATTAAAGAAAAAAAAAATTTCACACTGAAAATATTTCCTTCTCTTCCCTGGCATTACCAGCTTCTAGAGACAAAAAAATAATTTGGCCATTCAGAACATTAGGCATAGAAAATTCAGATATCACAAAGTAAAAAATGTGCTCACAGTGAAACCTTAGAGGAACTATTTAGTGTTCCAGATTTCTCTTTCCCTCCTAATCATGTGGTTATATACAAGGAAAAGAAATATTGATGATAAATACAGAAGGGTTTTTCTATATCACATGAAGGCAGAAGAACATTAACTCTGGTAACAAATTGAACAAAACAAAACCTACAGGTATATCTAGTAGGGAAGATACACTTCTACTCACATGGATAAAAAAAAATGGTAAAGTTTCTTATTTTTTCCCCCAACATCTCTTTTGACTTAGAATGCATTTTTATAAGGTATTTCAATGACTAACTTGTAAAGTTTATGTCCAAATAGGCTGCATATGAACTGGATATCTTTAGCATAGAAAGGCAAGGGAAATAAATACATTTTTATTTATTTATGCTGAAACTGCAGATCTCTAACAATATACATCTTAATTTTACCACTGTGCTTGCCAAGGCTTTCTCTGTCATTGGCTGCATCACTAATACAGTGTTTACTAATAGCTCTATAAAGGAACAGTATTTCCATAGTAACAAATGAACAATTCTAGATATATTAATCATTCCTACATCATCTGTGTACAGTTTGCTGTAAAGCAACATTTTGTAGTTTGATAATTGCTAGACTGAAGTGATTGTACATTATGAGATTATTAGCATAAACACTTAAGAAGATGAAGAATGCCTGTTGAAAAGAAAAAGTGATATTGTACTGCAAATATTACCATAAGAAGCAGCAGGAAGAACTAACTTTAGCATTAGTCACTGTCCCTGATATTAGTCATCTCCTATGGATTAATCCATGAAAAATCTCTCCAAACTTTAGCAACATGGAGGCATGTATGTCATTCAGCTACCCAGTTTCTCACTGAAAATACCTTTTTCAGTAGGAAAAAAGTCTAATTGCTGGCCACTTTGGAGACATCTCTATGGTATTAGGGCACTTGATGGCACAGGGTCATCAATCATATAACATATGAAAATATATGAAAAAGACACATGGATAAGGGAAGGAGGGAGGGAAGGAAGGAGGGAGGGAAGCACGGAAGCGCGGAAGGAAGCACAGAAGGAAGGAAGGAAGCGCGGAAGGGAGCGCGGAAGGAAGCGCGGAATGAAGTGCAGAAGGAAGCAAGGAAGGAAGGAAGGAAGGAAGGAAGGAAGGAAGGAAGGAAACCTTCAAGGAATTCCTTGATCAAGGCTCTGTCCTTATTTACAACAGAATTTGAAAAATTAATTTTATTTTTGTTCTGATCAGCACTGTTTACTATAAATAAGGTATCAGGTTAAAATACAGAAGAATAGAATATTGTTCAAATGTAGCTGCTGAGTAATCAGAGCCTCATTGTCTGGACCATGCTTGATGATTTCATATGAACATAGGAAACAAGTGTGACAGGTTTAACATTTAAAAGTTTTGCAATAAATATTCTGCCTGGTTTTTAAAGTTCATTAAAACCAAGACCAGGATTGATTCAATGATGAGAATTAAATAACAAGAATGGTTTAAGTCTATAGAAACTTCCGTAATTGTATTGAACCCTGCCAGTGACCAGAATAAATCTCATACAGCAGAATTAGAGCAGCTTTCCAGGTGCAAGATAACCCCACTAAACCTTGCTGCTCAGCAAATTGCCTTTTTCTTTTATCCTTATTACCTAATATTATCTAACATAGTTTTTAAAAAGTAAAATAAATAAAATGGACTGTGTTATTTTAAAATTAATTTACATATTCTCTATTTACTGCCTTCAGGCTGTTTTTTTAGGTTGCTTCTGTTGTCCCTTCTCCTGCTCTCACTGTGGTTTGGATAAAAGGGCTGTGTTTTCAGTTGCTTTCTCCCGTATTTCACAAAACTGCTAAGCTTGAAATTTTCTTTGGCATCCTTCATGTGTGTCTAGTGTCCATTACAACAGCTGGACACCATTTTAAGGGTTATTTTAGCAGATATTATAATATTTTCATTGTTCAAGCACTAAACAACCCCTTTCAGTTACTTAAAACATGCAATTTGCTGTGAGAGCACATTGTGGTAAATACACTGAATCAAAGCTGCTGTATACCATGCATTCACTATCCTCTTTTCAAAAGATTCATATCTCATCTTTGGTATGTGTTTTAGATGTCATTTCTTGAATCCTTCATGGTGCAATGTTGCCAATACCAAACCAGAAGCAAATTGTTTTGCAATATTATTCCATTAATTGATATCAGTTTCTTCTTTCACTTATAAGCAGTTCCAAAAATCCCTGAGGTTTAAGCAATTCTCAAAGTTGTATTACATAATGTTTTCTATGTCTTCATACCTCATGTCATTACAAGATATTATTGACTTTTAGCCCTACATTAAATCAGTTCTTTTTTCTTTGGTTTTTTTTTTTCTTTTGTTTTGGTTTTTTTGGGGTTATTTTTGTGGGATTTTTTTGTTTGTTTGTTTTTTGTTTCTTGTTTAACACACTTCCCTTTTAAGGATTCAAGCTTTCTAGTAATACATAATACAAAGGCTTCATTAATAAATTGATAGCATTTCACAGAAAATTATACACTAAAGCATTGACTTGCTTTTCTCACTGCTGTACACTAAATGCAAGGATAACTATCTGCAACAGTGCGGTTTTTTTAAACATTGTTACTAGCAGCTGGAGTTGTTCCTACATATTTGGAGTCTAACCCCTTTTCCATGGAATTTGGGACTCCCCAGAGGTACTTCATCAAAGCTTTTTCTTCCATCTCTGTAAATTATCTTTGAAAGTACTTATTTGCACTAAAGAAATTTTAAACTAAGTCTTCTAGTATTTAATATCAAATCCTAATACCATTAAGAGAAAAACTGTTATACTTCTGGGAGATCTAATACACATTCGTAAATGTTTAACTTCTCAAGAAAATAAAAAACACAGAGCAAAAAGTATTTATCATAATTTAATAAAATATTTTACTTGCTCATATCAAGCCCTCATACTCCTTATTTATCCCTCTTCTACCTTCTTACTGTACACCCACATCAATTTCTCACCAAATAAAGCCATGTGCTGTCATCCTAGTTTGAATCTCCAATCTCCCTACACGAAAACTCAAGTCCTAAACTCTCACTCAGATTTTCAGCCCTGTGCTAGATCAAAAAAGTTACCCTGGTGACTAATTATTAAGACCTTATCCCAAAAGGCATTGATAACAAACATGTAATCTGGAAGACAGTTGATCCATACACTTGCAGTGTATGTATATTCAGAATGATCAGTCATGATCATGACTGCTGTGAATAAATTCTGCATTGCTTCAATGTTAACCCAATTCACCAAAATCAGGAGGTTTCCATGAAAAGTGGTAGAATAGATTTCATAAAACTCTTATTTTAAATAGATTGGAAGACAGCTTTCAAATTCACAGACACATTCTGATACGAAACATTCATATAAACTAGTTGCAGCTCAGAAAGGTGCATCACTTCAAACTATTTCTAATTGGTTTATGATTTGGAACTGAAAAGCTTTCCAAACCTTCTATAGCTGTGCTTGTTATATTTTTCTGAGAAGTTCCAGTCTATCTCAGAAAAAAATGTCTTTCTCTGCTATTTTAGAAAAATAATATTTCAGTGAATATGAACAGACATCAAACAGCTGTAGATAGACCTGAATTCTGTATTTCATATTCATTTACATGGTAAAAAAAGTTTATTTTATATTACTGGATGATAGGCTGTTAGATCTGCACTGTAGAGGCTCAAAATCAGCGGAAACATTTCGAAGGACTTTGGAAAAGTAGACTCATTACCACTGAAGTTAATTAACAAGAAAGGCTTAAGCAAATGCTTGATAAAACTGCTTATGGAGTTGAATCACCAAACAATTATTTACTGTCTGTTAGCAGAAGTGCATGTTATTACAAACCTACAGGAGTTTCATTCTGTATACATACATTGCACTAAATGTTATTCCATATGGTTCTTGCTGATGCCAAGAAAAAAGAAAAAAAAGAAAAAAAAAAAAAAAGAGAACAGTATTTCCAGTCCATTCCTTTTCCTCCAGTTACGTACTTTCGACCTACAGCTCCTTGTTTCCATTGTTGTCCCTGGAAAAGAAGTGCTTGCAGGTCCATCAGTGGTTTTCACAGATATGTTTTCAGCTTGCAGTTTATCAACATCAGGTAGTCCCTTTTTTCTACACCATTATAAAGATTCATGCTGTTTGTTATAAATATTCACATAAGACTAAGAGCTATTGCTGACTCAGTCTAGCTAGCATTTTACTTGTGCCTCTCTGTGAGAACACAAATAAGTTCCATAATCATTTGCTGCTTTGTTAGTGCATAGAATAATTCTAAAATCCCATCTATTCATCTTTTACAAGTCCTGTTGAGTACTTCCTGATATGCTTAATACCCTTCTGAATCCAAATTTTTTTTTATTTTTATTATTACTTTAGAGAAAATGCTACTGGGTTTTGTTGTTATGGTTGTCTCTGTTTTATAGTAACATGGAATTTAAAATGAGAATAGATTTCATTATTTATTCATAGGACTTGATTCACCCTCATTATGACATTATTTTTAATGTTGACAGTTGCTGGCGAATAGTGTGGAAAGCTAGAGGGCATTTATTTGACCATAAAATGCCATAAACAATAAAGTGATATTGTCTTGCTTTCATCTGGGGCTTTTTCATCTTCAAAACAAGAAATTAAAGTCTAAAAAACTTAAATTAATCTGTTTTATACCATTCACGTGAATTTCATGTCTTGCTCTGTCAGCTGCAGTGTGCAAATATTAAATCTTGCTACGAGAGTTTTGATAATCCCTATCAAGATACAAAAATGGCAAAAAGAAGCTTGACATCAAGACTTACCTTTATTAAGAAAATAAAACTTGATTAGATAAAAAAGCCTCCTTTCTTTTTTTTACCTTTTTTTTTGTGTCTTTTGTTAAATTTTATTTTAATGTTGCCTGGACAGAAACCTTGAACAGTGAATGCAGAGAATAGATTTACAGAATAAAACAAAAAAATTCTTGAGTCAGGAAAAATAACACTATATTTAAATCAGTTGATCAAAAGAAAGGTTTGGTTTCTCTCAGAATCCATTATAAATAAAATGATATTTGAAATCACAATTTTTAGATTTTAACTGGTATGCAAACAATACATATAAGCTTAAAAACATAACTTCTGAACTGTAGTCGAGGAATAAGCCCTTCAACAATACAGCCACATAGCATTATAGTCCAATTGAAGAGTTGTATCAATCATTGGTGGTTTTGAGGATAAATGAAAGTACAGGAACTTTTAAACTGTGTCTCAAAGCTGCTGTCTAGATTCGAATTATCCAATTTATATCTGTCACAGGCGAAAACTGATCACGTAATTTAAACCAAAGCAGTTTTTTGAATTATTAATGGCAAGTACTTAACAAGCAATCAGTACACTGCACATTCAGGATCAATGTAATTCAGCAAATAAACCACAATGCTAGACATGCAAACCATTAATAAACACTTATGAATTTCTAAAACCCATCTTCAGCTAGTCCCAGGTGGCACTGGTCGCGCACACACGCACCCATGCACACATACACACCCTCTCTGAAGGGCAGCCTGTGCCCCCAGCATCCTTCTCCGCAGGCAGAGCATGTTCCCTGCCTTGCAGAGCCCACCAGGGGCCACACCCAGGACCACAGCATCATGCCCTGTGCTGCCCCTTGGCCAGTCAGGTGCATGTCCCATCCCAGCAGCCACCCTGGTGCCACAGGGTGATGGATCATGGTGCCAAACCATGTCTGGGCTACAGCTTCTCCTGCTGCTGAGGTTGGTCATCTTTAACATGGGCACAGCTTTCTTTATTTGATCTACATACACTCCTCATGCTTACTTTTGTAGTTTTCAAGTGTGATTTTCATCTGACTTAGGACATAAAGTCATTCCTGCAATGTGTTTTTTATCTTGGTGGGTTTATATTCGGATAATGGTATTCTTTTGGGCTGCAATGCAAACTAAGTGCCATAATAAGAACCACCACCAGTGGTCATCCATATTATGAAATTAAATTGGTAATAAATCATAAAACAGAAGTCTTTCATGCTTGGTTTTACCGGATAAATGTTCTAGTAAAGCTGTTAGGAAATGCCATAACTCCCAATTCTCCATTTGGATGATATGCTCAAGTACATTTGATGCCCAAATACCTCCTGGAGGAAAAATTCCTGATACTGATATCATTCTAGGTGGAGGGATGTTTGTGCTAGTTCTGTGTGGGAGTCTCGTTAGTGGAGGACACATATCAAAATATTCCATGCTGTGGTCTGACCCTGTCTTGTCACAGTGTGACTCTGGCTTCAGATGAAGTTGCATAATTCATGAACAGTTTCCAAAGCGAATGGTGGATTTAACATGCCTGGTAGCCTTCATCTTGCTGAAAGGTAAGTTTATAAACAGAGACACACACACACACACACACACACACACAGGCTCCACCTACAGCTGCTCAAAAATGTTTCAGCAGAACACTGTACAACTCCAAAAATTCAGTTTTGTTGAAATCGAGTTGTTCTACATGAATGTTTCAGTTTGGAAGAAATTTTCCACAGGAAAGTGTCAAAATGAATAATTTCATCCTTCTTGTTTCAGTCTGATAATGCCAAAACATTTCATTTCGAATGTATCACCCTATTTCATTTCATTTGACATTTAGATTAAATGTTAATATTAATTTTAAAAGACATTTAGATTAAATGTTAATATTAATTTTAAGACACTGTATTTATACTCTAATATATGTATACACACATTGCATATTTTTAATCTGATTTTATCTGAATTGTTGATATTATAGGATTTTTGTGTTATCAAAACAAACAGTTGGGATGTTGCCTACCAGAATTTATAGGCTGGAGATGAAAAGACTTAAAAAAAAAGAGAAGGAAAAAATATTCTTAGCTCTTTCTTGGAACAGTACAACTTCCTTGAAATTGTAAATTGTGAAACTGGCCAGGGGAGCCAGAGAAGTCTATTTTTTAATGCAGTGGATGCTGGCAAAATCCGCGCAGCAAAGTAAACAGCAAGGCAGGTATATCTGCAAAACATAGTACAAAGATTCAACACTTTGAGTCAGTATACCTCACTTTAAAATAAGCTGCCTAGTTACCAGTCACTTTTAAATCATGGAGAAATCTAAATGCTTCATCAAATCTCAGAGCTTTGTAGATCCAGAGAAGGGATGAATTCTTGGACATCTTGTTTGTTTACCTTTCTCATTAGCTTTGCTAATTGGGTTCAGATGTTAATATACATTAAATCATCCTTTTTCTTTCAAATGCCTGTGAAGAACACTCCAGAGACAGCTTTAGAGTATGAAAGCCTTTATGCACAAAATGTCTGTGGTCACGACCACAGCCATTCAAGCTCACACATATCAGCCATCCAGGGAATCTCACAGCTGCCTGACAGGGATCAGGCAAGAGGAAATATTAGGTAATAAAATCTCAGAGGCATACTCAGTCCTTGGCTCCTCTCCATCTGCCAACAAGAATGAAAAACGAGTACTGGTTCTACTGTGATATACATCTGCTCATTGGTCTCATGGAAAGAAAGAAAAAAAAAAGTAAATAGCCATTACTATATTTGGAGGATTTTACCCACTACCCACTCTGAGCCCATTTATTCCCTCAAACACATCATAGCAACCAAGATCATAATTAGGATTTTTTTTAAGGTAAATATTTTATTATTAATTAATCAACTGCTTGGTTGACTGTTTAAGGTAGTTGCTGGGGTGCTCTGATGTCTCACACACAGGATGTGAGATATTTAAGCTCCAACCAATGAAAGAGCTGAGGAAAGTTCACACTCCACCCTGGGTCTTACTTTTGCAAGTGTGACTATTGTGAGAAAATAGGAGTGACTTGCACACAGATGTAAGATGCCACCAATCCCCATCACATCCTGATAAGTTAAACTCTAGCTAGTATTTTCAGAGGCCATAACAAAACACCTCCCCTTTATTTCCATCACTCCTAAACTACTGACTAATTCTTCAGGCACTCTGACAACATTCAGCTACTCACTTTTCTTGGGGATACAAAAAAAACCACATTCATTTTAAAGTTTGGTCAGTCACCTTTGCCTATGTAATAGCTAAAATGCCTCTCCAAATAGCCACAAGGCCAGCTCATGGAGCAGGTTAGCCTCGGCAGCAAATCATGTTTAATTTCTTCCACTACCACTCCTAACATTGTTATGAAGCTATTAAATTAACAGATTCCCGTGACAGTGTTTCATTTCTCATTATAACGAAAAGGCAAGCAGCTAACACTGCAGAATTTTCATGAGCTAATGCCTTGTAATAAATCCATTAGAAAGCCATTGGTATCTAATTGTCTTATCACAATGAAGGCCTAGGAGTGACATGGCTGTAATGGGATTAAAGTAGATTGTAGTGCCGTGCCTACATTCTCTGATCCAGTCTGGAGATAGCAACAACCTTGCAGGTCATTTCAGTTAATTTAGCCAGACTCTGAAGAAAAAAAGGAAAAACTGCTTTGATTAAATAGGCAAAAGAACAGACACTGTTTTGTTTACACCTGAAAGAGATAAAGTGGATGTTATGGCTGGAAAAAACACAGCACTAACTTGAAAGTAATCTAAGGTATCAGTGAAGAGCTGTTCCCAGGATTGAATTTGGTTGTATACAAGGAATGGTTGCATGTGGTGTGCTAAAGCAGGAAAAGTTCTAAGTGTGCTGGAGGCACTGAATTATCAAGTTTATGCCTCTTCTCTCCACAGTAATTTGGCCTCAAAATTTACAACTCCAAGGCCAGAAGTAGACTTCTGCCTGATAAAAGCCTTTCTCTTTTAAGGAAATGGACTTACAAACATTGATTCAGTGACTATTAGGCTTCCTTGCTGTGGATGATGTGGAAAAACAGAAGTCTTTGTTTTGCTGAAACCATTTCAGGCACCTTGGAACATTTCTTTGAAATTTGTACTGTCAAACATAGAAAGATTCTCTACCTTTGACTTCATGTTAACAAGATAGATGATTTATACAGAATTGCTGAAGATTTTATCCCTTTCCATCAGAAATCTCTTTTGGAATTTCTCTTTATCTCCCGATGTAAGGTAATTATACCATAGTAACCAAAACAGGGAGAGTACATGTGAGCAAGGGATAAGAGCTGGGCTGAAAAATCACAACAAATGTGTATTTATTTAATCATAGGAGCTGCATATTCTTGGTTCAGCTTCCTAGTGTGGACATCCAAAATAATCTGTCAATGAGGCATTGTTATTCTAGGAACTGGGAACAGGACCAGTCTTAAAATAAAGTACTCTGGTATCATATGGTGATTATTCAAAATATTTCAATTTATCTAAGTTACACTACAGTGTTTAAAACAATTACCGAAATAATTACTCTTTCAGAAGAGGAACACACTACAAATCTGACATGAAATCTGAGTAACTTTATTTAGACTTCACTACTTATTCCTTTGGCACAATAAAGGCTTCTGTGCCTTGAATACTGCTAGTTTGAGAGCCTATTAAATATTTGTAAAAATATTTTGCAGAATAAGGAAAAAAATAAACACAGGCCTTCACCTACTGTCGTAGTCAAACCTCAGCCAGAAACTAAACAGTGCACATCATGCTGCTCATTTTCCCCCCCGACCCTGCTGGAGGAAAGAAAATTTGAAAGAAAAAAAATTAAACCTTGAGGGTTGAGATAAGAACAATTTAAGAATTGAAACCAGGCAAAATAAAACAAAACTAAAAAACTAATTATGATAATAATAATTATTATAATAGTGACAAAAATATTAGTAGTTGTAATGAAAAGGAGAGAGAGAGGAACAAAAGCGATACACAGTTGGCCGCCGCCTGCTGACCGATGCCCAGTCCATCCCTCAGCAGTGATTGGCCCCATTTTGGGTAACTGCCCCAGTTTGTACTCTGAGCATGGTGCTCTGGGGTATGGAATATCCCTTTGGCCACTTTGGGTCAGCTGTCCTGGTTGTGCTCCATCCTGGTTTCTTGCTGGCAGAGCACAGGTAACATAGACGTCCTTGGCTTAGGCTCAGCACAGTTGAGCATCGACTAAAATATGTGTGTTATCAGAATTATTCTCATACTAAATTCAAGCCACAGCACTGTACCAGCTACTAAGAAGAAAGTCTATTATATCCCAGCTGAAACCAGGACATGGACATAGGCCATTTTCAGATCATTGAGACAAATGTCACTGTTGCTTCCAGCACATGTTGTACGAACACCCAAACTGAATGTTTCACTGAGTATATTTTCCCTTTTCATGCTGTACTAATTGTGTAAATTCAGAAAATCACAAAATAATTCAACCAGATAATTTTGACTTGATGGAACATGTCCCAGAATTTAAAAATATTTTCAAAAGGGAAAAAAAATTGCTCTCTGAATTTTTGGCGGGCCATTTTTCTTTAGATAGTATCTTGAAGTAATCTTGAAGTAGTAAGCTAAAGGTTCAGTGCAAGATGTGATTCTCCACTAAGGGGTTTCTTTAAAATATTAAACACTATGTATTTTATCAACAATGTTAATCTGTGAGGAAAAGAGTAGAGATATATAATGTTTTAAAAATAAGCAAATTAAGGCATACAGTTGGACAGACAGTGCAGTTACACACAGAATACTGGCTTTGACAGGCTCTGTGCTGAGTATGTCACTCCTGAAGTTACTGGGACCTCATGAGAGTGTGTCTTCAGCGTTAACTCCCTCTTCTAAAGGCTGTTGACCTATTGGATCTATCCTGATTCCATATTAGTGTAAGTGACTCTAAGGATTTACTCCTCATGCAAGCAATGGGCAAACCAAAATTGCACCTAAATTAATAAACCTTGCCCAAGCTGCACTTGTTGAAAATCTGCTTCTGCAGTTTTAAATTACCTCTTTGTTTACTTCAGCAACTGATAGCCCAAAACAGGCACTCTGGTAAGGAACATGAAAGGTTTAACTGTACATTTATGGGTTCATCTCCAGTCTTCAAAAGCTTGAAACTGAAAATCTGTGTGCAAGAGTCAGAGCACTTCTTCCGAGTAATTGGTTGTACTAGATCTAAAGAGTCCAGGTGTCACATAGTGTAATTTGTGTCTGTGGGTGATATTATTGACTAAGCTTATGCTCTACATAAAAACTGAAGTGCTGTCTAATGCCTTTAGTGAGACATTTATCTTCTTAAATGACCTCATTATTTCTTTTCTGCGTTTAAATATACAGAAGCAGCATCCTTAGCGTGCTTGGCCAGTAACATAGGTGATTCTCCTCTCTATGGAAGAAGGAGACTGTTTTCCACAGTTTATATAATTTTATTTAATAATCACTAACTAAAAAAAAAAAAAAAATTTGACATTGTAGCATATATTAAGATGCCAAACAACAGTGATAAAGCCATCTCTATTAACTTTGCTACTTTTCAGAATAAAGCGTTTCAAACACCTTTAAAATTAATTTGATAGTCTGGCGGCGTCTTTGCGTTGTTAGAGATATAGCTCTGTGCACTGTCAAAGACATACCTCAAAATTAATTTGAATGGATATCAAATTATAGTTTGAGTTCTTTCTATCTGAGATGTATCCAGAAGCTAAGAATAACCTTACAGCTCTACAGCTCACTAGAAAAGACTTCCTCACCAAGCAGAGAGTAGTGCTATCCAATATAGGAAAGGATAAAACAGCACAGCTGGGCTTGGCTTTTCTCCCAGTGACAGGAGAACACAGAAAAAGCATTAACAATTTTTTGTCTCTCAGAAATGTGGGTCACAAAATAATAATAATAATTTAAAAAATGTTATTGGCAAGCAAATTGGACTGATTTCAGCCTTCAGAAAGAGAGTTTTGAAGATGCTATTTCAGAAAGATGGGGTTAGCAGAGAAAGATAGAGTCTGATAGCACAGCTGAAAATAAATATTTTAATTTTATTCACAAGTGGGAGAGGAGAGGGAAGGGGAGGGCTGGGAAGGGAAGTAAGGGAAAGAAAGGGGTGAGGATCTAGCCATTACTTATGTCCAGGCGTTTCTAAGTAACTTGACTCCAAACTTTTTGACTGAAAGATGAACTCACAGAATAATTTATCCTTCTCTTTGCTAGCCTTTTAACACAATGAAGACATTACTTAGCAAGTACTGCATGATGAAAATAAATATCTTGTTGCAATTATGTTTATCTATAAAAGACGTGCATTAACCTCTGAATATAGAAGGAACCTTACAAAAGTGTCCCTCTACAATGAAATTTAAAGCAGTTTCTGCCTGAAACATGAGGTTCTTCCTCTCAAACTCAGCACAGCAACTTCTGATTGTAGAACACCTGTCGACAACTGCTTTCACAGTTTCTATGCCTTTTTTCTTACTCTCACCTTTGAGAACTGCACTGGGCAAAGTCACTCCATCTAGGCTCAAATTACAGCATGGATTCACAAATTCCCTTTGTTTTGGCTGGTGGCATATGCCTGCAGTTTGCACCTGCATTTAACATCAACAGTGACTGTGACAACATCCACCAATGTGATTTAACCTCCACAAAAGTACTTCTTTCCTCCCAACCACTTTTTTCTAAAATTCTGACTGGAACGACATGCTTTGCTGCATGCTGGGGAGGTCACTAGCTTCAGTCACAATTACCCCGGAAAGGAGGTAAAAATTAAAAGACTGTGATGCCTTGCTGAGAGTGCTTATTGTTAGCATTGCCACTAGTGCAGGGAGTTGCAGGGGAGATCACATCCTTCTGAGTAAAGTTACAGAACTGACAAAGGGCCCTCAGCCTCCTCGAACTGTCCGTGCTATTTCACTGTGCTGTTCATTCAGCCCTTCACAGCTGGCCTCTGCCCAATATCACTTAGGAACTAACCAAAGAAGGCAAGAAGAAATCCCCATAATGTATCCCTGAGTTTTAAAGGTTAAGCGCCACTGTGTGACAAACAACACAGAGTTAGTGTGAAGGTGTGCTGGAAGTGTGCTCTCCAGCTGATGAACTACTGTATTTTTCACTAGCTGGACTTTTAAAAGGTCATTCAGGTAGAATCTCAGATAGAAATACAACAAAGTGTGAAAGTGAAGAAGTTACAGAGAGCAACCATGAGAATAGATGTTCCAAAGATTAAATGTACGTTATTTAGTCAGAATAATATCCCAGCTGGCCTTTGGGGGATTCTTCCATATCAAGTCTGTATTGGAGCTTTTAATGATGATGATTCTTAAATAAGACAAGAGATAGATTAAAAATATTGGGACAATTTCTTTTTTTTTTTTTTCCCTTTTTTGGGAGGTGGAAGGGCAAAAGGACAGGGGAGTTACTTTATGTGTTCTGATATATTTAGAGCAAAATGAGCAAAACAAGGTGCACTATGACCACCTAAGGAACCATTCTAACATCACTGACAATAGGACTTCTGAGTCTTGCTTAACAAGGCATTTATATTGTACAAGAATCAAGAGAAATTCCTGGGACACATAGTTTGCAGGGAGCCAGCATTAGTCCAAAAGCCAAATATCTGTCAGTTTGTTAGTCATTCTTCAGTGCCTGAAGATAACCTAGATACCTTATACCTCAATGCTTGCTTTAAGAACTGGTTTCTCAAAAGTAAAATTCCTCTGAAAGGCAGAGACAAAAGATTTACATACAAAGGAAGTCATCAGCATACCTGACACTTAAATTGCCTATAAGCCTAGGAGAAACACTAAAAAGTAGGAGGTGGATTCACAAAGATATAATTTGTTCTTTCTTGTTTTGTGATAAATAGCTTTAACAGGAGTTAAAATACTTTACAGAACAGAATTCAAATTTCCACTTGTTGTCATAATTCATATTAAGTAGGTGTAAAAATAGAGATTGTAACTGCCCAAGAGTAACAGAAAATTCAGTAAATCTTTTATCAAATAACAGTTTTTCTAGATTGTTTGTAATTACTATGATTCTGAAACAAGCTATTAATGTCTAATAAATATTGGTTAATTAGCTCTGGAACCTTAGCAGAACTGGTGATCTTCCTTGCTAAACATAAATAGCATTATCTTAAAAGAAGTTTAGAATTACTGTAGTCATTACCAACTACAATTAAACATCTCCAAGACAACCCTGTCAATGGTCTTTGTTTTGAAATGAGGATAAAATTGTAAATATACTCTTAAAAGCTTAATCTTTCAGCAATTTTCCCCATCAAAAGACTCAGAAAAAAAAACAATTCCTCCTACGCAGCCCCACATAACTCCTTGCTTAAAAAAAAAAAAAAAAAACCACAAAAAAACCCAAAAAAACCCCCACTCTTTTCATATCTCATGAGAAAGGGAAGAGGTCTAAGAAAATTTAATAGCTGAGAAAATAGTTGGAACTTTTTTTGCATCTATATTGGAGGGAAAAATAACCCCAACACAAAAAAAAAACCCCAACAAACCAACACACATTTTTTTTACCAATGCCAGAAGACTTTCACAGTAATGCTTTTGGGTCTTGAGAATTACTCCTTCTTTTAAGACATTTGTTTTCCATGCTTCCACGGAGCCATCTCTCCATCCTAGCCTCATTTTAACAGAATGATTTAATATACCACACTGTAACAGTGCAGTTTATCATGCTGAGAATAGGGTAGGAATGAATTTCTGTATCTTGAATGTGTTTTCAAATAAAATCCAGTAAGACCAGATTTGCCTAAACATTATTTTCTCTAGGTTATACATTCAGAGGTCTGGAGGAATATAAAGTTAGTAGAGAAGATTCAATGATTCAATGAGAAGATATTTATTATAAAAATAAAAACAAAACAAAACAAAACAAACCCAAAACAAACCATATGAATTTTTAAAATATTCTTTTGAAAAGAATACATTCAGCTAAATACCAGATAAAGAATTAAGGGCTGTGGGAAACAGGAAATGTGCTATATGAAAATGTTTTAGAAATGTACATGTCAGTGAAATTAGGAATATTACTGAAATGAGAATATTGAATCTGCAGCTGCAGTGATTGGGAAATTGCTACCTCTGGTTTTCTATCTCAGAAATTATGAACAAAAGGTGCTAAAAAATAAAAATTCTTCTTTAGTTCTGATGAACTCTTCTTCTGGCTTTGGAAGAAAATTAATGTGGAGGCTACATGTTCTCAAAAAGGGCAAATGCTGAGGCTGAATGAAAATTTCCTCCACCCTGTTATATCTTCATTAATTTCTGATTTAATTACATACTTATATTTTAAATAACCTGAATACACATTTTCTCAAATCAGTCTCTGGATTTAGATTGGAAATAAATTTATAAGTATGGACATGTTTTTCTGGGAAATTGTTCTACAATTATGATTATGAGGAAAATTCTTTGGTTCTCTGTAACCTTGGAAATATTTTTTCATCAGTTATAAACAAATAAGGATCTACCAACCAATACCCCAAATGTCACACTGTGTCAATCCTGGCTGGAGGAACCATTTGGTTAATTTTTTGTCACACATTTTTGGTGAGTAGCAATCAACAACTGTTGATGGAAAAGCAGGCTGAGCCTTTTTCTCCTAATAAAGCCCTTCCACTTCCTTCTGGGAAACAAACAGCAAGGGAAGAGAATCAGAAAAGTGCCAAATGTTAGAGCAATTTTGTTTCATTTCTGAACTCTGCAAGCAAATGATAGCACCTCTTTTCTCCTCTTCTTCCTGTTTTCCAAGTCCTTCTCCTGTTTGTGTGCCAGGGAGGGTGAAGATGAAACAGCTGCAGTATTTACTCCAAAGGTCTGGTGGAAGATCTGAGGAAGCTTTGAGGAAGCAGACTAGAAGATGATTGGAGCAGGTTGGTGGAGTTTGATGTGCTTGCTGGGATGCAGAACTGGAATACATAATGCCCAGGCAGGAACCGCAACAATTATTTTCAGCTCTTAACCCAACCAAGTCGTCTTCTTTATAAAGCAAAGACTGATCCTACGTAAGACTGTACTTTCCAAGATTGATGAAGTACTGGACCCTTGACTGTCTCCTGTTGAGGATGTTCTTATGCTGCTAGATCTTGAGAGTCGTAATCCAGACATTTCTAAAAATATTACTACTTTCATGTTTCTTTTCAATGTATTATTTTTTTCTGCTTTCTTGCTTACTCATGCCACACTGCTATCTTCAAAAACACTCCCTGTTGCACTTTTTACCATTTATCTTTCGTTTAATTCATATTTTGAAATTGCACAAACGTTGTAGAAATTCCCACTGTTCTTTTGACCACTATGAGTTCAGAACGTATTCACATTTTACTTCAGGACTAAAACATTCTTGTATTAGACCTCAGGAGAGTATCATATGATCATATGAGGAGGAGCTCAGTAATATAATGTTTCGCTATACACTACATTTGAGAAATATCATAATGATTTTTTTACCTTTTGTAGTTATTCAATGAGAAAACTTTCCAAATGAAGAGTGTCTCGGAGGTGATAATGCCTACAGCTGAATATGAGCTCTTTCTTGGATTTCTCTCTAGAATAATACACTTTAAACTGAAAATTATAGGTGAAGAGATACCAAGTATGAATATGGTCCAGAGAAATCTTATACACACTCTGCTGGCGATTTTGTTGTTTTTCAGTAACATCACAGCTTTATGAAATTTGAAAATTTTCTGCTTTGATAATGTCTCATCTGTGGCAGTCATACATATTATTTTCTCTGTCCACAAAAGGCAATTTTCATAGATTTATATCACTCAGGCAAAACATACAATTGCACTGGTCAGAAGTATATGTTAAAGAATTAAGTTGTTTACTAGAAAACATTTAGATCTCCTAATTAAAGTTCTCTTTTAAAAGATTAGAAAAGTAAGGACTTGAGCAGGATCACAAAGCAAAAAAGACTGAAAAAGCCTTTCTTTTAACAGGGCATTTATGCTCTTATATACAGAAGGAAATTGCCAAAGCATAAATATAACCCCTGGACCATGTGGTGAATGTGTTCTTTAAGGTCACTTAAAGAATCACCGACAAAGGTATCAGCAAAAACAGATTTAATATAAAAGTGAAAGCATAACAAAGTTTGCTGTCCAGGTTCATTCTACTACTTGTTAGGTGGCAAAGCACGTAGAGAAAAAGCAAACAAAAATCCAAAATAAATAAAAAAAAAAGAAATAAACCCAAAACTATCTACTTGGGGGCTGTGGAAGGGGTGAGAAATTCCCCTTGAGTTCCATGAAGTACTCACTTTAGACGCCTTTGCTTCTTCTTAAAGGGTGAAAGGTTCAGTATGGAGGAGTGGGGGTATCAGCCCAGGATCCACCATCGATATTCATTGATCATCTAACAAACTTGAGACCTCACTAGCTCTCAGAAACATCCTACTCAGAGAGAGGTTGCTGGCTGCATCCTGCTGTGGTCCAGGAGAGCTCAAAGGATCTCACTAAGGACTGCTGCTTATAGGGTCACAAAAGATTTGGTTTCAGTCCAAGTGATTTTCCATCCTGGCTGCAATGTGGATCAGTACCTTTCTTTGAAACTTTGATAAGGAAAATGTTATTCTGTTTGGGTTGCTATTCCAGGCAAGAAAAATAAGTTTCCAGGGCTGTTAGTTAAAAACCAGGAGCTCGTTAGACAGCACCAGTCCCTGGGAGCAGACTGGGTTTCTGATAAGCTCTAGAGGAACTCAGCCCAGGTGCAGCTCGTAAAGGCTGAGAAATAAGGAGCATTTCTCAGATCCTAGAACAGCTTGAGGCAGGGGAGGGAAGCACCACCACACTCCAGTAGCTAGTCTCCACATCCAGCATTCACTGGGTCCACAGGCTTTATCCTACTCACATTATTTGTCTCAGTCATTTCTTTTTTTTTTTTTCTTTGGGTTTATTTTGCCTATTTTATTATTTTTCTTAAGCTTTTGTCTTCAAGTCTAGTGCCACTACAGGAAGTCAGAGAGCAGAGATCTTCAAAAGCAATAATAATCCTTTCTCTCTTGAGGACTCAAAATTTCTACTAATGGAAGTAGAATAATTTCTGAGGGAATATTTTGAAGTGTTTAACAAGAGTAATGGATGAGCTGATATTCATTAACTTCTAGATTTTTCATTTGAAAGTAAAGAATACAAATCACTTAAAGAAGACAGATGTGAGAAAAGTACGGCACAAAAAGGTACTTAAACTCAGAAAATTATTTCTAAATGGCTATGCAAATTATTAAAAATAAAAGAGACACTTTTATTGCAGCATGCCCAAAGGAAATATAATATATACATTTTTAAAAAATTATTTGCCTTTATATAGGTTAGATGATTCAAGTAGAGATGTTATAAAGTGTATGTAATGTAATATTCAGCAAAATAAATAACCCAATACTCATTGAGCATCACGGATTGCAAATGCCCAGATAACTGTATAAAAGATTCAAGGTCTTTTGTATTCCCACAAACCAAAGAATTTTATGAAGGTGCAAGACACATACAGAAGAGGATAATTAGTTGTTTGGATTGAGGGAAAACTGGAGAAAGAAAAAACAGGAAATCATATGCAATGTTTTTTATAAATCACATCTCTTCATAAAAGTTTGGAAGACAAGCAAGATTGCAATGGTTTGTTTTAGCAATTACAGTCAACATTTAAGACAGCTAGATGCATTTTTGATGATGTTTATGACAATTCTTGTTTGTTTAAATGGTATTTGTTCATGAGACTTGTTTATTTGTTCATGAAAAAAGGCCATTTTGCTAGGATCTGCTGATCCAAAAGACTCAGCAGCCTGCACTCACTGTCTGCAGAATGATGGAAGTCCTCTACCCCTATATATACGCTTTTGCTCCATCACACGACAAAATCTGATTGATTTTTGGATTCAAAATATGAGGTTTTGTAAAAGGACACCATGGACTCACACACGTCAAAGAGGTTTTTTTGAAAAGGTTGGGTATGAACTTCATTAAAAATGAATGAGATCCAGAAGCCTATGTGGATAGGAAAAAAGATAATGATGTTTGGTTACTTTTTTATCCAGCAGATCTGAATTCAGCGTAGTTCAATGAGGAATCAAAAACAAATGGTTGTTTGCCATACTATATAATTCTGTTTCACTGATATTGTATTATATTTTTATTGCCTGATCTGCTAACTTAATGGGTAGGTTTGGCACTGGTTGCCTCAATGTGTCCATTTCATACTAGGAGGTTTGTTTGGAGTTGTTTAACAGTTCTCAGCTACTATCTTCTCACAGCAGAAATGTTCCTTCAATCCTCTTTGAAAGAATTCTACCCTAAAGAATAAGCTAAGCAACAGGAGTCCTGTTTCTTATCCTTCCACCTACTTCCTTCTCATCTAGTGCTTATTTGAGTTTGTGTGTTACTTCACTGATGTATCTCATACTCAGTTCTTTTGATAGCAACTTTAATTTCCAGTTGAAATGGTGATGCTTGAACATTCAGCTGCAAATGTCATCTCAAGCTGATGAAAAATTTATCAAGCATTCATCAATTTGTAGTCTATATTGAGGCAATTTTTACCAGAAACACATAGAAGGCCATATGTTTTTTTCTCTGTAAAAACATTTTTCTTTTTTTTCTTGAATACCAATTACATTATTTAGAAGAATGAAACAAAAATTCTCTAGATCATTTTGACATCTCATGAACTGCAGTGCAAGATAGGATGCTTATAATATTATGTGTTTTCTCAACAGGAAAAATATTGAGTATGCATTCTAAATTATTTCAGGAGCAAAATTATCAGTGATGTCTTTCTTGAGACATTATTTCATGAACACTCCACACAAAATTAAATTGAAAACGGATTGATATTTGGTTTTCTTCCTCTTCTGCTGTGGGACCAGCATGTGTGTTTTCATACTTCATCTTAGCTGTATGCTCAGAGACCCAAAGACTGATTATTTCTTTAAGGTCATAAAAATATGGCTGGTCCTGACACACCACGTATTTGAGAATATCACTTTATCTTGTTGCTTCTCTTCCTTAAGAGAATTAAGCTGCCAAGATCAACAAGACTGACAAATGTTCCAAGGTGATGTTGCTCCATTTATACTTCTGAAGTTCATTCCAAATTGACTGAGTCAGTGTAGAAAAATTTAGCAGTTTGTTTTTCTTGTTTTATTTTTTCTAGTGCTGAGTTGTTTTAGGGGCACTTAAAATTTAGAGGTGCACGGACACAAGAAGCATGAGCCGACCTAAATATCAGCCAGAATACACATTCAGAGACTTAAAGTCCCATAAAAATACAATACCAACTTTTGGGATGCATTTAGAATAGTAAGTATAAAATGATAAACCAACGCATTGAAAGCTTCTCTGCCCATCACTGAGCACTCATAAGACAGTGGTCAACTAATAAAGTTCAAAATTTATTGAAAATTCTAAAATAAAAGGTAATTGAACACAAAATCATGCAATCTCATCCATTCAACAGTGCAGGGAATAAAAAAGTTGGTCATATCTTTATTTTTTGTTTGTGTTTTATGCGTCAACGACATTTTTTTTTCCTCCTCTGAAATCTGTTCTCATACTACTAAAAGAAAAAAAATGTTCTTCAGATTTGGATCACCTTAGGGAAGCTAACGTCCTGATAGAATTAAATCTGGCCGGGCACATTAAAGGCAAAAAGAGAAGCTTCCATATGTATGTTGGTTGTAAAAGGAAACCTACAGAAAATGGGCCTTCTCCAGAAAGAAACAGGAGACCTGATTAGCTAGAACATGGAAAAAGCTGAAGTACTCAAAGAGTTTTTTACCTCAGTCTTCATTGGCAAATGCTCCAGCCAACCACACCAGTCACAGAAGAGAAAGGGCAGGGACTGGGAAAATGAAGAACTGACAGCTGTAGGTGGGGATCAGGTTCAAGACATCGAAGGTGCCTGAAGGTTCACAAGCCCATGTGACCTGATAAAATGCATCTGCAGGTCCTGAGGAAACTGCTGAATGAGCTGGTTAAGCCACTCTCCATCATATCTGAGAAATTATGGCATTCCAGTGAAATCCCTATTAACTGGGAAAGGGGAAACACAATCCCATTTTAATAAGGGAAAAAAGAAAGACCTGGAGAACTACAGGCCAGTCAGTCTCACTCCGGTGCTTGACAACATCATGGAGCAAAGCCTCCCAGAAACTATGCTAAGGCACATGGAAAATAGTGAAGTGGTTGGTGACAGGTTTTACTAAGTGTAAATTATGTCTGAGAAATCTGATGGCCTTCTATGATGGGATTATATCTTTGATGGGTAAGGGAAGAGCAAATGATGTCATCTACCTGGACTAGTGCAAGGCATTTGACATTGTCCCACATGATATCCTTGTCTCTAAATTGGAGAGGCATGGATTTGATGGATGGACCACTCAGTGGGTAGAGAATTGGTCAAAGAGCTGTGGTCAACAGCTCAGTGTCCAGGTGGAGAGCAGTGGCTTGTGTCACCCCTCAGAGGGCAGAATTGGCACTGGTGCAGCTCAGCACTGTCAGCGTCCTGGGCAGTGGGATCAAGTGCAAGTTTGGTGTGTCAACATGCTGTAGAGAGGGAATGTCATCCAGAGAGACCTGTGGGCCAGTGAAAACTTCATGAAGTTCAGCTTCCAAACCAAGCCATTCTATGAGACTATGCAGCCTGAATACTGCCTCTTAAATATTGCAAATCAATGACCTATAGCTAGGTGAGCTCATCCTGCTAATCCATAGCCTTTTATGAATTTTTATAAACTGTTCTGAATATACAAATTGAGTGTTCTTCTGCACAATTTTTTAATTTTTGAGGAAAAGAATTTTAGTGTATTTACTTTCTCTAATTCATTACTTAAACTGGGTTAATACAGTAAGACTTCTTCTGACTATATATTTAGTGAGAACATATTGCCACACACAGCATGAGCCCTGAGAGAAATCTATTTATAGGATAAATGCCTCCTCTACCCCATTTGCTGTACAAAATATATCCGCACACATATAAAAACCTTGAGATGGAGAGATGTGTGAACACTGTATATTTTAAAAGGATTTTCCATTCCAGCAGCTCTAATTGCCTATGAACTTAACCTTTATGGTTCAAATATTATTCCCATGCTCTGATCCAGACGGTCCTAAAAGGTTCCAGAGATTTGATGCTAGATTCATTTATCCTTTGCATAACTTCTGATAAACAATATAAAATCTGCATTATAAATAAATCACATCTTATATATTTAATTCGGAAATTCAGAAATTCAGATTAATGAGTGCCTCCCAGTCTACCAAGTGAAATCATCAACAGCCATGCTCTAGTTTACAGAAGAAAAAAATGCTTTAGCTGTTGCTAAGTTACCCTGAATACCCATTGAATTACACATGAAACCTATGTTAATTCCAAATACAGTCATTATGAGTGGCAGTATTACAAAGAATACTGAATAGATTTGAAATAATAGAAAACCAAATTAAAGAACTGCCATCACCTTTTCCTACATTTTCTTCAGCATTTCTGAACATTTTTTTAAAGATAGCTTAGCTGTCAGGTGAAAATAAATTATAAGGTAGACTCCTTAGTTCTTTTACAGTAAAAACCTGTGATATAAGGGCCAACCAAAATTTCAAAGTACAAATCAGAAAATGAAAACAAGGAAGAACAGCTGGGCTATGCTGATATATACACTAAATTCAAAACAAATTCAAGCCAGTTATATTTTGCTGTGCTTTTAAAGCATGTTCTAACTTGTCACTGTTCCTTCTGCCACTGCTGGAATTACATCTTGGACTGAACCCAAGGAAGTTTTAAAGTAGGGCAGCTCCTATCAAGCAGGTGATGGTAGTTTCT
Organism: Dicaeum eximium; assembly: GCA_013396995.1. NCBI lineage: Eukaryota > Metazoa > Chordata > Aves > Passeriformes > Dicaeidae > Dicaeum > Dicaeum eximium. The sequence continues at coordinate 1,020,583 of VWZP01009941.1, read as the reverse complement.
CTTCACTGCCACAGTCCTGACTCTCTGGTCCATGGTGCTGTGATTTGGAGCAGCACTGAAACTTCTGTAGCAGGACAGACCTGTGCTCACAGCCAGTGCTTTCCAGTGTAGGACAAATATTGTCTGTCAAGAATGTCAGGAAAAGAAATGTGAGCTACATTCACAATGAAGCTGTATATATTTGTTGGTGGGATTACACCAGGTATTTGGCCCAGCAGTAGGGACTGATGATTAACATGAGATGCCTCGATGACCAAGATCACATCCAGACCTTTGCCTTATGCTCGATAGCCTGCTCAGATACACCTGTTGGCATTGCCCACAAGGCTAAGAAAAGTGACATAGGACATTTCTGAATTTGCATACATATATTCTTAGAAACCTACTTAGGACACTCTCACTGGGAGCCAAAAGGGGAAGGACTTCCTGTGCTTCTCATAAAGCAGTGATGAAATTTGCTATCCAGCTGTGAGGAAGACATGTTCTCTGTAAGTACAAGAGCTTTGCAGATGACATTACCGATGCCCTAGTTATTAACTGCATCAGTACATATCATATTCTGTCTTCTTTTTCAGGTAAAATTCCATTGTAGCTGAACAAATATTGGCATTTGCCCTTGCAGGTGAGACACCAGTGCCTGTAATTGTTCTACTTTTGCTACTGGTAGCAGTGATGCAGCCTTTATGGGGTCTGCTGTCTCTTTGGATGATATCTCAGACTACAAATTCTACATCCATGGACTACACATAGCTGCCGTAAGAGTGCTATCCAGAGGGTAACAAGTGATAGAAAAGTCCACTCTCTAATAGTTTCCATAAGATCTGTTGTGTACTACCAGTATAATTAAGCACAAGTTTGCCACTGATAACTTGAATAGAATAGAATAGAATAGAATAGAATAGAATAGAATAGAATAGAATAGAATAGAATAGAATAGAATAGAATAGAATAGAATAGAACAAAATATTTAAGTTGGAAGGGACCTATAATGATGATCTAGTCCATCTGCCTGACCACTTCAGGGTTGACCAACTCAAAGTATATTGGTAAGGGATTTGTCCAAATGCTTCTTAAACACCGATAGGTTTGGGGCATTAACTACCTCTCTAGGAAGCCTGTTCCAGTGTTTGATCCTTTACTGACCCTCTCAGTAAAGAAATGCTTCCCAATATCCACTTGGAACCTACTCTGGTACAGCTTTAAACCATTCCACACGTTCTGTCACTGGATACCTGGAAGAAGAGATCAGCAGCTTTCCCTCTACTTCCCCCCCCTCAGGAAGCTGTGGAAAGCAATGAGGTAGTCTGTCACCCTCCTTTTCTCAAAACTAGACAAACCTGCAGTCCTTAGCCACTCCCCATAGGACATTCCTTCCAGCCCTAAGTTTCTCTGAAAGTGTGGTTATTAAAAGACTTGCAAAAGAAAATCACTGGTCTGAATCCTCTCACTCACAGCTGTAAGATAAGTCTCTGGTTGTGCTTAAGTTTAGCAAACAGAGGTTAACACTTAACTATTTGAATGTTATATTCAGCTGGGCCATCAGCTGAAAGCACAGACAGCAGAGGCATAAATTCAGCCACTCCCATTTTTTTCTAAATGTATGCCAAAGCATGACGTAGTCCATGATCCAAAATGCAAATGCCATGTCTGTGGAAATTGTCATGATTTGACTCACTGCCATGCTGACAAACATCCTGCTTTGTTCAGGTATTTAAAAGCGTGACTGTAACAAGCTATCAGCAAATAGCAGTTTCCTCCGTGCTCCAGCAAAGCAGCTGCCAGTTCTTATCAGAGCTCTCTGGAGTGCAGCACTGACTAACATGGGTTCTTCACAGCCCTGCCTCAGATACTTTGTACAAATGCAACTTTTCCACTTGAATGTCCATATTGCATATATAAAATACACCTCTTGGCCGCTTTTAGCATTGTACCATACATTCACAAGTAGTTTTCAGACTGATTCCACAGCAATGTTTTTACAAGTCGCAGTCACATTTTTTAGGAAAATCTGATATTTTCATTTCAAAATTCTTATTACCTATTTCTACCTGTGAAAGGCATAACTTCACTGCTTTGTCACTCCTTTATTCCCTTATCCTGTGTCCTGAGCTGTTGGCAAATGCTGATAAACACTATAGCATTTTATCCATATTGCTCTGCCTCTTTTTTGTCACCTTCCTCTGTAAAAGTGTGCAAACGAAGATCTGTAATTCAGGTTAATCTTTCACTCTTGTCATTAAATTTGGATGTTTTAAAATTAAAATATGAGGCATTTGTGTTCCAAATACAAATATTTTGATACAAAAACTGCAACATTTTCTGTCATTAGCATGCAGCTGGACCTACACAAAATGCCTACTACTAGTAGCTTACAATGCTTGCTGGTAGACACAAAATATGTTTCTGTGCTTCTGCATTGATATCTCTTGAACTTTTCCTGCAGTTATCATTGTTTTATAGATGCAGGGAAGTATCTATCAGTGCTTTCGTAAGTGTTATTATTATACTCCATTTTCACTGTATCTCATATTGTTTTTTTCTGTCAGAAGCAATTGTATCATTCAGACTTGGTGAAGATCATTATACTGAAACAACAGATTTCTTGCTTTCCCTTCACTCTTTCAGCACATGAATTACCATTTCTCAGAGATGCTCTTTGGACCAGAGTTTGAATTTTAGCTGGTCATAATCTCAAATGAAACTTGTAGCTCTTTTGGATGGTGTGAGGACTATTAAATGCTTTATTGTTTTCATTATTTTGGAACACATCTAATGCTTCTTTTTTTCTAAGGCACGATAAAAGTAATTCATATGTGCTACTCTGATTTGCATTTTGTTGTGATTCAGTTTTAGGTCACATTTCCTGCATTTGTAAACACCACGATTAAGTTTTTGTTGTGCACTTTTCTTGAGCTGAAACTTACTATAATGTCATAAAAGTTACTTTGACTTCCATCAGACCTTCTAACATGTCATTCTTCTACAATATCTCTTGTGCAGTGGAGTACTGTATGCTGAATAGTCTTTTGAAGTGCCATCTTCGGAGTGCTGAAAGTGTTTAGCTTGCCAGTTTCTTCTTCCTGATTCATCTTTACACTTTGGGTCTGATTAACTTGTTCATTTGGGAGTGATGTTGCAATACAGCAAAGGAGAACTGTCAAGTTTTTTTATTATTATTGTTTCAAAGGCCTGCTCAATCTAATATTTGCTTATCTTCTGAGCATATCAAACTTACCTATAATTCCTCCATCTTCCTAATAAGAAATATCCAAATACATTTAATGCCACAATTCTTTGCCCCTAGCTGTTTGTGGCAATTCATATATTAAAGGCATTAAATTGACACCAGAGGTATAGACAGTAGAGTTGACATTGTTTTGGTAGATATCCAATACAACTTAATGCCTTGTCAAAGCAATACTTGTTTATTTTCATTTGCTTATATTTATGGACACCCTGTGTAGGCTCCATGAACAAATCCATTTTCATGTACTAATTTCATTTCAGGGTTTTTTTTTGCTAGGTACTTATTACACAGATATCTAGTTATTGACATCTTTCTTGAACACACTATTAATGTTCTATGAGGACTGAATATTCAATGAATGTGTCAAATCATATGAATACAGATACAGCAGTGGATCACAGTGCATTGTGATCTACCTTTTTTCTTGATTCAGTTTCAGGGATGCAAGTACTCTGTTGTATTGGAAAATCTGAGGATTTTCTTTAGACCCATTTTAACATGCTAACTTCAACATTTTGTGCTTCTTAATCTGCCTTGCAGGCAAGAGCACAACATGACCCTGCTGACTGCTGTATCCTACAGTTACACCCCACTGCATACCTTGTACTGTCCTGATGATGTGTGCAAGGCACCCCTCTCAGTAAATTTGTGCCAGGAGGTTTGTGCCAGGACATATCATGACCACCTTCCCTAGTTTTGCACTGACGCAAGAAGATGAAAGTGACACCCACTGCAAGCCTGACATGCCATGGTGTTTGCTCTAATTTTTCTTGGAATGATACACATAGCATACTATACTGAACCTCTCCCTCCCTTCTAACTTCTGTGCTTGCTGAGCCACTGCATGCATGGCACTACACATCGTTACTGCCGTTAGCAAGAAATCTCATTTTTTTCTTCAGATGTCTTATGTACACTTATGTTTTGAAAGCGAATTTTGAATAGTATTTTCTTTAGCACCTAATGTTTGATCTCATTAGTTTATTTTTATTTTTTAATGATAATCTATGAGCTCTGCATGGCCAAAAGCCTCCTTATTAAGTGTGAAAATAAGCCTTGGTTCCCTGCACAGAAACCTTTTCTCACTAAGACCTGTATTTCTGCTCTGGTGAGCTTAGAACATACATTTGCTGTCTATTTGTCCACAAAGAACTGCACCTCAAATGCTAACTCAAATGCTACTTTCTTCCATTTATATGATTTATATTTAGGGGCTTCCTATTTCCAATTTCATAATAGTGATCTGATGATTTTCCACATTAATTGTATGCTTGGATTTTAAATTATTTTTTTCCTGATTCTTACATTTTCCTTTTTTTTTTTTTTTTTTTTTTATTCTTCTCACAGAAATATTGACTGCCACAGGACAGGACAAAGGAATTTTTTTCCTACGAGTATTTAAATCAAGTGCCTTCTTCATATCACAGAGGTGCTTTACACGAAAAGATTTTGTCTTAAGACCAATTCAAGCAGCAACATCACATTTTGCTATGCAGTTTAGTTTGTTTTGGGATTACCAATATGGTCATATCAAATAGTTTATCAAATTAGGACAAGGTTTATGCAAGGAAAAGAAAAAAGAATCTAGGAAATTCAAACACTGATTGATGAGAAATTATCCATGTGATTCTCAAAATGAGAAAAAGTAAATAAGAAGTTTTGGGGGGAAGTATAAGTGAAGGAAAACAATGGTCAAAAAGTAAAAGAATGCAGGAAAGGAAGAGGATAATAATATTAAGGAAGAAAGATGTTCATATATTCTAGATATTCCTGGTATAACAAGAAAAAAAAAAGGAAACTATATAATTTGGTGTAATTTACAAGCTGAAACAAGCTGCTTTAACAGCTCAGATTCCACTATAGCAATTTCCTGCCATTACATTTCCAATCTCCTTTTAAAATGTGTCCTTATTCATATTTTAAGGGATCAGTTTTGTGTTACCATTAGCATTTGATGTTTTGTTACCAAATAATTGTACACATATAAAAAAGTGGGCTGAGAATATAAAGCTTTGCATCTTGTTTATCTTCAGAATTGTCCGGACAAATATTTCCATTGCAAAAAAAAAACAATACCCAATACATACCAGATTTTTTCCTTAAGATAAACCCCCAAAAAATTGTCCCTTCTCTGTCCAGCTGTGGGAGCTTTTATCCAGCAGAGGTTATAACTTCCACTAAGACAAATTATTACTTTTGAGGTCCCACAGAAAATAGCTCATATATCGTAGTATGGGAAGAATTTTATGGCTACCTTTGTAATCCTCATCTGCAAATGGAGTCTGAGAGCAGGAAGGGGACCCTTCCATTTCCACCATTACTTTCAGAAAAAGAGAAAGAGGGCTTCAAGCAGATACAATAGCACATGAGAGTTCAACATACTTCATGTTTAATCTAGGGTTATCAAATTAAAATCTTACTTTTATATTGTCAGGCCTGCTATGCATTATCATTTCTTTCAGCTGATTAAGTCCTTGAAGGAAAGTTTCCTTCCTTTTGTGGGCCAATTATTGATCTGTTTTCTGTCTCAAATGCCTTGTCAGACCACGCTCTTTGTTTATTCATGATTTTTCATATTTTACTATAGTGATTAATTTTTAATCTACCTTTGTCTGAACAAGACTAAAGACCATTACATTTTCTATTTCATAAGTGACAGAAATATCTGAGCGCTTCAGACATTTATTGAATCCATTTACTTTATACCATTTAAGGTAGGAATACCTTTTTTTCACACAGCTGGTATATCAGGAACAACTGTAGCAATAAATAAATTGTTCTGCTTCCCACCCCCCCACCCCATCAGCCCATCTGGACTTGAGGAGTTGCATATAACCTCTCTGTAAAAACTGAATTTTAAAACACTGCTATTATAAAATCTGTTTGTTTTTTTTCTCCTTAGGACACTGACACATGCAATTTCCCTTTCTTGATTGTAGTCATTGTGTTGTGGTGAGAGCTAGAGCACAAGCAAGAGGCTGCCCAGTAAAATAACATCCTTTCTCTATCATTCTCACTGTCAAGAATATCTGGGATGAGTGCCTTGGCTTTTTCTTGCAGAATAAATAAAAACCTCATTCCCTTTTTTTTTTAAGGCTATATTTTCAATTACTTTTCCCTAGTGTTATTAAAGAGAGATTTCTCACTAAGGCAGAGCCAGAAGAAAGAAAAAAACCCCAGAATTATGAATGTGAAACTGTAAGTTATTGAGCAAACACAAGACATTGCAGCCTTATTGCATGACAGTCAGCCAGTGAATGAAGCTTCGATAGGGATGATTTGTGAAAATGCCAAGTAGTAACACTCTCTACATTCATGATCTTATACAAATTTTAGCCCTGGCAGCCACTTCTGAGAATGATTCAAACCCCAGCTCAGATTAATCAAGTTTTAAATCAGTGTATCAATGGGAACAAATCAACATCCCTTCTTATACCACCAGTTTTTTTCAGAATCCTTGCTGATTATCCTGATTGTTGCACAGGATTAGAACTATTGTTTTTGTCCAGATCAAGGTTTAATAACTGTAATTTGATCATTTTTTTGAATACCATAAAATAAGAGGACTTTTTTTTTTCCCAAGGGTCAGTTGACTGTCTTACTATCCTACAGTGTCATGTCCAATTACACAGCAGACAACTCTACATAACTCCAGCTAGGATTAAAACATATTAAACAATGTCTAACCATTTCTGCTATTGATTTCCCTTTTGCCAGGTGCAACATAAAAACGCAGACATATCGATACTCTGTAAGAAGTGGTGGCCCAACTATTATTGCACAATCTTGTTTTATGTTTTCTCAGACGCTTGTGTTAAACATGATCCTGTTGCTGGTTGTCAGAAAGTACTTAGGGATGATAGATGTCCTTTTTTTCTGAGGTGCATTTTCATTCTCTTTTGGATTTCTGTGCCTCTGGCATCAGTTTCGTGAAAAGCTGAAAAGCAAACCTGAGCAAGAAGAGTAATGCAAAAAAAAAGAATGAAATTTTTGATGATCCTAGAAGGAAAAAATAGGAAGATAAGAATATACTTGAAAGAAAGTAATTCAATGAAATATCACAAATTAAAATAAGGGAAAGGAAAAAGTTGAGGACTGTGATAAGCATTTATTGATAAAACAGCAAATATATTTTCCTATCCCTACGTGAATTTTCCAGTGTGGTGAGGTGACTTCACTGGATTCTGAAAGATTTTAGAGCACACAGCAAGCTATCAGAGATAAAAACTCTTCTTTACATAGACTTCAGGTGCATGTCCTCATTCACAGTGACAAATTAATTTTTCCTAATAATATCAATGTTCTAATAAAATGGTTTTCTTCTGTTGGTGCTGGATTGCAGAGGTTATTTGCATGTGTATCCACATGTCACTGTGTTTAGTGAGGACACTCATTTTCACCAAAACTAGTGAAAAGCACATGTCTTGACAGAAAATTTGAAAGTACTATAAAATATACAGTTATGTGTTTTCATGTCTGTATGTACAGATATCCCTACATGAAGATGGCAAAGTAACTGGTTTCATCTTCTTCCAGCTTCTGGCCATTCAGTCTTTTTAAAAGAGCTTTTTCAGGAGCACTTGCCTCTTTGGATAATGCTGCAAACACTTTTGAGTGAGATTTTTTTGTCACCAAACAGATATAGTCTCAAAGTCATGGTGCAGTATCAACATGAGAACACTCCTTACAGACAGCAATTTGTATTCCAGAACTTCAGAGTGCTGTAGTGCCATATTTAACTTGCTAATTCTTACTTCATAATTAGGTTCCACTTATCAGGAATGACCCTCTTTGGAGATGCAGGTTCTGAGGACTTTATGAGTCAGTAGAATTAGAAAGAAGATTTTTAGTAGGAGAGAGAAAGTCTATGTTGTGAAAAGTTCTCCATGTCTGTGAAAACTACCCTTCAGGGGAAAAGAAAAAAAAAAAAAAAAAAGAGAAAAAAGNNNNGAAGTGGCTGGTCTGCATAAGAATAGGCTGAAACTACATTTACATTTCCCTGAGGATGTGAGAATACACATATATTAGGGAGGGTGAGCTGCCCATTCTGTTTGCAATGAGCAATTTATACATCTGCCACCGACAGAGAAGTATGAAAAACTCCACATAGTTGTATTAGTAAGGTAAAATTCTGTCATCTCAGTGGAATCACTTTTACTCTTTTAAGGTGGTAAAAAATGGAGTTTCTCAGGCCCTTAAGAAGAAGACATATCTTATGTCAGAGACCATTTCTTAATCAAAATCTCACTCAGAGAAAAACCTTTCAGCAGAAGAAACTACAAGAAAAAAAGGAAAAGTCTTAATGCTTATTGCATTTCTTTCTTTTACAAGGCATTAGTATCTCAGTGAGCAACTAAACTTGAGTTTTGATTGGCTTAATCACAACATTGCAGCTGTAAGATTATGTATTGAATGTAGATTTTGTTTGGGTTGCATTCAAGTAAAGTGATAACATGCTGCTATTTTGTAACTTATCAAAAGCTAAGCACAAAATAATTTATTCCACTAATTCAATATTTATCACAATAAGTTCATAATTACTTGTCACACATCATTTATTCATGGAAGGAAGTTTACACATATCTTCATTTATATATTTTTTTATTATTTTATTTTATGGATCCCCTACCTTTTATTAGTATTCATATTCTTCTCTGGAGGTAAATTGTGCTTTGTATTGTAATTCAATACTGCATCTGTGATAATCACATTGAGAGGATCTACACCTTGGACTGAGATAGATTACAGAATAATTATGGGAAAATAACGTACCACTTTCTGTAGCAATTACTTTTTTTGTATAAAAATTATCATTTTTTTAAAGAAAAGTATTGACCTTGCAATTAATTTATCATCATCATTTGTTAAGTGCTTTTTATTCTTAAGCTGTTTTAAAAAGCTAATAAGTTATATATGAATGATATTAAGCTATCTGTGGCAGAATATCTGTAAGTTGCTCAGTGTGACCTTCAATGGAACCATCACAATAAAATTCACAACTCAGAGTATTACTTCTAGTATTACATACCAGTATTACTTCATAAAATGGACATTTCTAAATCAGATTCTGAGCCTAGCCAAATAATATTAGTATAATTACTCTCATTGTCATGAAAGAAAATATTCTTGTCTAAGATAATCTTATTGGGAAAATCAGTTTAACTTCTGTACAGAATACCATAAAGGCTTGGAATTAATTTTACCTGTTTGAAGACATAAGGAGAAAAAAACTCCATAATTTCTAGTCAAGGGAACAAAAAAAAAAAAAAAACCCAAAAAACATAAACTCTTGTGTTTACTTCTTCATCACTATAATTTGAATAATTTTGAAACTAAAACCAAGGATACTTTCTCGCATAATACACCTCGATGTATAATTGACTGTGTGGATCTGCTCCTTGACCACCTGTGAGGGAGGAGCTGAGTGAAAGTGTGAACAACACGGAGTTGCCTAATATTTTCCTCAAGTCGGAGGGGGATGTAGAGTGTGTTTATTCAGCTAATCACATTATTTATGAAGCGCTTATTCTGCAGGGCTTCTTCCAGAAGCAAGAAGGACCTTTTCACCTATGTTTTGTCTCCTGTGCATGTTCAGTATTTCAGTCCAAAACCCTGAGATAAAGACCAATGCAAACACACAATAATAGATTATTTGTGGGACCGGAAGAAATCATTTGCTCACACTTTGCAGAGGCTGGTGATGTTTCTCTCCTGAAATCAATCTGTGTTCTGTAAATAAATTGTTAATAAACACGCCTGCTTATTGGCATCAGCCAGAGAAACAGATAAAATCCCCAGCCAATTACTCCCCTGTTCAAGGAATCAGGTAGTTGGCTGATTTGCAATCAGATACACAGGCTGTCTGTCCTTTGGGGGTTTTCTGTGGGAAAGCTTTCTGAACTGCATACATATCACCCTATCAGAAGAAAAAGGGAAAAAATAAAAACACCTCAGCAAGATGCAAGGATCTAACTCACAGAGTGTCAAAGGGAAAGACTCAAGGTGGCAAACTTTCATGCTCACTTTCCTGAGAGACACAGAATTTGCTGCTATTAAACCAGGTCTGTCAAAAAGGACAGCTCATGAAAGTGGAATGAGGGAAAAATAAGTCTCTGATGGATCTTCCCAGTGAATTGAAGCAAAGGGTTTTATTTCACTAGGTGTATTGACAATAGTTTATACACTTTGTAGATGGGATTTCCTGCTGAACTATTTCTATGCAATGTTAGCAGATTAGTACAAAAAATCTTTTATTATTCCTGCAATACGCTCACTCATGAAGAGATAAACACGTTGTGAATTTATATGGCAAAGCTGAAGTCCAGCTTACTGGATGTCTTTATAGGTAGTTTTGTGAGAAAGCCTAACTTTCTACCTGAAGAATTTTTCCCAGGTCTACAAGTTCCCATAGAAGTAATGTGAAAAATACATCTTACTTTGTCACCATGCTGAGAGAATGATTCACTATGAATCATTTATTAAATGAGTTTAGCCTCTTTTTCTGTCTGCAGAATGTCTACAAGCTTATCACAGCTTTCTTGCATATATTTGATATTCTAAATTACTTGACAGGTCTTTTTTGTGTGTGAATTTGTTTACTCTGTAGGTTGCAACGTGTATTCTGAAATTATAACTTACCTATCAATTTGTGACTGGTTATCTAAGTCAGGCAGCTTTCTTTTGTTTTTCTGCTTGTCAAAGTATTCACTCTATCTAGGACAAGTCTCTTGGTATGGACTTGGTATGGACTCAATCTGGAGTTAAGGACACAGCTTCATGCATACAGGATCAGTCTTCCAAGATAGAAGCAGAAACTTGTTGTGAAAGCATAGGATCATAAAATTAAAGTGGTTAGATTTTTTTTATTTGATGAAATTTTTCTAAAAGCCAATTACGCCTTAATATACTATAGGTAAGAGGATCAGAAACCCTCTTACAAAAAAATGTTTATGCTCTTATTATTTTCACTATGAGCTTAGAGTCTTTGCTGTTGCAAAGGTCTGTAAAATTACCTATGCAAATAACCTGGTAGCCAGTGCATTCTAAGTGTCAGATGTACATGCTTGGGTGAAAATGTAAAGGTAAGGGATTTCCACCTAGAAGCACAGTTTCTTCCAATCATACCTCGGGCAAATGCCAAGGGAAGTTGAAATAATCTCTTAGGTCAACACAAAGAGATGGAATCCCCAGTGTCTGCTGAACCCCATTTCTTTCTATTTTTACAATAATAAACTTTTCATTAATCTAAGGAAAATAAAACCATTCATAGTAAATTGGAATTCTAGAGGCATCATTTAAAATATGGCTTGAAAAGAATATTTTATATATAATAGTGTATGATCTTTCTGAATGTGTCTGGAGCACTTGGCATAAATGTGACCCCAAATTCCTCTTGCAGTCTCTGTGGAACTGTTCACAGACACTGTTAAGACACGTATCCAAAAGGCATGGAAGCAAAAAATTTAAGAAATTAATCACAATCTGCTCTTACCATTTTTACACTGATGTACCACTATTGATTTTAGTGGATGAAAAACAAATGACAACTCCACCTGTTTTATCAGTGCAAGCTTTAAGTTGACACACATGTGCAAAAATGTTCTCATTTGCCCCTGGGGTTAAGAACTTGTACTAAGCGGAAGGAAAAAAAAATTCCTTTATCAGTGTGAGGTATTTTTCCATTGTCCTCAAAAATACTAAGCTAAAATGGCCATCACAAGCTGAACAGTCATATATAAAAACTAGCAAAAAATTTCATTTTGAAAGCTAACCTGAAACAAAGGGAAAATGTTTCTGTTGAAATACAGAGTGGATTAGCTGTGCACATGAGAGGAATTGGAGCAATGGGTTGTTTTCTAGACAGGGATTTAAAATTTAAAGGTACAAGTAGACTGTAGTGGTTTCCGGATCTCATTTGCACCTTCACTTCAGGAGAAGAAGGGGTGGCAGGGAAACCAGCCTAGCAGTATTATCCACAGTGATAATAAGCATAGGTTGCCCCAAGGAGAAGGAAAGGGAAATTAGAAATGTAATGTACATTAGAGAGGGTGTATACTGCTGACTGAGAATTAGGCACTGACAGGCAGCAACTGCAGGGGAGCTGTCAGTGGCTCCACTAAGCTTTTCTAGCAGGTGTCATTGTAAGATAGTGGCAGCAAATAAAGTGGAGACAGATTGGAAGAAAATCTGAAAAAGCTTCATAATGGAAGGGATGTGTTCACATGTCCATGTGTGTCCATGTGCATTAATATCTTTTTCAGTCTGTACTATTCATTTTAATAACTGACCTTTCTATGTAAAATCTTCTTCCAATCAGGAGATAATGTGAGACTGTTTCTGAGGTCTGTGGTTTTTAAAATTCATGCTGGAAGATGCAGAATTCAGCCACAACAATTGTTTGTTCACAGATACCTACCAGTCAGTGCTACTGACACTGAGTGGACTAGGGGAACACAGTGAGTGGTTTGGTGTGGAAATGTGTAGTTGTGCATATTATCAAGCATGACTTTCAGCCCCACCCACACATCCTTTCAACCCAGACTTGATACATCACCATTGTTGAGTCTAAATTAAAGGCAAACCAGCGTGGTACCATTTCATTAGCAATCATCCCTACTGTATATGCCTTCAAGGGGCAGATTTGCTCTATTTTTCGGCTCTACTCTGAATTTTCTAATTTTCTCTCATTGCAATATAATTTTATTGTGTAGGTTTTATACTTCTTGTTCCTCCATTATCTTGCCCTTTAGACACTATTTCGATTTGTGTTCTGCCTGTCTGGGTCCACAGCACCAGACACCTTCTTGTCAGACAGTCAGTAGAGACTCTAACTTTATTGCCCATAACAAATAAAAGTTATCTTCCCACATTAAAGCCTGTCTGTGACTTGGAGAGTCTACAAGTTCAGAAGTACACTGTTGATGGAAGGCTATAATATGAATGAGCAGATGACACAATTAGACTGTAACCATTTGTTTAAAGGATTTAGGGTCTCTTTATAGCCTCTGTGAGCCATTATTAGTATTTTATTACTTTGCCTTGTGATGGAAGGACATATAAGACAAAAGATTCAGAGTCTTTTTTTTTTTTTTTTTTGTGAAAGACCTGATAGGAAAACCTACACAAACTTATGAATTCCATAAAGAATGTCTGTGAAGCAACTATTTAGTAGGAAAATTTTCTCTAAAGGAAAAAGTTTTTTCTTGTTTCTTTTGTTTTCTTGGCAGTAAACAACTTTTTAATCCAGGAGTTTGTGTTGTAACTGTTCCTTTAGAAATTATACTCATAGGTCTTCTTTCAGCTTTGTTATATATGAATAATTAGAAGAAATTTTACTATGTTCATTTTTTGTCAAGTACAGGAGAAAAAAAAAAAGTTTTCAGCCCCAAGCAAATAGTGGCATTCAAGAGGAAAGGAAGGCCAGGGTGAGGACATTTAATACCAAGGCCAAAATGAAATAGACTTTCCAAAGGGCACAAAATCAAGCACACAATTTTTTATTACAAGCAAAAAAAATCTTGACCATAATGACCAAGTCAAAGGTGGCAGATATGCAGGTCAGGAGAAAAGGTGTTCTGAGTCAGCACTGCATTTTGTTTCCACTGGCATGTTTCAGCATCTGTGGACAGAAAATTGTTTGGATAGCCAGCTGTTTATTGACACATTACAGAGAATCCACTTTTTAAAAAATTACTCTTATAAGGATAATTCCAAATAAAGCAAAAGAATTCCATGGGATACATTGGGCTCTTTGGCTCACAGGCTGCTCGAAGAAAACTGTACATTTGAGGACTTTGAGATATTCAGAGACTTAAAAAAGGCAGCTTCACAAGCTGCAGTACCATTTAATGTTATTTTCCTCTTTAATTTATAGGCATCTTAAACTCCAGAGTTCAAAGCTTGTTCAAGCCTTTCAGCTCGAAATGTTAAGAGCTTTACAAAGCAAACATGTTTTTATCCTCAAAGAATGACATTTGAAAAAAGTATCTTAAAAGCTAATAGTACATATTGATTTTTGCTTATAATTCTAGTCCAAATAGTATAGCATCTTTTTTTATAGCACAGTGACAGAATGCTAGTGCTTTAATTTATTTATTTTTGGCTAAGAAGAAATTAAGATAAGGATTTTACACTAAAATATGCAATTCTAGAATGACTGTAAATGTGATATTGAGAAAAGAAATCTGTAATTGCCTATTATCTTAAAATGAAAACTTTTATTTGCATCTACTTCTAATTACTACAAGCAAATGAATTCAGCTATTTCAAATAGCTGTGTTACAGCACTGTAGCATAATATCTCAGTAATTAACATGATGCAAATTAGGAGACAGACAATAAGGATGCCACAAATAATGTGATGGACCAAAAAATTATCTTAAGGTAGGGCAGAAAAACTTGCCTGGTTTGCCTTAGTTATGTGTTTGTTCAGAGTTGCCATCCATAGCACCAACAAAAGAAAGGAAATATTTAAAAATTACCTTATAATATTTATTATTAAGACATAAAAATTCACCAAAAAATGAAAGTAAAACTAGATTGAAATTAAAAGGGAAAAATATCCTATTAACATCATTAGTAGATTAAAAAGATCCTTAACATTAGGGTGCTTTGATCAAAATCATGTTTCCAGTACAAAATGAGAGCATCACCTTGTACAAATCATGACCCATTTGAGAGAGATTCTTGTCAGCTAAAAGGAGAAACTGTCTGGAAAAAAGAGTCAGTTCTCTAAACTTATGAAATATCTGAGCTAAAAAGAAAGGGTGATCTTAAGGTGCCCCCCACTGCTGCTCATTCTGTACCAGGTAGATGTGAGCTGAGTCAAACTTCATTGCATTTGCAGACACCTTCATCACTTTTCAAAATGACCTTGCTCACCTAATTGCATAACCAAGTTTTGTCCTCAGTTGGCACTCAGGGTGACGTTTAGTAAGTCTGTAAGATGTCAAATGTCACATGAGTGCAAGAGATGATAACCTTTTAGCTGTGTCAAGAGACAGCAGGAAGATGCTACTTTGCAGATCCACTTGTAATATATATTGTTAATCACAAAGTAAGTCTCTAAATAGATTGTCATAACTTCACATCAGCTGATGACCTGTTTCTGACACATTTAGAATAGGAGTGAATTAGTGGAAAAGCAAATTAGTGTGGATTTAAAAGATGCTTTCTCAATAGGTTTAATAACTTATGGAGTACTTAGAAAAGATGAATGGCATTAAGTGTTTATTTTGAGTGTATTCATAAAAAAATAAAAAGGAAAATAAGAAAATGGAAAAAGAAAAAAAAATAATCCAAAACCAATATTGCTAGCAACAATATCTTATGAAGGTGAATATTCTAAATTGTGCATCATAGACTGAAATGATAAGGTAGACTTGGGATGTGTTTTGTTGATGACATTTGTTTACAACACAACCAATGTTTGATGATAGGTGAACAGTATTTAGATGATTTAATGAAAGAAAGAGCACAAAAAAGAGACTAGAGAAACCTTTCCCTGCGGAGATCAGGGTTTTCTGATAAGGAAGACAAGAGGTATAATCTTTTTTTAAAAGCACCCATCCAGAGTGAGATTTATAGTGTGCAGTGAAAGAAAGGAGTGACGCTATATTGACTATTTCTCTTGCTCATGGCAGGGTCAGCTAAAGATAAGTTATTCCCGAGTTTTATTTGTCTAGACTGTGTAATGGATACATTGCATTACTCTTAAACTTTCTATCTGAGAAACTGGCTATTTTTATCTTAGTTTTTTCATCCTATCCTTTGTTTTGCTTGAGTTTTTTTTTTTTTCCCTGAAGTGCAACTGGAATCTGTCTTGTTGTGCTGTAAGACTGTACCTTATTATTCTACACAAAGTTGAGACCTGGAGAATAATTTACTCCTTTCATCTTTACATGTCTGACTACCTTTCTCCTATCAACTTTCCCAAGTAAAGAATTCAAGTATTTTTTCACTCTTTTCTTACAAATAATATTCTAGACATCTGATCATTATTTTCTTCCTGAATTTTAGCCTGGTAAAAAACTCTTATGGTAAGAGTCTATTCTCTCCTGGTAAAAATGACTGGGACAGGATATCCTGTTGATCACCCAACACCAGTAATTAAATGAACTTTTATTTTATGACTACAGAGAACACATAGTGTTCATATTATTTGAACAGAATTTCAAAGTTACTGTGAGATTCTATTCAAAAATCTATCTACAATATGGAATTTCTATCTAAATAAAATGTCCTTGTTTTATAGAACTGTCATAAAAACAGTTTTCAACTTCTATAAAGTAAAAACAAGTCACATCAATTGTTTCTTCACTCCAAATGGGTCTCTTAACCTGTGATAAAAATAAATTCGGTGGCTTGAAGGTTTTTCCTTTCTTTCTTTACAAATGTATATTGTCTTTTTCTCCTCTTCTTGTTATAATCTAAATGTTTACAATTCTTTGCCTAGTCAAGATTTTTAGGGTATGGGATTGCTTTTGTTTGCCTTTTTGTTTGTTTGTTTGTTTTTTGAGGGTTTGTTTATTGGTTGTTATGTTTTTTGAGGGAGTAGCTTTTTTGTGGGTTTTTTTTTTCATTTGCTTATTTAAAGAGAAATTAAGGACAGGCTGACTGTTCTGCAAATTCATGGTTCCTTCCGCTCATTTGAAGAGCAAATGTGCCAAATTCTGACAACACTGGCTTCTAGATTTGATGAATATTAATATATGAAAGTACACATATTTTTTCTAGATGTCTCTTATAACTGGACAATGAGGGAAATTATGGAAATCTCCTACTATACAGAGTTCAGAGAGCCAATGTTTTTTCAATTCTGATTTGAAATGGAAATCAAAAATTCTGAAATGAAGTGCCTCCATTACTTTTCTCCCACAAGAAATTTTTAATCAAATTGGATTAAATTTTCTTTTATAGGTATGAATGAAAACAGATGAAATTCTGTTCTGAAAGAAAAAAAAATCAGATAATTTTATTTTGAAATTCTGAAAAAGGAAAATTTTATGTTCCTGAAATATAGTTCTTTCTTTTTTAAAAAAAAAACTTATTTCATTTTTAACAAAACAGATTTTGTTCAATTTACTTTCTTCTATGAAAGAATTTGAAGCATTTAAAATTCACTTTTCATGAGAAAACCAGCCTTTTTCAAAAAATCAAAGCTTCTGAATAACATATATAAAATTCTGTAGCACTGAAAACAGAAGATTATTTTAGAAAATAAAAATTGATTGAATATCACATCAAAGTCTTCATTAGAATTTTTATTTAGTGTCTAAATTGCCAGAACTAAGATTAACCTCCTTTTATATAAGAAGTCAAAGCTCAACTTCCAAACTCTTGTCTTGAAATTATAGCACTATTATCTACCACATATTGAGTAAATTTGAGAAAGAGGCCATTTAATGATGATTGTAAAATGACAAAACATTCCACTGTAGTCAGAGAGGATGTTAACAATGAAAAGAAAATTGTTCCTTATGAAAATTAACTCCTGCTTACTATAAGCAAGTAATTAAAAATAAAAATAGCTAAATCAGGATATAATCTTATTTAGCATTTATTGTTTGGAGCTTTTAAGTAACAGGAGAGGATAAGTGAAGAACTCCTCTAAGGAAAACACTAAGTCACATAAAGAAAAATGGATTGTGTCAACTCCAGCCACCAAATATTCGTAAAATATTCTCTCCTGAAAATAAAAAGGAGGGGGGAAAAAAAGAAAACATTTCTGAGTTATAGTCTAGGGTAAAGTAGACTTTAGGTGCCCAAACTGAGAGTAAATTTAGCTTAACTGACACTGTATTTATATGTTCGGCATTTGAAAAGCAAGTGGTGCTGTATTAATTAAGTGGGATTAACTACATGTCACAATTTTCAACAGCTTGATATTGTTCTGAGAATCAGGGGAATTAGAAGCAACTGTGACTGCAAACTACAAAATGTATCCTCTTATGTTTCATTTCCACATCACCATCAGATTAGATCTCTGAGTAGGCAAAGATTTTGAATAAAAGGCCCACTGTTTCTTTCTACCATTAAATAGCTATTGCAAAAAGGCCTTTTAGTTTTTCAGTAATAAAAAGCAGTCACCTCACTTCACACCCATGTGCTGTGGTTATTTTTATCTACACAAATTGGACAAGATTTGACAATGATCTAAGAAAAGCTGATTATTAAAAGCCATTGTTTACTTTTATCATCACTTTTATTTTATCAGTATATTGCAATTTCAGCAAATAATATACTGCAGCCATAGAGATAGATCTTTCTGATCTATACCTCAATTGGATTCAAAATTCACAACTGGAGCAGGTCAAGTGATCTTCCTGAAGAATGCCAATGCCATGAAGGATATTTCCTGTTAATTCCTGTGGGGTTGACCTCAGGTGAGTTTCATCTGAAGCTTTACATTTAGTGCTGTGTGGGAGTTACCCTGGTTAGATACCAGGTGCCCAGCAAAGCCACTCTATTACTCCCCTCAGCGACTGGAGAGAAGAAAGAAAATATAATGAAAGGCTCATGAGCTGAGATAAGGACAGGGAGAGATCACTCGCTGATTACCGTCAAGTGCAAAACAGACTCAGCTTGGAAAAATTAAGTGAACTTTATACCAACCAAAATCAGAGCAAGATAATGAGAAGTAAAAGAAATCTTAAAAATGCCTTCCCTCCACTCCTCCTTCTTTCCCAGGCTTTACATCCTCCTCCCACAGCAGTGCAGGGAGATGGGAATGGGGTTATGGTCATTTCATCTCATGTCTTTCTTCTGCTGTTTCCACCTCAGAGAGGGGAGTCCTTCCCTGTTCCAGTGTTGGGCCCATCCCACAGGAGACAGCCCATGGACTTCTCCAACACTTGGCCCTCCCACAGGCTGCAGCTCATCTCCAACTGCTCCAGCATGGCTCTTTTCCCCAGGGTTCAGTCCTTCAGGAGCAGCCTGTCCCAGTGTGGGTCCCCCATGGTGTCACCAGCCCTTCCAGCAAACCTGCTCCAGGCTGGCCTCCTCTTCCCATGGCTCTGCAGGTGCCTGCCAGAAGCCTGCTCTTTCTCACAGGGTCACAGCCTTGTTCAGCCATCTCCCTGCTCTGCCCTGGGGCTCTTCCACAGACTGAGGGTGGGCATCTGCACCCCTAGGGAGTGCCATGGACTTGGGAGGACAGCCTACCCCACCATGGTCGTCACCACGGGCTGCAGGGGAATCTCTGCTCTGGTGCCTGGAGCACCTCCTCGTTCTTCTATGACCTTGCTGTCTGCAGTGTTGTTTCACATATTTTGGGTTTCTTTTTTGTCTGTTTGTTTGTTTGTTTTAGCTGGAATACAGCTTTGTGCTTGATTTAAAAACAAAACAAAACAAAACACCCAACAAACAAAACCAAAAAGCCCAAAACATTTCTTGACTGTAAGAAAACGCAATTTGTGTTGAAAGGCAAGGGATAAATACCAGTAGCTGTAACAGTCTGGAATTTGCCAAAATCTCAAACTGGAGATGTGGTAGTGGATTTTCTAATGTTTTATATTATTGTTGACTGTTTTATATTACTGTTGGTATCCCCCTAAAACCTCCCTTATTCCGTAATCCCTGATGGTTTGCCCGAACCCCTCCTTTCCATATAAGGTGTTCACCCTCCTTCCCTTGCACCTGCCAATCTCCCCAGGGCACATACCCACATTCCAGAATCTTCCCTGTCAGTCCCTTATACCCAACCCACGAGAGTGTCAATCCTCCCTTGACCCATACCCCTATTCTGGAATCTNCGGGCGGGACGGGGAGCGGCCACACTCGGTGCGCTGCCCCGGAGAGCTGGCCGGAGCCCGAGTGGACACCGGGGCGGCGCGTCAGGAGAGAGGGTCCAAGGAAAGCAGTTCAGTGTAACCACTTCATTCTGGGGATGAAAGTCTATATACTGCATAAGAAATTACATCATAGAACTTACTTATTTTAATATTTTGGTCTAACTAATAGGGCTGAAAACAAATTAACAAAACTAGCACAGTCATTCATCCTCAAAATCTGTGATGCAGCAGTTCAGATGAGGATAGTGGTGGTGATCTTTCTCCATAATGCAACATTTAGCTGAAGCCATTCAGTTCTTTTGTTAGTCAGTAGTGCTCTTGGGAATACGTTTCATCAGGAGATTTCATTGTGTCTTTGGATAGACCACAGTAATGAAAAAAAGACCTCTGCATAGCATCCTTGAATTATATTCCCATGCTGCAGGAACTTGAAAGCCAAACTATGCAGAACCTAGTGCATTGTGCCAGGGAGTTGTACAAATACTTGCTTAATAGTTATGAGCCATGCAGTTTCTGCAAATATTTGTTCAAATTTCAGTGTGACTTGGCCATGTGCATTCTCAGCTGTAACAACTTATTTTGAGAAAATATTTGGGTGAACTTTGCTAACCAAAAGCCTGTTGTGCAGCTCAACTTCACACTTTTGTCTTGGCCAGCTCTGTGATTAAGAAATGCGGTGTTGCCTGGAACAAAGTTTGTCTTGTATTTTTTCAAATATTTCTGAAAAAATCCAGCTGTTCTGGAAATGTTACTGACATGAAGGCAGGTAGTCTTTTAAGAATTCACATGAGGAAAAAATGTGATATCTCAGACAATAAGTTTGACATTACATTAACCCTAACTGTCAGTATGCAAATTAGAGTTACACATAACTTTACTTAAATTACTTAGATTATAAATTCTAATAGGCTGGGACTTTCTTTTGTCTCGTGTTCATAAATCACCTAGCACAATACAGACTCTGCTTCATTCAAGAACCCTTAAATGCTCACAAATGAGTATTACGTGGCAGCACAAACATTTGAAACACTGATTCATTTTGATTGCAAAAGAAATCCAAAACATGTGGAGTCTGGGTTCTTGGGACACTTTTCAAGCAGTTCCATGTATTTGGGTATTAACAAAGGCAGCTGTTTGAGACAACTGAAGATATTCAGCACACCAAAAAGACAGAACTGATTTGATGTATCCAAGATAAATCAATTGTCTGAGCTAACTCAGAGATGACTCACTATTCTTTCATGATTTCTAAGAAACTACTGAATGGAGGGGCTAGTCAATCAGTTGAATGGCCATGCATGTACATTACTCATCTCTTCAGAATAATAAAAAGTGTAAAATTTAAATTTCTTCACTTTGTAAGTTATCTGGATACAGGTTATGAATTTTACAAATATATTTTCCCATTTGCAGTTCTTCAGTAAATAGCTTGTGTCAATAATTTTTCACTCATGATTCATTCATGAGCTGATTATTGAGAATATTCATTATTTATGTTATATAATTTGTCCTATAAATTACATGGCGATATTTATATTTCCTGAATAGGTGATTTATAAATAGCTTTATAAATAAAATTAATTGTATTTTCCTTTATCAGATAAACTGTAAACTTTCCTTGTCGTTCAAATCTACCATCCAAATAATAACAATCTTCAAATTGTGCTTCTGATCCCCACAATTCCAATAAAATTGACGGTGCCTTTTTTGTTGATTTTTTTTTTTATTTAGAAAAGTCAAAAATAAACACTTGTAAATATAGGTAACTTACTGAATGGGAAAAATTACAAACAAAATAGTCTGAGGTATTGTGAGCCTTGTTTTTATAGAAGGAATAAAGCAGTTCTTGTACTGAGGTATGTAAAAACATAGGGGAGAAATATAGAGTAATTTCAGTCAGTCTTAAGGTTTTCAGGGCCATTATTGTGTTCAGAAGATCAGACATATTTCTCTCCTTCTCTCTTATACTTTGAGAAAGAAGACACTTGTTTTTAAAGTATGAAACATTTTTATCAAAAAGAGAAGTGAAGGGTTCCAAAGTTATTAAGGGTAGGGAAATTAAAAATCAGATAGGAACAAAACCAAATTACTGTTGTCTTTTCAATGCTGCCTAGTCTGTGAGCAGTAACAGGCAGTGTGCAGAACAGCATGGTGCAATCCAAATGCCACTGGTCCTGGGGATAGCAATGCTCCTGAAACAATGAAAGGAGGTGGCCCAGCTGCAGCATTTCTCTCAGACTTTTTGCAGAGATATTTAGAGCAGCAGTGGCATCTGGGCCTTCCAGCTCAACTGCAAAAAACAGTAGGGGTTGAAAAAAAAAAAAAAAAAAGAAATGGGAATCAATGTACTTGGTTGGAGTTCCACATCTGCCTGGCACTTAAATACTATTGAAAATGCCAAGAACAAGTTTCTTTGAGATTTCTTTAAATAATAAAAACAATTAAAGCCCCTCACCATGAACAAAACCACAAAGTTTTCATTGAATTCCTTTTCTAATAAAACAGACAATGAAATAACACAACAAATTTGCTCCAGGGATGTGCTTTATTGAAATTGCCTTGGATGCAAAGGAAAGTAGTAGCGTGAGCTGACTACTCTACTTCAGGAGCAAGCTGGGAGCCACCAAGCTCAGCAGGACAGTGACAAGGAGAGCAGCCCCACAGTGCCCAAACAAGAGAAGCAGGACAGGCATGGTGACAGTCACCAGAAATCTACAAAGGCAGACTTAGGACCAGGGTTTAAATGTGGTACCTGAGCCAAAAAGCAGAGGATGCACAGGCAGAGGTGCCAGATAATCTCCTCAGAGCTTTTTTCCACAACTTAGCTCTTTTGCCAGAAGTTTGGTGCAAGGTTGCAGAGATAGATGCCAACTATTGACAGTGAAGGCTACAGGCATGTCAGGGCATTCAGAGTTTGTCAGTGAACTGAGAACCCTGACAAGCACAACACTCCAGGCTTTTCCTTAGATATCACTGGGATTTTTGTATTTTTGTTTTTTAAATCAGGCTTTATACTGACTGCTGAAGGAGATGGGTAAAATAACTCAATATTTTCTTGCAGTTCAGTATTTCATTCAATATTTCATTGATGCAGTCCTTGGAAGTTCTTTCAGTGGTGATTCTTTTACTACAGTTTGGGTAGCAAGTCTCACCCATCAGTTATGATGATGATGAATACTCTTCATGAAAATAGGCAGACACTGGGATGAGAGACTAGGAGAGCATTGCCTGCCTCAGACTGTCCATATTACTCAAGCTACCGGAGTAAACATCTCCTTTCCAAACCTAGGAATCAGCTCTGCTTATACCTTCCTTTGCTCCCAGCCACACAGAGATTATTGAATAATGTAGCTTGGTTTTCAGAGGATTAATCGTTCCCCTCACCAGTTTAATGCCTGGTTTTGGGAAGTACTGGTGGGCAATTATGTGGTCTCTTATGATAGCCAAATGCTTTGCCATGGTTCTCTGCCTCTATCATTGAGTTCTGCACTTTGATTCCCTTATAGAACAGAACTATAAACTAGTTTTTTATTAGACAATATATTGGGTTGGGGATATTAAAAAAAATCAAACAAGCATGAGTGATGCAATAAAATTACCTATGTTTTCTGTACTTCTGAATGTATTATTTCTTTTGTGACGGGAACTGTGAAGATAAAACACCTCTGCTAACCACTAAACATTCTGAATTAGCAAGAAAAACTCTCATCATTAAGTAATAATAAATGTCCCATAGAAACATTAATCAAAATCATGTTTGAGGATCGGAAAGCTGATTGTGAGTTGAAACCAAATGGAAAAAAAAAACAAAACAAAACAAAACAAAAGGACAAACCAAACCTCAACATTGAGTAAAGAGATCGAAGGATATTTGCATATTTTTCCAGTTATTATCAATCTAAAATAGAGGTAATTGTATTAGAGGTCAGTGTGGTAGAATAACAATGCCAAGGTTACTATTTAAGTAATATACAGAACACTTTAAAATTATCTGAAGCAACAAAATAGAGGCAAATTAAAATGATTGTAGGAGAAGGCAAACACAAAAAGTCAAACTGAAGCAAATATTTCAGCCTAATGTGCTTAGTGAAGGTCACTCTAATTAGTTTCAAAATGTTCCACAAATTTTGCTTTTAGGGGAGGTTTTTTCCATTTGATACTGAAAAATAGTGGCATGCCAGAGCCCACTGCTGGACCTCTGAGGAGCAGATCCAACTTACCTCCTGGCTATCAAGAATTAGGGGTTATGGATGCAAATGTGAGCCAGGCATATGGATGCAGGGATTTGTAGGTTCTGAACTTTATTTGAAGTTATAGGAACCTGCAGAGTAAATGGTTTTAAGTTCCATGTTTGAAAATATGAATCTTCCACAAGAAGCTATTTCTTTCCATTAAATATGTAGAATATCGGGGATGACTATTCTGCTTCCTTGCTTGAGCTTAGGCACAAGTAGGTAATGAGGAAGAGATGACCTACAGGGAAACAACAGGGATGTGATCAGTCTAATAATCCAACCCCATGAGAGCTCCCTGCAGCTGTTAGGAAATATACTTGGGAATGCACTTGGCATCCTCAGTCCAGAAATCCTGAAGTGAAAGCAGTTAGCAGCATGAGCTTTCTTTAGCTGAGCAAAGAAAGAATAATTTCTGTCTCATAAAATATGACTGCTCTTTTTCTACTTAATAGATTAATTACAGCAGTGTTCTTCTAAAGCACGAGTTCAATTCTTTCCCTAGCTTCCCTTCTTCCCTTAGCTGTCTTGTAACATGTCTATTTTATTTTAAAAATACCTTGGACAAACTGTTAGTACTGTCCTGAAAAGCAGGACCACAACAAAGACCTCTGCCACAAGTCAGTGAATATCCTGAGAGTTAGACTGCTGTTTGCTCTCCAGTTAATTTATAAACAACAGTTTTGGTAAAATGAGCGGAAATTTGGTTTTCCCTCTAAAAAACCTACGTCTGCATTTCCCTTGTGTCTGACATCTCTCAATGACAACAGAGCTGTGTCTGTGTAATTCACTAGATTAAAAAACAATGCTTTTTGGGTTTCTGTGCACACCCACAGTAGTGAATCCACAGTGCTCCTTGCAGATGCAGCGTGGTGCTGCATTGAGATGGTGAGACCTTCGCTTTGCTCTCCCTTGGAAGAAAGCTCAGGCATGCAGGCAGGGGATGTACTTGTAAAGGAGCTCTGGTACAGGCATCTCCAGCTTGGAGACTGTGAGACATGCTGCAGAATGCACTGATATTGTATTCAACACACACACAGCCCTTTAGGTTTAAGCACTTTCTATACCTGCATTGCATAACTGAGGCAAAACTTCTAGATATCAAAATAATTTAAAGGCTAGAGGACCTGAGATCTTTGAACTCAGATTTTATTTGAACTCTAATTTTTAGCACATAAGAATTACTTTTAAAGTGCCTTAGAATTTTTGGTGGGTTTTATTCCGCTTTTGTTTGGTTGCATTTTTTTGCTTTTGTTTCTTTTTTAAATCTGATCTTCTTTGCCCTACCACAGATGATGTAACCCAGCACTAAGGTTCAGTTTAACAACTGCTTACCTGTATAGGAAGATGCAGCCAAGAGTATCAGAAAGTTTTAAAATAACAGGCCCATAAGTATTTCAGACTAAACAGACATAAAATATTTGCATAGATTGCAAGACTCTGTGTGCTTAGAAGTCAAAGTAAAGAATCTGATTCCCATACCAAGCTGAAAGATAATTATGTTTTCCGTAAGCAGTGTTAGTTAAGCCTTTCTAACACATTGTTTTAAGATTTAGGTTTTTTTCTTCAGCTGAGGGCACTTGTTATAAGAAATTGGATTTAAATAATATTTTTAGACTACTTTAATGGTATTTTTATTTGAAGTGAAGAGAAATAGGAAACTTTTGAGATGACCCAAATAACATCTAGAATTATGGGAAGGGAATGATAGCAAAGGTAGGACAAAATATTCTCAGTATAAATGATTCAGACATTAGAGACCACAATTTAAATGCAGAGAGAGAGATAGCACAC
Source organism: Dicaeum eximium (assembly GCA_013396995.1). Classification (NCBI taxonomy): domain Eukaryota; kingdom Metazoa; phylum Chordata; class Aves; order Passeriformes; family Dicaeidae; genus Dicaeum; species Dicaeum eximium. The sequence continues at coordinate 994,520 of VWZP01009941.1, read as the reverse complement.
AAAGAGTTCAAGCAGAGAATTTCACGTATTGCAGTTGCCAAGTAAAGCCATCAAAGCAAATAGCTCAAATGAGTTTAAGAGAGAGCCCTGCATGTCTGATCTGGAAGGGAGTCAAAGGATATAGTCACTAAGCAAGAAAATGGGTGTGAGATAAACTTAAAGGGAACAGTTTATTGAGTCAGGTGTCCTTTTGTCTCTCTGGCAGTGCCTTGTGTCCTTGTTTCTTAATCAGTCATAAAAGAAGGATTGAAAATAGACATAAGGAAAAGCCCTACAAAGACTATAATTAAAATAAACTGCAAATGTTTTAATCTGACTGATTTACGTTTTGATTTGGGGTTTTTTCATTAACTAGAGAGACTATAAAGGCTGTGACAATCATTTCATCAAAGACAAAGGCTTAAAGAAGAGCCCAAGACAGAGATTCCTTCTTAATGAAAACTTGTGAAATATGTTAAATATGTGGACTAAGAAAATTTTGAAACTGTGGATCTGAAGAAGGAAAACTACATAAATGTGAAAGGTGGAATATAAAACCCATACCTGGGACAAATTGGCCTAAACCATACAAACCAGAGAGTAAAATCTCTGCCAGAACTCAGTCTACCTGAAGAATTACCAAACATGGGTTGCAATACTAGATACTGTACATCAGTATGTTCCTTTTAATTACCATCACAATTTGCATGTCATAATTACCTTTCCAGCTGTCTTCCGGGAGATAAAAGCACATCTATTAAGAAAAATTCAATGTATCACAGTTTCTAGATATAAATAATAAATAACTTTGCTCTATGATATTGCCTGGCAATCTTTCCCTAAAATGGCAAAATCATAAATATGCTTCATTAATCAGAAAGAACTGGAAACATTTGAGTTTTAAGATGCTAGTGCTTAAATAATATTTTGTAACAACAACCATTTTCATTATTTTATTTCAAAAATGAAACGGCAGTTTTATTTAATAGCTTGATTACACATTTCTTTAAAATGTTTGCATTGCTATAAGCTACAGTTTAGTGCCTACCCACAAAACCAACTTGTAAAATCTTGGAAGGACTTCACAAAGGATAAGCTGTGGACATCTGTACTAAAATCAGTGCTTCTCATGCAGCCAGGTGAAAGTGGGATTCTCTGAAGTGCTGAGGATTATGAGTAGTTGCTTCTTAGGTTGAAGCTAACTAGGAGGCAGGATCTATCTTTAGTTCATCAGATAATTTATAATCTTCTCACCACCCACATTAGTCTTGCAGACCAGAAGTACAAGATAGGACATGAATGTATAGCAAGGGCCTGCAGGATTCAGGAAGATTTTCTGAACTATAAACAGCTTTTTTGTGTCTCCTATGTTTGAGTTTTAGCAGGTGCAGGGATAAGACCACTGGGCTGCGTGTCTTCCTTGCTGAAGAGCTTGCATGTGTACATGTGCAGAGTACAGTTCTTTCCTGTTCTCAGAGTTATAAATGTCAGAATATTGTTCTTTACTATCTCGAATTCAGAACAGATACATAACCTGAACCCCAGGTTAACTTTGCACTTGGGATCAGGTGGCACATTCAGGCTAACAGACTTAGTATTTCTTGTTTCCTTTTAGTTTGTTCTTTTTTTCTTTTTTCTCTTTTTTTTTTTTTAATCTTTTCTCCCTTTTTTATTTTTTCTCTTTTTTTTTTTTTCTTACTTCTTTTTATATTTTCTCTTTTCTCCTTTTTTTTTTCTTTATCCTTTCTTTTTTTCTCTTCCCTTCCCTTCCCTTCCCAGAACTTCCCTTCACTTCCCGGAACTTCCCTTCCCTTCCCGGAACTTCCCTTCCCGGAAATTCCCTTCCCTTCCCAGAACTTCCCGGAACTTCCCTTCCCAGAACTTCCCTTCCCTTCCCTTTCCCCATAATAGTACATCCTTTCTAGAAGACATCCAATGCAGAACTTTTTTATCTTAGTGGAACAAAACTCAAGCTGGTTATTTACCAGCATATTTGGTGTGGTTTTTCCTGCTTTTATTCTTGGGATCAGAATGCAGAAGTTAAAATACTTTTTTTTTTTTTAAGTCAGCTGAAGACTGAGGTGCTGATGTTAACTGCTCTGCAGTGAAACAATATTTAATGTACATTATCAGTTCTAACTAATTTTATTTTTCAGCCTTACTAGAGATGTTCAGAGAAATGGTTTTTTTTGCACTTTACTTTTCCTCTGGACTCAAATATTCTTCAAGGAAACAGAGGATCAAGTCTTCCCAACTTCATCCCCAATCTACTTTATTGAAGCCCTCAGTGTTGATACTGGGAGGCTACACCCTTAAAAGACAGCAGTGGTGAACTTGAAGGAAATAAAGGAAGCGTGATAAGTTAGAGTCTTTCTGTTTTATCTTTGTCAGAGTTAGAGTCTGCAGACTGGTTTGATTTATGTGGCACATTTTTTCTATAACAGAAAAATGGAACCAGCTCTAGCAAACAGACACACTGTGGTGGATCATCCCGTGGTAGTTCGAGACAGCGGCTTATGGCGCATGCAAAAGAGGAGAAGAAAAGCGTACTTGAAGCACTCTAGTCCCTGTCTGGTGTAATCACTTCAGCTGCCAGCAATGGCAGTTTGTGCTGCTCTGCCAGTGAAGCAGATGAAAGATGCTCACAGACTCCTTTTTGCCAGCTCTGCTGTCGGGGTTTAACCTCCAGGAAGCACACGAGGCAGGCAGCAGAGCAGTGGTGATAGCTTAAGTGGCTGCAGAGATCTGCTTTGCTGAGCGTGAGCAAGCCTTTAGCTCATAGCCAGGCTGTGCATTTTTGCTGTTGGAAGCATGCAACTCTGTGTGCAATACCTGATGAGTAGAGAGCAGAAACGTATAATTTTTACTTACCTTCTTGGTGGGAGAGTAGAATGAGACCATAGCATTTTGCTTATTTTCATTTTGGATTTGAAATAGGTTTGAAACTGCTTCTATACCTACTCCAAATGAGTAATATACTAATTCCCTGTTCTGCCTAAAAGTCCTCCAACCCATCTGATTTTTTTGTAAATCTGTGTTTTGTACATTTAATTTATATCATGAGAACCTTTGACTTTCACATGCCTTTATTAAAAGGTGCAGCAAGTTACCTGCACTTAAATACCAACCAGAGAGGAATAATGGGTTAAATCTAACCAGACACTTTATCACGAAGTAAAAAATAAACAAAAACAAAACCAAAAAAATATATTTTTGTCAGTGAATAGACTAATCTTCACTTTTTTATTTTTTTTTCAAAAATAAACTTAATTTTAAATGAAAAAGGCAAATGTACACAAATATATTAGAGTTTAGTTTGGACTCTGCCTGGATGACTCAAATTTCTACCACATCTTTATGGGTTTGTCTTTCTGTTTAGAACATGGGCCTTTCTCTTTTCATCTGTTTTGTTTCATAAGTCCCTTCTCTTTGAGTGTCTGTCTCAAAGATGTGCTGTAAATAAACAGTTTCACTCAGGCTGTAGGGGCAGTGAGCAGAGATATGTCAGCAGATCCATCCTGCAAACTGTCATTATGAGGCTTTAAGATGCTACACCAAAGAGACTAGCTGAGGTCGTATTGAGTTGCTAACACTGATGCCAGAAAATGACAATGACATTAGGGAAAAATACTTTGTCACTTTATACTGAAAATGTATATGATATCCCCAGAGAAAAGGTCAGTTTTCAATTCATTGTTCTTCCAGGCTCATATTATTTTGTTACTGTTGATAACGCTCTAAAGGTGTTTTGAATCCTTGTGGATGTGATTTTCTTTGACAACACTTTCAAAGCTCAGACAAGCTGATTCAATTAAAATAAGATCTGAAGTTGTCAGTATAGGAAGAAGTTGAATAGTCTTTTTATACAATTAATTGTACATCTGAAGCACACAATGAAAAAGCCTGCAAAAAAAAAAGTCTTTTTTTTTTTAATACAATTGTTTTGCTGAGAAGAAAGTTCTGCATAGCTCTATGAGATTCAGTATATCCCAGAAAAAGTAGCAACAAGGTGAATATTCTGTTTAGGTTTGGTCTTTTGGTGTTCTTTTATACCCTATAATAAAGAATTCTGTTTCTTGTTCTTTAAATGTTGTAGGAATTTGAAATCATCTATAATTATGGGGTCTATAAAGTTATATGTTCTTTATTACCATTACACAGTGGATGATTGAACAAAAGAAAGAAGATAAAAGAACAAAGTGAATACATGGTTTTTGAATACACAGTTTTCCAATGGTATTGAAAACATGCTCTCTTTTTGCCTCTCACTATTATTCAAGACATGAGATACTACACATCCCATTTGAGCACACGTGGGGCAACTGACAAAATCAAAATTATGATAAATACTTCTAAAAAGCATAGGAACATGATGGAGCATCTACAGACTCCAATATCAGGCTGTCCAATATCAATCTTCTGGTTTTATCAGCAGGTAGCATGGCACCTTTGTAAAATGCTGCAGTGGCACTAAGGACCCAAGACCTGCAGGTTTGGTTTAGGATCATTACTCGAGGCAGGCTCCCAGCCAGTCTCTCCACCAGACACCTCTCAGCAGCTGCAGGATGCTACATGAACTCCTGAAGCATGGCTTCCAGTTAGTCTAAACAGAAAGGAATGCTGCTCATGTGCTTAAATAAATCCATGGGGTGTGAATCAAACCAGCTAGGGGACTTTTTCACATCCGTAGTGCTGCTCCACATGAAAACACTAATGCCCTTTGTAAGTGCTGAGTGCTGTGAGGCAAGCTGATGAACCTTGTGGCATAATGTTCCTGTCATTAGGATGGATGGGATAGGGGTGTTAAGACTGGGTGACATCACAAGTTCAATTAACCCTGTGAAAGGGATCACAGCAGTCATACTCTTCCATAGCAGAAAGAGAACCTTGCATTTCACTGCCTGCAGTAGATGTTTGTACCATAATGCCTCTTAATTTCTTCCTAGATGGCCGTAAATTCTTGATATTCACTGAATTTCATAGTTGGAGTGTTGGATGAATTAACAACACCATTTTTTATTTTAAACTTCTCATGTAGTGATGATTTCTTCTGAAGCTTCCTGGATAATGAACAGTCAACAGTAGCTTTTCCTTGCTTTCTCATGGTTGTTGTGGTGGTTTCAGATGGGGTAGAGTCAATTTTCTTCCCAGTGGCTGATATGAGGCTATGTCTTGGATTTGTGCTGAACAGAGGGTTGATAATACAGAGATGTTTTTGTTGTTGCTGGTCAGAGCTTATAGCCAAGGCCTTTTCTGCTTTTTGTGCTGCCGCACTGGCAAGGAAGTTGAAGGTGCATAGAAAGCTGGGAGGAGACACAGGATAGGTGATGCCACCTGACCCAAAGGATATTCCAGACCATATGACATCATGCTCAGTATAGAAAGTGAAGAAGAAGGAAGGGGGAGAGATTGGCGTGATGGTGTTTGTCTTCCCAGGCAAATGTTATGTGTGACAATGCCTGTCTCTCCTGGAAATGGCTGACCCCTGCCTGCCTGTGGGATGCAGTGAATTCCTTGTTTAGCTTTGCTTCCATGTACAGCTTTTGTTTTCCCTATTAAACTGTCTTTATTTTGGCCCCCAAGTTCTGTGTTTTTTACCCTTCCAATTCTCTCCCTGATCTGCTGGTGGGGCAGTGAGCGAGCAGCGGCCTGGGGCTTGGTGGCTGCCTGGGGTTAAACCATCACAGTTGTAGAGATCCCTACCATGTTCCCTTTCATCCATCTGTTTTGCAAATTAAAAGATCCTAGTCTGTTCAGTAGTCTCTTATTGTACAAAAGCCAATATGCAACAATGATTTACCTTTACCTTTGACACACTTCTCTAAACACTTTTTGAGACTGTTTCCTTCTTGAATTAGGGAGGTGGGACTTGCCCTTAACACTGAGATGCATGAAGAATTATGCTTTCTAGTTTCTCCTTTGCTATTCTGCAGGAATTCCTAACATTCTATGTTCTTCTTTGACTACAACTACTCTTTCAGGCAATGTTTTCATGGAGCTGTTTTTTACAAATTCCACATTTTATTGTTGACTATCAACAGCTTTGTCAGATCCTCTTATGGTATATGTCAGGTTAGAATTGTTTTTCTACATGGTCAGGCTTTTAGAATTAATAAAATTGAAGTTAATCAGCCATTTTCCACCCATGTAGTCTGTTCAGTGTAACAAAATTCTTGACAACCATTTCCAGTTTTCACTGGATTAACCTGAAGGTTTATTACCAAAAAGTACAGCACATGTTTCTGCCATCTTAACCTCACAAGTCAGAACTTGACTTGAGCCTTAATCAAAGAAAATATTATATAAATGTGTGTTTGTAATGAGACTTCAGTGAACCCAGTGTTAATTATCCCCACTGTTATTTTATAAATTTTCTAAAAAACCCTTTAATGCTAGTTGTGCCATTTCTCTAGACATCCTCTAGTTAGGATGGGATTGTACAGTGAGAGCACAAAATTCTTTCCCTAGAACAGGTTTTCTTTAAGAGTTATAATCACTATATAACTATCCTTTCAAGACAAAAAACTTCCAATAGTCTTGGCCTTTTGTTCGGAGATCTTTTTTTTTCACATACAATTTCTGACATGGAAAGGAAATTACAAGCTCAGCCACTTTTACTGCATTTTGTCATTGTTATTACTTCCAGACCAGCTTCTTCTGAGTGAGAAATTAGAAGGGCAGATTCACAGCAATAGCTGCACAAATCAGAGACCTTCAGCTCTGACAGTTCTAGGTGATGAACCTAATGCACATTGAACTACATCATTAAATGCTGTAAATGGGCATGTCTCCATTAAAAGCAAAGGAGACATGTCTCTGACACCATAAGACTGTCTGACTCATTGATGACATGTCAAATGTCACAGGACTGAGTCAGAAAATAGCTTATCTTGAATATGCGTGATAGAATATGGCAACTAAAAATGTAAATTAATTTAATTTTTTGGGGGGAAAATGTCAATTTCCAGTTGCTTGTGAGGTAGTTGTCAACTCTGAGTCACAAATTAGTAAAAAATAGAAACAAACTTTCATAGATACATTTTTCTTTTATGCTGACACTAGCTATGTGGAATGCCAAAATGTGTGGATTGTGGTTGGCTCCTCAGAAAGGACGTAGCGTTAATAATCCAGGGCATCGTGACAGCTGAGTTCTCAGAATACTTTAGATGATGAATACCTACAAATATCCATCACTCTACACTATTGAAAGTTAAGTGTTCAGTAACAGAAGAGGCTGCTGTTCAGAATGCATGACCAGATTAGGTATCCTCATTAAAATTGGTCTGACTATGAGTGACATATCAAGTGGAAAGAGGTTACATTAATTTAACAGACAATTAATCTACCAAAAAAAAAAAAAAAAAGGGGGAAATCTCATTCCTAATTTGAGGAGTTGGTTTTTTTTTTTATTTTTTTGGTTATGTCTCATATAATAAGCATGACCCTGCAGCACTGCCCTTTGGTGTCATTGGTTTAAAATCTTGTAGAGCCTGTGGGAGGGCAGCATAAAAATAAAGAGGTGCTGCCGCCAATATTACATTCCAGGAATGGAAGAAAGTAGCTGTAGTCACATGCATTTATCCTCCTTTATAAGAGGGGTCTCTCCTGATTGTAGGTGGGTTGGCAGGTTCACATTGCTAAAAGGGTAAGAAGGAGCTGTGACACTCTGCCTGCTGAGAAGCAGATACTAAGCAAGATTGCATTTGTTTGTCTATTTCCAGGGATTGATGTGATTGAATTTTATGCATTTATTTATTTCTGTTGTTTCTTACTGCTTGTCTTCATTACTCTGTTGCTGATGTACCTGTGTTCTCTTTATGCTCATGATGCTCTAATTTACATTGTAGTTGACATACGTTTATTTTCACTGGGTGTCTGATACTCTCTCCTGGTTTGCTGCTAATTTGCCCTGTATTTTTCTGAGATTTCTTTCTACCTGTAGTACATTGTTCTCATAGATTTATCCTGACGAAACAATTTTCTTGGGCCTTTATATAAATAAAGTCCAATATTTATTTTGGCATTATTGTAATTTAATGCACTCCTCTGTTTTATATAATACACCCTGGTGACAGTGGAAAAATCCCTTTTGGCCTACTGTATACAACTTTTAAATTCTTACAGAAGCTGAATGTGTCCTCCTGATGTCATTTGATTGAGTTATTTATCTCTTTTAAAATTTTCTCATAAGGTGGTTTTCCCATTGTTTTAATTATTTTTATTGCTCATATTCCAAACTCATTAGTTTTACTGAGTGCAGTTTTGCTTGCAAAGAAATGTTTACTTTCCCACTATTGATATTACGCAGCTTGATTGCTTTACCATTTTTCTTTTTTCCCCCACTATATTACATTACATCTTCATCTCTCCTCTTCTTTAAAATCAGGGGTTAAGTCCTCCTTAACAGCTCCTTCTCAATTAAAAGTCTATATTGTGATTATTTTTATCCTGTAATATGTGAAGTCATCTTTTTCAGAGTGAACTTCCTGCCTCTGACCCTTTTTGATTTATATCTTCGGCCTCCTCCTTGTCATTTGTAATACCTCACATTAAATAGGGCTTGAAGATTTTAATTAATGTGCTGTTTACTGCTTCATGCAATTCAGTAATAAAAAAATGATGATTAACTTATTAAGACTATTCTTGACAAAGGGCAAATGTATTTCAATACTGATGTGAAAGACTGAAGCTCAGGAAAATGACTACACAGCAGGAATACATTTTAGCTGAGAAAAGTAAAGTAAGTGGCTTGCCAAGAGAGGCTGCAAGCCTTTGTTTCTTTGTATACGGTGATGAAATTCAAACAAACAAAAAATGCAGGACCTATTGGCAATATAAATGAGAGGTAGAGCAGTGTCACACACTATCACCTCTTTTATCTCACAGAAATATGAGCTGAAGTAATGAAAGTAATGAACAGTGCAAATGTGAAATATTTATAGCAGTGTCTTGGAAGCCTTGCAGCAGTGTCAGACCAGGGGTACAAAGCATCAAGCATTACTTGGCAGCTCAGAGAAGCCTGGATGTCTATGCAGTGTTATTCCTTTTAGATTTCTCAGTAGCTAAATGTCAGTACCTACCATAGCATATCAGAACTTATTTCCTTTTTTTCTTGCCATTATGAATGTGTCTTTCTCTATCACCATCAACCTGAAAAATCAGTGTCACCATAAACCATTCTATTTCCCAGACTCATCTGAGCATCACTTAGGTCATCACTTCTGCTCTCCCTCCTGCCATTCTAAAACAACATTTTTTACATCTGCAAACATTATGCAAAATACACCAGCATTTTTTTTTTCTGTTGAGAATATTGACTTAGGAAAAGTATATGATTTTTAGTTTTAGCTGATTTTGGTGGCACTGAAATAAAGGCTTACAACAGAGTGGAAAAGGGGGAAAAATGTGGTATTGTCCCAGCTTTTTTTTTTGTTTTTGGAATTAATTTAAATTTTGATCACCTTTTTGCCACATTCGTAACCCCCGCTGACAAATAAGATATAAATAATTTCCTCATGGGCATTAAACCACAGCAAAATTGAAGTCAGGTCAAGTCATGCTCAGGAAAACAAAAGTATTCCAGCATTTCTTCAGGTCTCAGGCTTTCATAATTTACAATTACATGTATTGTGTTACTCCATATAGAGAAAGATACATGGACTTATATATAGTGCATAATATATTATATTAAAGATGTATACATATATGCATATGCACACACATATTTGCATCTTGTATAAATGAAAATCTTCCCCATCTTAAAGAACAAACATTTTGTCATTGTGTGTCTTTGGGCAGGATGCTCCTTTGATGTAAATTGCTTTGGCTTCATCTCAGATCTGATGCTTCCAGAACAAAGTGGCTGAACAGCATTGGCCAGCAGATAATGCTTTACACTGATGTATTTCCAGACTATTCTACACGAAAAATATTAAGGTCCATGAACAGCATCATAGCTACTGTCATCTGCTTGTCTAAAAACGGGTTAGACAGACAAAATATATTTAAATTACATACACATAACAAAAGCCTCTGTGTGATTTTTTATTTCTTTAAAGTTCAGAGTGGTCTCAAAGTTCATGAAACCAGTCATACTAATTTGATATTAGTTTCTTTTCTTTCTTGGGGCCAAAAAAAGAGAAGTTCCCCCCCC